>CM061914.1:82143725-82299939 GCA_031002005.1 Vandiemenella viatica
GTGTTGAATCAATAATGACAGATCGCCTGCAGTGGACGAGGCTTATCGGACGAACTGGTCGGCCGTCAAATCGGGCGTCGCTCGGACGAATGCGGTTCCAGTGGACGTCCGACCTCACCCTCCATACTAGGTTTTACGAAGAAAAACTATCGGCATTCGCCCCGTTAACTTATGAAAACCACGAGAAAAACCAAAATATCTGTAGCTGGATTGGATGGGAATCCCTCGCAACGACAGAAGCAAGATGTACGGTGCACCAAGAAGGCTCGGTTTTTCGATGGAAGCAGCCGGCTTTACACCTGTGATTTGGGTAAACAACGGAAACCCGTAATCTGGATGGCTTGTTCGAAACTGAACTTGCATACTCGTGAACGCCGTGTCTGTGGCCTCTAGATCGCTCTGTGAGCCCTGAGGCGCTGTGTTCACGTGTCTAGCCACGAGACCGTGTCGGTTTTTCCACGGATCATTACACAGCCCATGCGTATTATGGTAATGTGTGCGGAACCGCCAATTACCCCCGGGTTCACGGTCTGAGTCTCTGCAGGCACTCACGTGTCCACAACGTGGGTCTGCACAACACAAACCCTCCCGGGAAACACTACTGTGCTTCCGGTGACAGCACGACAAGTCTTCAGTCTTCAGTGTTTCCATTATCTGGGTGACCGATCTTCGTTCGGCGTCTTTCAATTTCTGTTCAGTACGCAAGGTTTCATCAAAATCATTAGAGAAGTTTGTGAGAAATTAGTTTTAGTTGTACACAATAGTTGCTCCTATAATAGTATTATATTAGACGGTATATATTATAAATCCTAACTTAGTCAACAAACCGAAGGTTGGTTGGATCCTCCAGAAGGAGCCATACCAAGCCATTGTATCAGAGGTAAGACGACCAGTTTCTTTCATCATGGACCTACAGTTTAACGTAATGATGGTAACTGTGAAATAGCTTGTGTTTTTTTCTCCTCCTTTTTATTTCTTTCCAGTAAAACAAAGACACAAAAAAACAAAAACAAACAAACAAACAAAACAAAACAAAAAAAAACAAACAAACAAAACACAAACAAACAAACAAATAAAAAACTGTTTAAGAGTACGAGAAAGAAGTGTGAGTTAGCAAATTCAAGAAGTCAATGCTAAACAAGCTAAATATGATTTAAATGTATTCTACGCCCGGCAAATCAAAATGAACTGCGGATTGTTGTAAGCTGACTGGCAGGCGAAGAGACGCCGAGGCGCAGATCTGGGAGAGAAAAGGGCTATCAGATCCAGGCCCGGGATTAGACGAGGAGTCAAATGATCACCGAGCAGAGAGCATTTACTATTTTTATGCACGGGAACTCTGTTTGATGATAACCTTGTATACGGATTAAGTAATAAATTTAAAAAAAAACACACACAAAACGTGGAATCCGAACCACGGAACGTCCTAGCATAGCTCATGTGATGAAATACAACTATAAAAATTCTTGCCCCCACCTGGATTTGAACCCGAGACCGGAGCAATAATTTTATGAGAGCAAGAGCGTCCTAACCACTTTTTTTCCTCCGCCACTAATCACATTTGAGCTGCCAGACCACTCCATATTTGTCATACATTCAACATATTTCACACCTACCTAAATAAGAATTGTAGTCGGTTGAATAAAATTTATGAATGCAGATTTTAAATAATCAGCTACATTATGGTTCTTATTCATTTTCACTTTACGGCTGTCATCAACATATATGAACCCCCTTCAAGCTTAATGGCACATCAAACTTCTACGAGATGACTTTGTAAAACTGAGTTTTTTTTAGGGATTTGCTTACTAGTTCCGCAGACTTGTACGAGATGGCGTTAGTGCCGTTTCCGAGATACCAAATACAAAAAACGCTAGTTTTTGTAAAATCACGTTAAAAAAAAAAAGAGGGAAAACACCTATTTGTGTTAAACGTTATCTCCATATGAAATTTCATCCGAATAGTTATAGCCGCTTCCGAGATTCCAAGCATTGGTACACAGTTCCTTGCTCTAACCAAAGAGAAACTAACATCAGTAGGTTTACTGGTACCTGAAACTTCTACCAGATAGCGTTAGAGTCGCTTTCGAGATACCGAATACAAGAACTGCTCGTTTTTAAAACGTTATGTACGTACATATGAAATGACATCCAAATCATTAGAGCCGTTTCCGATATATATATATATATTCAACATTTGCTCGTTTAAAGCTATAAGAATACTGACTTCAGCAACATCCGTTTCCTTTTTCCTATAAGTACTTGCTCCTAGCACACATCGTTTTTCTCTGTAGATGCGAGGTATATAGGGTCTCTTGAAAAGAAGTTGATAGAATGAACCCTACTCAACATACAACGTATGTACGTACAAAGGAAACCGAACTCAGCCTCTTGGTATGGACCATTGCGACTGTTGCTTTTAGGCAGTTTTCCCGTAGTGACAATCCGTTCGTATTATACTCATTTATCGCTTCAAAAATTACGCGATACAGAAGCAGAGTTAAATAAAAGAGATATGCAAAAATTTTAAAGGGTTGTGCCACAAATGAGACTAATCAACCACCTTCCACCCCCATAATACTTTATGGCCAGTATAGTCAATAGACAATTAAACCTTACAAAAAAGAGAAAAAAAGTGAAAATTAAAATATTAGCTAACAATTTGTGCTGTTCTTGCTGCTCTCCGATCAACTAATTAACTCGTGTCTTAACATAATGTAACATGTGTTAACTACGTAGTCAGAGGTTCAATGCGCGAAGTAATTAGTTTAGTCTTTGGGTATCATTTAAGTTGGTAACGTAACCTCCCGCTATTTTAATTATTTATATTTATACTGTTGCTGCTACCTGTTGGTTGCTCCCACTGCTGCCAACTTATACATTTCCCCTAAATACACTTTAATTCCGTCATGCGTGTCAGTTACTGCTAATGGTTTTCATTACCGAAGATTAATTATTCTTGAACCTCGACACACATCCAGAAAATAAGTATGGTGGTCAGATGAGGGGAGCCTTGCAATCAAATTTTATATTTAAAGTTCTTGTTTGATTCTGAATTACTGTATGAATCTTCACAAATATGATCTATATGCTAGCATCATATTCATAAAACAAACTTCTTATCTAAGCTACCAGTTTTCAAGAATGTTTAGTCACACTAGGAATAATAAAGGGTAATAAATTAAACTAAGACATACAATTATTATTACGGTACGGCAAAGTACTCCCAGTATAAAAACTAGTGCTTACTTGTTCATTAGTTACAGTAAATATTAAGTATAAGTTATTTTTAGTAGTGATCCATTAGGTGTTGAATATTGTCAGTATTGGACACTAATGTGAAATTCGTATTTTTACCATAGACAAACCTGATTAACGAAAATGGTCCAAAAAAGGTATATTTGTCGGCCATTTATATCTTTATTTTCCAGTGAACAAAATATATTATACCTTGTAACGTGACGCGCTGTCGCCACGTTCCAATGTGCATTTTTTATTATATAAATAATAATATAAGAGTAATTTACATAAATCTTGGGTGACCACCTAGATAGATTTTTTTGTAATTTCCTAAAGTACGCAAGATTCCAAGTGAGGACTGTAATGCAATGGTGAACATTCAGTGTATCTTGTTAAAGCAAATATTAAAGAATTATTGAGCTGTGTAGGCTTGAAGCTAATCGTGGTCTTCCCGAACCATGGCGACAGGAAGTCGCGGATTTAGGGTTTTGCCGGTCGACACACTCTGCTCCCTGAGGGTGGGCGGTCAACAAGGTCACTCACCTGGCGGAAAATGCCTGCCGCCCGAACACAGAGTCGTCCCCGAACGTAGCCTAATATGTCCGACCTCTGTTAGTTACGAGGGGCAAATGAGATATCGGGGATATCACGTGACATTAGGTGCCAACCTGAAGATCCAAATGAGCAAATAACTTAAAATCCTAGGAATTTTCTGTTGAATGTGATCTTCGAGACTGCAAGGGGGTGGAGCCAGAAGGTTTCCACATGGACCGAAGAGCGAGGAGCTAGAGATTCTATATTCGATTCTAGGCGATTCTAGTCTGAGGTGGACTTGGAAGGTTGGCTTCTCTCGCCATCTGCTGCAGTTCGGCTCCTGGTGTCGTAAAAACTCTGACGCTACCGGCTTGATGGAGTGGCTTCCTCACGGCGACACTGCCAGTAATGCGATGATGCGCATTAACAGACAGGACGTGTCTGTAGCCGCCGTGTGAGATAATCTCACATACCGTGGGTCATCTCCGATCACCGCAGACATCAGACGCAGAACTACAATCGTAACTTATTACGACCAACCCATCTGATTGTGCATTCCGTGAAACTGAATCCTTAAGCGACTTTGAGAGGATAGATCCATGTTCTAACTTTGTAATTGAAAAACCCCTGGGCTAGCGGCATAATTTGCCGGAACTAGTTATTTTCGAATGATATATTGTTCATTCGTGGCGCCCATGATTTTCTTTTAATTGTAAAGTCACAGTATTATGATACCTTTGTCTGAGGTCTTCATAACTTGTATTTTTCATTGTTTCCAATTGTCATTATTTCTTGCATTTTAATTCTGAGATGGATTTAAAAGTAAATATACAATTGTTTGCTTGCTAATGACGGCTAATTGTACCTCTGAGCGTTGCTTTTATGATTTTACCAATTTATGTTAATGTTAACGGTAAATTCGCTCAGACTTGTAATCGCCAATGATAAGAAAATAAATGTCATAATGTGACAAATTTCCTAAATTCCAACTAACATCGAGATTCTTGCAAAATTATTATCTTTTCACTCCTTCATAAAAATTAAAATTGAAAATCCCCTTTTATTAATCATAAAGGTATGAGAGATAATTGTAACGTAGTTTTCCCACTAAGGCCCCCACTACAACCTCTAGTTGTCGCGATGCAAACATATATACTCCAAACTCTAAGGTAGAAATTTTACTTTCTTACCCTTTTTTATTTAATTGTAAACACTCACAGTATAACTGTACAAAGTTTTAAATGCTACATTCGGTTTTGGGCTAAGAAAATACGTATCATGAGCGAATTTGAAGCCTGCTACTTATTCCGTATACAAGCTAGAGACCTGTGACAATTTTTTTGATTTTTTAATTGAGAAAATACCTGCGGTAGTTGAAGATATTGCGCGCCAAATGCAGGACAAAATTAGTGAAGCCAGTACCATGGGGTATTAGCACCACAGCTAGATCAGAAGACTGTTATAAAGGCCGTTATTTCTATTCGACAATGAACCTCTGTATGCTGTTTACATATACAGTCGACAGGCCTCGAATATAAAGTAGAAAACATTAATGACGTATATGGGTGGTAAGCACCTTTAAATTTGGAATTGGTTACTTAAGATCTTAGAACATTCTTTTTGGAAATGACACTATCACAGATTTCTTCATCTTTAATATTGAGCTACTCTGAGAGTAAATAATGATTCGGTTTGTGGATACAACATCAACACATTTTTAACGATTGAAATAGGTTTGCTCAGATGATTTAGTTATGTAATACATCTGTATATACGACCAGTCAGAAAAAAAATTGAGCATAAACAGCAACAGCACCATGAACGGCAAATAATATGATGATACATGTGAAATGGAGATTGGAAAAGCAGGAACCAGAGTTGAGAAAAACATCAAACAGAAATAAAAACATTTCAACTATTATAATATATAATAATATAATGATACTTGTGAAATGGAGATTGGAAAAGCAGGAAACAGAGTGGGGGAAAACACCAAACTGAAATAAAAAGTTTTCAAGTATTAGGTAATTTAAAACGGAACAGGATCATTCGTAAGTAAATGGATGTAAATGGGCCATAGCCATTTTTAGGATCCATATCGACTTGGATTCTGGGAAACTATAGAAAACTAAAAATATGATGACCAGACTAGTATCGAATCCTCGTCTTCACCAAAGCGAGGCCAGAACGTCACCACTTATCCTTCAGTTCGGTGTTGTAAAAACATTAGGTTGATGATATTGACTACTAAAGCAACATACGTGCTATGCATGAGAAGGGCAATGTGAAATGTTTTCATGGAATGGGCATGACTATTGGCTGTAACGGATTTTCATGCACAAGGAAGAAGGAATGTTTTCATATGTACGTAATTGCGAAAGGGATTGGAATAAATAACGAAGGGAAGTTCTGAATCCTCTATCAAAAACCCTGAAAGAATTTAAAATTAAAATTCGTAAATGACGAAAGAAGGTTTGTGTGAAAATCACAATCAAATGCTTAAATACTTATTTATTTCGTATCAAAAGCGTTGCTGTTACAGTAATTAAAACAGGTACAATAATATTAACATGAAAGAACAGAAAGGTAGAAAAATGTATTGCAATCAAAACCAATTAATTCTTATTACAGGCGTCCAAAAATCATAAACTTGCACAGCGTAGTCACTGGCATTAAGGTCTTCCAAAATGCATGTTCATGGGCACTGCTGGCGATTATATAGATGCACAATGGTCTGTTCTGCCCCGCATTAACACGCAGTGTTTGGATTTTCGAGATAACGACATCTTACCATCTTATCTATGGTGCTGCTACCACTACTTCTCAGATTTTAAGATTATATTTAAAGAAAACCAATCGTCAGTTATTGGTTACTGTCGACAGAAGTGAAAACTTAGATCTATGAATGTCATACGCGAAACACGTCATTCTTATAGCACCAGATATACTAAATAATAATAATTCCGTGTGGTCGTAATGACCTGGTGACAGGGTTTCTATTGGCTGCTCATTCGGCTCCTGTCCTAACCGCCTTAACCTTACCCCGTAGTGCTACCAAGATACAGAGGAACTACAGTTTTTACGTGGAATATTAACCACGGAACTGATCTGACGTACTTCACATTACACATCAAGCTGTGCCACAGGGGAAGAAGCTTCGATTAAAGGTCTATGAAAATTTCCATCGAGAGAGAAATTCGAACAGGTGACCTTTCGTTCCCCAGGCATACAGCTTAACCATTGAGCCACCAGACCGCAACAGATATACTGTTAACATTAGCATGTCGGTGACGGGAACTCATAAGATTTCAGTAATCTTATAATCACCCAACGCACCGAAACAAGTTTTCACTTCAAAATCCAAAAATCTAACGTAGTCCACAATCCGAAGGTTGATCGAATCTTCCCGAAGGAGATGTACGAAGCTATTGTTTCAGAGGTAGGAAGGCCAATTCCTTTCCTCAGGTCCTACAGTTTAATGTGGAATGAGAATCACGGAACGTCCTGGCGTAGCTCATATAATAAAATACAACTCCTAAAAATTCCTGCTCACCACGGGATGTGAACCGGCAACCGGAGAGAGAAACTTCTGGAAGTAAGCGCCTTAACCAACGAGCTACCAGACAACCTTTTTTCTAAGTATACGTGTCCCAAGTACTATCAATATCGGGTTTATATGAAAATCGTTGACAGAATTAAGATGAACTGGGAAAGGGGGGGAGAGGGTTTAGGTTTTTGTTAATCAAACGTAAACAGTATTTTTCTTTTAGTTTTAAGCTATGCGAAGTTCCATCAAAATCGGATAAAAACTCTGTGTTTATACGGAGAATGTTGGAGACAATTAAGGGGGTGGTGTAGAGGTGAAGAGGGGGGAGTTTTTTCAAAACAAATTAGCTGTTTGTTTTAAAGATTTTGTATGAAAAATTCTATCGAAATCGGATAAAAAATTTGGATTTGTATAACGATCATTGGAAAAAATTGAGGAATGCACCGGGGAAAAGGATTTTTTTTTTTTTTTTTTTTTTTTTTTTTTTTTTTTTTTTTTTGCCAGAAACATTCCCAGGCACGCACACAATAACTCACCAAAGTTTCATCGTATTTGGATGAATAATATAGGAACGCATTGTGGTATGACAGAGTCACCCACAATGAATATAATTAATTAATTTTCAGATTTTCTTTATAATATTCAATTATATAAGTTGTAAATATCATAAATAATAGGGATATTGCATAGGTAAATAATTGTATATTAAACCCAGGCGGCCAGAGTTATCATTATTATAATTTTAATTTCTACAAAACTTGCTATTCAGTAATGTATCGAATATGGGAAGTTGGAAATGCCATTTTAAACGCTCAGAGACCGGGACAATGGCAAGTTTCGCCGGCAGACAGGCGCCTTAATTAACAAAGCAGAGGACGCGCGCGGACCGTTAGTCGGAGGGTCCACCGACCTCGCACCCCCCGCCCTGATGTCTTGAAGGTCGACCAGAATAGGCGCGAGTGGAATGCAAATACCAGCTACGATATGAAACACGTGATGATGGGCATATATCGATGCACCAATCGTGAACGTTTATAGGGGTTCACAAATGTAAATTCAAGGGATTCTGTTGCATGTGGCGAGTTGGAGACGACTTTTCCAAGGAAGAAGAGAAGAGGCCATTTTTTACTACACTTGCTGTCGGGACGAGCCACTGTGCAGACGTGTCAGCCGACACGCTCTCGTCCGGTGATCAGTGACTGTGTCTGATCACATTTTCTTGCTCTGGGAAGCTAGAAGTTGTATGGCAAGCCTGACATAATTTATAAGCTGTTGTGGTAACGCGGTCGTATCCGCTAACCTGGCTTTCGCAGCTGCAGTGGCACTGTGCGTGTCACACTTCATCACGACGATGCAATCATTCGTAAAGTACCGACGCATACGGTCACAGTTCATTGGGTTTTGACGAGACTTGCGAGCCATTAAGCGGCACTGAGATAAGACTCTGCTCCCGTCAAAAAATCACTGAGCTAAATGATTTTCGTGTTTAACTTCAAATTCCAAGCATCTTGCTGATCTTGTGTAAATTCAAGACGATGCTTTTTAACATTATATGGCGCACCTGGGATATTCTTTTCTTTGTAGTAAATGTTAACTTCAATTTGATGGCCTGTGGTGCCACGTTGATAATATGTTGACTTTGCTAATTGTTGAAATATTTAATTCAGTTTTATGTTTGCTTTTCATCGGCGGATTGTAAACGTCGGGTATTGCTTGTTTTTGTTGTCTTTGGAATATGTTTAACGTTAAGTTAACTATTACCCGGCTTTGTATAAGCCATAAGACTCAATAAATTGGATATAATTTTGTGCAAAATATTCATGGTTCTAGTTCACCTTTTTGCAACCATTAAAATCATTTTCATATTCATATTTAATAACTCACGTATAAAGGTATGAAGGTAAGGTAGGTGTTGGAGAGATTAATAAATAATAATAATAACCACCCCCCCCCCACCATATTTATACAGCATGGAAGACGAACAAATCAACAAACATTCATTTTTGTATATTAGGCCCAAGTATAATGTACGTATATTTTCACTGCTGTCCATGCGCAACACATCATACTTATAGCTACAGATATACTGCTATTAAAGCATGTTGGTGACGCGAGCTCATACGATTATACCCATCCAAAAAGCGTCGAGCGACGCGCAATACGTCATAGAATGTTGGTAACGCGAACTCATAATATTTTACCCAACCAAGAGAAGTTTTCACGTCAACTAATAAGAATACGTAAAATGAGTGTGTAGGGAAATTACCACTGGAGCGTGTTCTTCATTGCTATTAAATTAAATAAAAATCTCAGCATGCTTCACCCACGAATTCGTCAATACGCTGACGCTCAGACGAATCATCTTTCTCCAGCATTTGAATTGCTCTGCAGAATATGAGTCAATGACGGAAACCGCTAACCCTTATTACGGCCCTCTCTCTACATCGCTCGTAAAATCAGCGACTAGTTTGTTACGTAAGCGTTTAAACAATCCCGACCGTGGGTTTTGTAGGGACGTTGACCGGAGCTTCTCATATACACAGAAACGAGTTCTGGAAACTGGTACTTCTCGTTGCAGTCATGAATGGCTGATACTACCTTGGGTTTTGTTTCCTGCCACACTCGTTTTCTTTGCTTTTTTTTTTGCTTTTTTTTTCTTTTTTTTTTTTCGAGCAGTCTTCGAAAAGTTGTCCAGACTGGTCGATTGTTCTTCAGGAATTCGCTCTTATGAGAACAAGTTCCTTCTTCCATTTTCCTCCTTCGCACCGTGAGTCACTCTTAACTGTTTGTGTCTGTGATTTACTCAGTTCTCAGCTGCTCTTACTTGTATCAGGTAGGCCTTGAGGTCATGAACCGGAACCTCGTCTACCTTCGCAAGAATGTGGATTTGCGAGAACTGCCTTCCGCGGTACTGTTCCGCGCGGGTTGTTGTCTTCCGCCATAAGACCTTCAGAGTGCCTGTTGTAAAACATGAGTGTGTGTGTGGGTTACCGTCCACTACATAAACAAAAATCTGACTCCCATTAAAAAGGACAGGTGTCACTTGGCTTTCATGGTACAAGAATCATTGCACATTTAATACAGCACCAACGTCTAAGAACATTTATGAAATGCTCTAGGTCAACTAGCCGAGAAGATGGTGATAGTGATTGTGATCGCCGAAATATTTTTTTTTCTGTCGTCAGGCTTTCAACTGGTTTGATCCAATCCTCCATCCCTTCCTATCTTGTGCTAACCTCTTCATCTCTACATATCCGTTACAATCCACGTCCTCAATTATCTGCTTCATATATTCTAATCTCTGTCTTCGTCTATAATTCTTACCTTCGACTGTTCCCTCCACTAACAAATTAACCAATCCAGCATGTCTCACAATATGACCTAGCAGCCTGTCTCTTCTTTCTGTAGCTTCTTCCACAAACTTCTTTCCTCACCCATCATTTCCAAAACTCATTCATTTCGTACTTTTATTGTCCACTTAATTTTCAGCATTCTTCTGTAGCACCACATTTCAAATGTTCAAATTTTCCTTCTTTCCGGTATTCCTAATGTTTTGCTACCATAAAGTGCTGTGCTCCACACATAGAGTTTTAAAAAGTTTTTTCTAATTCCTAGATCAACATTTGAAACTAATAGAATTATCTTTTTGATGGAGGTTCTTTTTGCTAGTGCTATTCTGCTTTTAACATCATTCCTGCTTCGGCTACCAACGCTTCCTTAACTCGTCTAGTCACCCAAGAGCATTTCATAAATTCTCAACGCTGAGGGAATCTTCGTTCTTATGGGTAATAACATTGACCGTCAAACATGATTGTCATTTCTCACTCCTATCAGGTGGTGAATGGATTGAAGGTGTTGCTGTAGGACGTGTATTGTTATAGCTTCCACAGTTAGAAGTGTTACATTTCTGGCAGCAATATGTTTCTAAAAGTGAAGGAATAATCACGACAACTTAGAAAAGTCCCCAGAATCATCGTTAGATAAGACAGATCAAACAGAAAAAAAAAAACTTAATTTGTTGATTGGGTATAAGTATCCACTGATAAGCGATAAATAAGCTGATAATCTTTTTCTCCTTTTTCAACACCTTTATTTATACCTTCTGGCCGCCTTTGATGAGTTTTGCTCATCATTGGCCTGCCAAATTCGGGTATTTGATTTTACGGCCGCATGTCCTCGCTAACGCCAGACAGATCGTACTAGGCACTAATGGAGGAAGCGAAATGTTGCCCTCTGCCTGTGGAACGTGTAACCATGTTCCGTGTGTGATAAGTGTATTATTTATTACTGGGGGTTTTCTCGTCGTTGAAAGTGAAAAATTCTTCTCGGGTAACTAGCCGAGTCACTTGACAATGGCGGCAGAGTATTGACCGCCGAAACGTCGTGTTTGATCTATGGACTAACTCGGCTAGTTACCCGAGAAGATTTTATTCAAGTGTATTATTATTATTACTATTATTATTATTATTATTATTATTATTATATCTTTAGTTTGGGGGAAAGAGATCGGGGACTATCCCGGCATTCACCTCGTTGGCTGCGGAAAATCGTCTATAACCCCTTACCCGGTACGCGGGAAGCCTTGGACCGTGCCCGGCTCCGTTTTACCTCCCGATCCAGTTGCCTCATCGCACTGAGCCACACTGGCGGGTCAGACTCGTTGATAATTTTTAAATATCTTAATCCTAATAGACGAATGTTTATTTAGAAACTTTTATGATTTCTTATCTTCATCAGGAAAAACTCTTTGGAATAAGATACTAGTCTCTTTCGTTTCTCCACATGCAGCAGCATAGAGAAAGCAAAATAACGTTGCTATATCAAACGATGTATTCCGAAATAATCTTACGACAGGCACGCTTTAGAAAGTCAGATTTCAGGGTGCAAGTATCAAAATGATACAGCCGTTAGAAACTCTCCATTTGTTTGTACTTTATTATACTTATATCCTCCAAGATATAAAAGCCCAGTAAAAGCTTTAATTTCGACAGGATGGATAAATTTGGCATCTCTTGTTCTCGAAAAATTTGCCTGGATTGAAGATGGGTATTTGTTAGTACACACCAAAATTTTATTGATAATGCCATTATCAATAAGACAGCTCCACGTATCTAATATACCAGAAATATTTTTTGCAGGGTCAGATGGTACCGGGATAATGCATCAAAATGTTGCGTTTCCTTCGTCTTTTTTCTAATGTTCATTGGTTTTTTTTCTCATGAGCAATGTAAAAACTTTCAAGGTTATTAACATCTTATTACTCACTAGATTCTCCATTTCACTCAGTTTCAGAATCTCCTTTCCATTCTTATATTTTCTCGCACTCACCAGTGTCACTATCCTCATCATCTGAATAATCTGGGGCGCCATGTCTTCTGTGGTCAAATAAAAGAGATGCACTGCTTGGAAGTCGTCTGGATTGGTCAAATTGTACATTTTCTTCTCCCAACGAAAACTGAAAAAAAGGGGGAAAACCGATGGTCACTTGCACGGAAGGGCGCAAGTATCAATTTGATACAAATGGTGTTTACAAATGGATATATCAGGAAAATTTGATATACTCGAGGATATGTTATTACCAATAAAATAGTAGAAGGCTAGGTCGAAAAGAAGTTGTAATCTTGAACTAGCGAAAAATCACACTAACTGGCGCAAGTATAAATTTGATGCGAACAAGTTTCTGCAGAGAAAACAAAGCACCACCCGGAATCGGGAACATCACTGTCAGGTTGCGGTTTAAAAGTCAAGAAGGTAGTGGCTGATAACGTGCCTTCAAATTCACGGAAAACTGTTTCACATGTATCAAAATGATACTCGTGCCCGTCACTGAGTTAAAATGAACATCTTGTTTTGAGTTCCAAGAAGCCATTCTAAGCACTTTTAACATGAGATCTATGTATGTGTCTACTCGTACATGTAACAATGCTCAACGAAGAGCATCTATTGGATACGGTGATGAGGCGATGTACCAGGGAAGATGAGCGAACTGTTTTAAAACCTTGATCAGACCCTGTCTTATGTAAGGCCACACTATTGGTATCAAATACAGGAGTTAGAGACCAGATGAATTTGGTACGGTGATAGAAGAAGGACGCCTTCAGCAACCGGTAAAACGAAAGGATTTTCTTGGGAATCATTGGAAGACTGGAGGCAGATGAAAGAATGCTGATGAGTTTGTATGATGCATGAATTGGTAATGAGGCTTTGGTGAATATTGGAGAGAGATTTATAGGTATTACATGGAAAATCGAAAAATAACCACGACCATAAACGGGCTTTAGATTTCATACATAAAGAGAGGTAGAGATTTCATTTATAGGAAAGGGTAATAGGGACTGTAAGAAATTATGAACTGAGGTGTTGGACAGCTAAATACAAAGAGTAGGAAAATAAGAATTAGAATATTGCATAACACAGTATCACGGGAGAGATATTAGCACTAGCGTATAGTTTTCAGACGGAGAGATGGTACCATACAAGCACTAGCCTATCGGAAATAGACTGAAAATGTAATTAAATTAATGCTATTGGTATTGTCGGCCGTTTATCGTCAAATATTGCTGGACCAGGAAGAGCCAAGTTAGATTCATCTGTGCGACATTATCGAACAGTTAGTCCTGTGGAGTATAGTTAATCTTCACTTTTATAATGGATCCAAACTATGGACCGTTCTACTCGTAGTGTACTTCACATGAACAAACCAAATGTTTTGCCAAGGTAAAGGTCAGCTTATAGCTCGTAAAAAAATATTTCTGACAACATAGTTGCGACATCCCTTTTTGAGGACATTCCCCTATCCATTAGGGGACGTCCATTAATTACGTGAGATAAAATAGGGGGTGGGAGGTTGGCAAAATCTCACCAAATTTTTTTATCATTTTTCTCTTTTTATTTTAAAGAAAACATGTAGTGCATAGAAGACATCAGTATTAACGCAAAGGTATTTAGTGGCATGAATCAAAATATATGAACATAAATTTAATTATAAGGTATCTCACATGGAACGAAAGGGGTTCCCACAATTCCTAACCAATCTCACCAAGAGGGATGCAAGGGTTCAAATGTAAAGAAAAACTCCTCACATAATTAATGTACCCCTCCTTATGGCGGTTTTTTAATCATGCTCTGTCAAACCGCCAGTGGGAAGGGAAGATTATTTATATTGCCTATAACCAATTCAACCAAAGCTTCCCTCTCCATCGCAATGGCCATTTGGTGTTCCTTTAATCTTTGTTTACTAGTTATTACCACTCGAGTTCATTATATCGCAGTCGAGTAGTATTTTGCCTGCCTCGGTAAAACCCAGAATACGTATATCCAGCGCTGAGTGTAGAGTAGTTGTTGTGAGGGCAGAGGCCACAGTGAGCGTGGCCAGAATCTCTCATCTTAACCTCCACCAACACTTTTCACGACGCCGCAGCCACAACTTTAATTACCAGCTGTCTCACACACGTTACCTGCTCGCCCGGGAAATACGCAGCGCCGGACGTGATTTTTCTTCTCGTCACCGCCGCTAAAGGAAGAAACGGCACGACGCAGAGGTTGCCGTTCGTTAGCCCAGAGGTCAGGTGATATACAACGCAAGTGACTATGACACATACAGTCACGAACTTGTCCAGGGTCCTCAGTCAACAACAACTCGATCCCCAGAGGTCAAACACCAGATTACTCGAAACATCATACAATAATATACACTGAAGAGCCACAGAATAGGCATGCGAATGCAAACGCGGAGATATGTAAACACTCAGAGTACGACGCTGTAGTCGGCAACGCCTATATAAGACAACAGGTGTCTGACACCGACGTTATATCGGTTACTGCTGCTACAATGGCAGGTTATCACAATTTAAGTAAGTTTGAACGTGGTGTTATAGTCGGCGCACGAGAGATGGGACACAGCATCTCCGAGGTAGCGATGAGGTGGGAATTTTCCCGTACGACCATTTCACGAATGCACAGTGAATATCGGGAATCCGGTAAAACATCAAATCTACGACATCGCTGCGGCCAGGCAAAGATCCTGCAAGAACGGAACCAACGACAACTGAAGACAATCATTCAACGTGAGAGAAGTGCAACCCTTCCGCAAATTGCTGCGGATTTCAATTCTGGGCCATCAACAAGTGCCAGCTTGTGAAAAGTTCAATGAAACTTCATCGATATGGGCTTCCGGACCAGAGGCCCACTCGTGTACCCTTGCTGAGTGCACGACACAAAGCTTTACGCCTCGCCTGGGCCCGTCAACACAGAAATAGGACTGTTGATGATTGGGAACATGTTGCCTGGTCTGATGAGTCTCGTTTCCAATTGTATCGAGTGGATGGACGTGTATGGCTAAAGAGACAACTTCACGAATTCATGGACCCTGCATGTCAGCAGCGGATTGTTCAAGCTGGTGGAGGCTCTGTAATGTTATGGGGCGTGGGCAGTAATGTGACATGGGACCCCTGATACATCTATATACGACTATGACATGTGACTGGCTGATCACGATTCATGTCGATTGTGCATTCCGACGGACTTGGTCAATTCCAGCAGGACAATGCGACACCCCACCCGACCAGAATTGCTATAGGGTGGCTCCAGGATCACTCTTCTGAGCTTAAACACCTCCGCTGGCCACCAAACTCCCCAGACATGAACATTATTGAGGATATCTGGGATGCCTTGCAACGTGCCATTCAGAAAAGATCTCCACCCCCTCGAACTCTTACAGATTTCTGGACAGCCCTGCAGGATGCATGGTGTCAGTTCCCTCCAGCACTACTTCAGCATTAGTCGAGTCCATGCCACATCGTGTTGCGGCACTTCTGCGTGCTCGTGGGTGTCGTACACGATATTAGGCAGGTGTACCAGTTTCTTTACAATATAAAATGGCGAAATTGACAAGTATATCCGAATACAATTCAAATCACCATATTGCATTTTTGGCCTAGAGATACTGAGGGAATGTTCGGCTGTCAAGGGACAAAATTTTCGATTCACCGCGCATTGCACGTTGTCTTGTGCCCAACCAACATAATCCGGTAATGCTATCAGGTATAGCGGACCTGCAGCTTAACGTAGAATACGAACCACGAAAGCGGTCTGTCATATTTCTCAGTACACTGCAATCTGTGCCAGAGGTGAAAGTGGGTTATAAGGACATTTGAAAAATATTTCAACCGGGCCCAAGCGTGGTAGGTGAGTGGTAAAGCTCTGGCTTCGCATTCAGGAGGACGCGGGTTTGAATTCCAGTCTGGCCATCCATAATTTAGTTTTCCATGGTTTCCCCAGATCACTCCAGGCGAATACCAGAATGGTTTCTTCAAAATTCCATGGCCGAATTCCTTCCCGTTCCTTGCCCCTATTCCCTTCCCGCCTCTAATGATGTCAACGAGTCGTAAAACAAAAACCACAGTCATCCTATTATCCTTTCTTGATGAAAGTCTTCGGTACTTAACATTAATGAAATTGTTCCATCACTAATTTCTCTCACAAGTCATAGCTGAACTCACTTTTACTATCCTTTGTTTTCTGTGACTGCAGTCGACCATTTTCTGCTCTGTGACTTCGTACCTCTAGTCTTTTAGTACTATATAGGCTGCCTCGTCCATCGGATGTCATAAGTTGTGGAATTTATGCTATTACCTTCCCATGCAATAGTGATGTCTACACTGTCAAACATTAAAGACTTGGAACAGCTGTACATTCACTTTATTATATACCACAAAAAGTTTCTAGCTAGCTAAATATCATTAAAAAAAACTAATTTTAAACTTATTTGGATCTCTTGACCAGGAAAACTGCATAGCTGCAAATTGTGGGTACCGCCATCACGGTAAAACAGCACCATCATCTCTGCTCGTAAAAGAAAATTGTGCACGATCTCGCGGCTTACATAGATCTCAATCAGTTTCAAGACAAAGTGTGGAGTACCCAGGTTGCCCGAGGGATCAGTAACGGAACACAACACTTAGTTCTGGACGAGTCTCGCGCCAACCTGCGTCACATTGCCGACCTCCCGCTGACGAATAGAGCAAGGACAACAGCCTCGAGCCAGAGCTGTCCTTAGCTGCAGCCTGCACGCACGGTCCATGCTGCAAAGTGGTGCCCAGACGCCCAGGAAGCTGGCTGCTAACATAACACTGTCCACTTCTCCAGTTCACCTGTGTGGAGAGCACTTGGAATCATACATTTGAAAACAGTGGTCATTGAAATGATTAAAACTAAATCATTTCACTAAAGTTGTATTTTTAAAACAGAACATAATTATATTTTGTAGCTGCGATACAGGTAAAGGAACGTCCTGCTGAGGCAGCTGGCACGCACGGTGGAACAAGAGGCAGGGATGAGTCGTTGTTCTCGTGGGAGCCAAGTGTTTGGTCACAGCAGTTGAGACCTGGTGAGGGACAATTCTTGCGAGTGCATTGTGAAAAGATTGACAAGTGGATGGAGCCTCCGATTTATTAGGATATGCCACAATGCCAAGTACAATCTAAGGTTCTTCTCCCTCTCAGAAACCTGGCTGACACTATATCCTCTGGGGCGACGTTGCCCCCAGATTGGGGGGAAATTCTTGCGGGTGGAACGCATCTCCTTCCAGTTCTTTTAGGTAGTCATTATTTTCGGTGTGGCGTCTTCGGGTGTGTCGTTCCCGGGGTGGCTGCGTTTGCTAAGACTTGCGTCATTAGCAAGGATTGCTGATGTAGCAGCTGGATGATGACGTTGAGATTGTCGTGGTGGTTGCAGTCCGCCTGGTGACGCAGATGTGGGGTTGCGGACTGCTTTTTCGCCGGCGCGGATAGCCCAGATCCGTTGCAGCTTGATGTCGGCAGGGCGGATCTGTGGTAAATGAAGGCACCAGATCGTTTGTGCGAGACACCTCCGTGTTGGCGCGCAGGTTCTTCTTAATGGAGCAGCCGCTGTAGCATGCTGGGTGGACACCCCATCTCGTGTGACGCTGCAGTCGGCGAATCTGTGATGTCCGGCACACCTGACACAGCGCTCCTCAGCGGTGCAGTCGCGGGCCATGTGCTCGTGGCCCTGGCAGCGGAAACACTGCGCCAGGGCTAGTGGAGGTCTCTTCTTGAGTTCAAGGTTGACCTTGCGTCCGAGCATAGTTCTTATACGTTGCTCCCGCGGTACGCGATCCACAGGCTGAAACGTATACAGCGGGAGGCGCTATTGGGTGCCTGGGCGGCGCATTTGATGAACTGCAGAGGCGACGATGCCGCCGCTGCAGAGCTTGGTAGCTACCACCTCCTCTGGCGCATCAGCTAGCAGGCCCCGAACGACTATCTTGGTTGGTCGTCTGGGGATCTGTGGGGTGTGGCGGATGCTACGCCCATCCAAATAGGCCGTTAGGTGTCGCAACTGTGAAGGATCCTGCGGTAGGAGCCGCAAACCCTCCTTCACAGGGAAGCAGAGGCTGTAGTCGTTGACTTCCAGCATGAGTTCGCCTGCCAGAATTGAATAAATGCCATCGTAGAAGGCGGTTAGAGGAAGGACTGGACCTTTTTCTTCTTCCTCTTCCTGTATTTCATCGACGTCTGTGACGATGGTCATATCTTCACGAGGGGGCGAGATGTTCTTGCTCCCAACTGGAGAGTCAGGTACTGCTGGCAAAGAAGGCTGAGACGTTACTTCTCTTCATCTTGAGCACCGAGAAAACCCTTCTTCACTGTCCTTGATTTTTCGTCAAGTCCTCTACTTGACGGAGCATCTCTGATGCGTGGAACTCCGACGAGTACTGCTGCACGGGTATCCTCTCTCCCTCGCTGTGCGGCGGTGAGTGGGTCATAACTGCTCACCGCTGTTTTCTCGCCATGCTGCGAGCGGTGAGAATGCAGCCGAAAAGTGACGATGTCTTTGCGAGTTGAGTTTAGTTCCTCTCTGAAACCAATGGAGCCGAGCCCAGACTGCGGGAGAGACGAGGCGGATATCCGGCCGTGAGGGGGTTCTTCCATAGAGTGTTGGAAGCGGAGCAAGTGTTTTAGTGCGGCACGGGTAATGCCAATCGGCACAAGTGTTTTATGATATGTGGTCGTCTGGAATGGTGAAGCCACCCTCCTATGCTGCGTCACTGGTGGAATTGTGAGCCGTGTGTGGACCGATGCAGCTTGTGCTGAATGGCTGAAAATGACGGTAATTATCGTTGATTAACTCAAAAACGCATTGCATTTCAGTTTCGGTTGAACCTGAAGCGGCTCTGGCAGCGAGACCTGCGTGATAAAAGAGGTTCTCAACCTTCGAATATTTGATACTAACTTGACAATTATATGACACCAAGTAAATTTCAATTATAAATGTAACTTTAAAAAATTGGTAAAACTTTCTTTATTTATGGGTAAAATATATGATAAATTGGAAACAGTAATTTTTTGTTTTGGAAATACCTTCAAGGTAAATGATTATAATATCATAAATAATTTAACTATCAAAATTAATAATTACTTCAGGACCTAAAATTTTCTATATAGTTATTTTTTCATTATTTCAACATTGATGTTGGGGCATAAGTTTTCGGTTAAGAACTTCCAACACTTCTGCATCGATCTTCTTTGATCCATGGTGAAGAGATCCTGAGGAGGCTCCTACCAAAATACTGTCGAACTGTCTAGCTCGTCTCGACTGTTGGTCATCATTACGTGAACAATGGCCAGAGATACAGGGATAAACATTTTTTGCTAAACACCCCCAATACATCTACATCGGTACTAGGAGTTCTACAAGGGTCAGGTACCCAGAAGACTCGTAACTACAATTGTCGACGTCAGAGGTTCATCTGGGTGGAGAATACTTGTGGTCATAAATCTGCAAACACTGGTCACAATTGTCGGGTCAGAAATTTTGAGCATACCCCCTCCAATCTTTCTACATTCATACTCTGCGATCAGCAACGATGTTACTTAGGAGGCTGCTAACTGACTATTCTCTATGTGTCTGATTCATCTAGATGAAAACCACTGGTGATCGTCAGTATGTGAAGATTAGCCAAATATTTTCAGTTAACTTATTTCAGTAAGTCTTCATCTACGGACCATGATGATGATCAAGTATCGTGAAAGCTGATATTTATATTCTATCCACCTCACTGATTCATCTGTGTGGAATCACTGAACTTTGGTCAGAGACGTCTGGACTAATATTTTCAGTTCATGACTCCCGCTGAACATACATGGATACTATACGATCCCCATTTAAATCATAGTAGAATATGATGACAATTCAGTTTCCTCCACACATTCTATTTTATGACCACCGTTGGAAATGAACTATACAGTTTACCCGTTTCCATTAAAGCTATGACGTAGTATAGCAGGTACAAAAGACGCAGGTTCCAATCTTCGCATTCGGGAGGACGCGGGTTCGAATCCTCTTTCGGCCATCCAGATTTTGATTTTCTATGGTTTTCCAGTGGAGTGCTGGGACGGTACCTTTAAAAAGACCAAATTCCATCCCGTTCCGTATCCCAGTCATTTCCCGCCTCTAATAACCTTGACGTCAACGAGGCATAAAGCCATAAACAAAAAAAGCTGACTCCATCTTAAATTGTTTTGTAACTTAACATTACAAATTTAACCTGATTTGTTATATATCCGTAGTCTCTAACCAGGAATTCTTCTTGATCGTATCTATTCCCATCCCTTCGCACTTTCTAGTCTTAAAAGACAAATTGATTGGGGACCTCCTTTGGGATTCCCAACCATCTCTCAAATTCTTCACATCATTACCAAAGCATCATTAAGCCTAAACGTTCCAGAGACATTCTCGTTGGGCGTGTGAACACAAAAAAAGCAATGGTATGTCCATTACAGTAGTGATTCGCAACCTTTTCCCGCTCGCGGCACACCATAAGAGTATCCATAAATCTCGCGGCACACCTTACCGGTCGGGCGGCAGTTTTATGTTACTATTAAAGTAAATAATTGAACACATACCTTCAATTGACACTTGTGCCTACTTAACTGCACACATGTGGCTGATCCAAGGAGAAATTTCTTCATCGACGGATTTAAATCTTTCCCTCTTCGATTTTTTAATTTCAGTCAGCCCAATTTCACATAAATACGAGCAATTACACATTTTCTGCCATGTCGGACATAGCCGGATATTCATTGCTTATTGTTTGCCAAAATGTATCTAAAGGAATATCAAAGTTCTGTCAGCTTTTAAATCTGTGAGCTCCTTTTGAATATTAATTAGAGTTGTTCCAAATTTGCAATGAACTGATCACGAACCTAGTTGAAATATTCAACACATTCTCCAAGGAACTTTATGAATCTCTGCCGCAGGGATTCTAAATGTTCTATAACTAAGTCCATCACCATTTTATTACCGTCATCAAGTGACCATACAGTCTGGATCATCTCACATGACCCATTTTCAATCCTCTGTAACCACAAATGCAGCTTATTCTCAAATCCTTTAATCTTATCCATACTAATGAGAATATTTTGATGTTAAGTGTACGAAAATGTAAGAAAGATATGCCAACTTACATACCCATTCACCATTTGCGAATAAATCCGCGTACTTATGTCTTTCAACAGTCAAAAATACCTGGACCTCTTCTCTAAGTTCAAATAGTCGCGTTAACACCTTTCCTCGTGACAGCCAACGTACTTCTGTATGTAGCAGGAATGCAGTGTGTTCTGAACCCATTTCCTGGCATAAAACTTAAAAAGTCGCGAATTTAGCGGCCGAGATTTTATGAAGTTCAGGACTTTTACTACTTCGTGCAGCACATCTTTCAGAGAAGGTGGCAGAGTCTTAGCAACAATGGCTTCGTGGTGAATGAGACAATGATCGCATCATACGTTGGGATTTACTTCGCGTACTTTAGCTGTAAATCCTTTCACTGGGCCTGTCATAGCAGCCGCTCCGTCTGTACAAACACTAACGCAATCCTTCCATGTTAATTCATTAAGGTGCAAATGTTCATCAGTCAAATGAAATATTTCTTCACCGGAAATTTGCTCTGGAAGCCTTTGCAAAAGTTACTTACAATTATATCTCCATCGAAGCCTGTAGAAGTTGAGCGTGGCGGCTAATATCTGTGGACTTGTCGATCTGAAGTGGGAACTCCTGACTTGTTGATTTTCTCCTTCGTATCTTCTTCAATATCACGATACATATCGATAACTCGGCGATTGATTGTGTCAGTAGAAAGAGGAATTATTAAAATTTCACTAGCAGATTCTAAACTCAGAACTATTCTCAACATCTCTTTACAAACAGGTTTTAACAGCGTTTCAATTGTTGTATGTGGTTTCTTGGTCTTTACGATAAGTTCCGTTGCCTTATAACTAGCTTCCTGTACGTCTTCCGAAACACGTACTCGGTAGTTGCACTCATAGACGGAACACTCCGTTCAACGAATTTGTCCATATTGAATAAATAAAATAGTCTGCTAATTTTAATAGAAAATATAAGGTTCAATTACTAACATAGTTTTCGGACCACTTCAGAGCACAGCTATTATGGAACTGGAGTAATTGTAAGAAGCGGGATTTATACACTTCAAAGAAGTCACATATACCGAGCCGATTCTTTTTACAGTGATGTCTGTGCAACGGAAAAAAATAAATAAATATTGTTGAAGTACCGACAACGTAATAAAATAATACAAGGCTTGGAAAGTCCTGCTAATCCAAGCAGTTTAGACTGAATGAAAAGCACATACACAGTACATGCGGTAAATACAACAGAATCTTAAAACGCAGCAGTAGAGGCGAGGAATAAAAAAAAAAACAATAAAAAATGAGTAAACAAAACTAACATCAAATGTGAGTAAATAAATAACATTTAATTTCTTAGAATACGATAATACAAGGTGATTCAAAATGATTATCGAGGTTTCAAAAAATTCCTACACTTAGCACAATTGAGATGCGAATTTGAATCTTATTTTGATATGTAAAGAAACTCATCAAGTTTTTTTACATCCATTACAAATGTTCGATATGTGCGCCCTGTGTCACTCTGAACACATCTACGCAACAATCCATTTCATCCCACACGCGACGCAGCATGTCATCAGAAATGTTTAGAAAGGCGGCCCTGATCCGTTCTCTCAGTTGCGGGATAGTCGCAGGTAGAGGAGGAAGATAAACTTGATCCTTGACGTAACCCCACAGAAAAAAATCACATGGGGTTAAATCTGGTGAACGAGGTGGCCAAGCCATGAGCATTTGGTCACTATTGGCTCCGCGTGCTATCCATCGCTGCGGCAATTGTTCGTTGAGAAATGTTCTGACCTCCCGATGGAAATGAGGGGGAGCACCATCTGGTTGGAATATGAAATCATCCACCTCTTTCAGCTGAGGCAGCAACGACTCAGAGACCATATCGAGGTAAGTTAGTGCTTTTACTGTCTGTTCATTGAAGAAGAACAGGCCGTACACTTTCTCCTTGGAAACAGCAGCGAAAACACACACTTTTGGACAATCACGCTGGTGTTCAATAAAAGCACTGGGATTTTCTGTCCCCCAAATCCGCACATTATGCTTGTTAACTTTCCCGCACAAGTGAAAGTTCGCTTCATCACTAAAAATGAGTTTTTTACAAAACCCATCTTCTTTCATTTTTTCTTGCATAATGTTGCAAAACGTGAGACGTTTGCGATGGTGGTCAGGTGTTAAAGCCTGAAGCAGCCCTAGGTGAAAGGCTTTCATTTTTAGGCGTTTTCGTAGCACGCGCCAAACTGTGGTTTGCGGAATGTTCAGTTCTTTGCTGCCTCTTCTTGTTGATTTCCGAGGGCTACGTTGATAAGCTTCTCTGACGCGGTTCACGTCGACTTCCGACACAGAAGGACGCCCACTGCTTTTCCCTTTGCATAAGCACCCCTTCTCCACGAACTGCGCATACCACCTCCGATTGGAATTGTCTGAAGGTGCATCCTTCATAAATTTTTTTCGAAAGTGCCGTTGGACAACGGTAAATGACTGACTGACACACGTGAAAATCTAGAGTGCAAAAAGCTTTCTCTATAGCGTGTGCTGACATATTGCAAACACTGACATCTAGCGGAACAAAACGTAAATACAAGATTAGCGTGTGCTACAAAACAAAACTTTGAGAGTTTGTCTATACATCCATGTAAAGATAATACTTGTATGTTTAGTACACAGCCGGTAAAAAATTCATGAATCCCCGACAATCATTTTGAATCATCCTGTACGTAACAATTCGCGGCACATGAAATTAAATATAAATAATAAAAAACTTGACAATTAATTCCTTATAACGGGTAAAATTTCGCGGCACACCTTTCACCTTCTCGCGGCACACCAGTGTGCCGCGGCACACCGGTTGCGGACCACTGCGATGATGATTACAGCACTCTCCCATACGCCAGGCAAACGTGACTCCGCATTTGGCGGCTTTGAAAAACAATGAAATAAAAGAAAGAGCTTTATGCTTCTGAGGCCAGAGGGTCACTTTAATTACATACCTGGCTTCCAAATATAGTTTACTACTTTTCACAGGCTTCGTTACATATGGAGGGGGAAGGATACTTTATGGCGTAGTAAAGTTAAGAATAAAGAGGATGGCCAACTCTTAAGACAGTGCAGCAGCAATATACAGTGTAAACAAAAAAAAAAACACACACACACACACAAATATATAAACAAAGAATTAAATAATATATAAAACGAGCCAGTGTGGCTCAGTGCGCTGGTTTTAACTGAATTATTGTTTTTAATTTTCTGGTATAAGGGTAGTTAACAAGTGGCACAAAAAAAAACTATACACACAATAATTGTTACGCATACCAGCTGTACCGATTGTGGTTTCTAGGTGGTTTCCTGCAGTCACCTATGCGAATACTGAGTTAGTCCTCCAAATAAACTACATATTTCACGACAACAAAAAATATTTATCATACAGAATGTAGTAAGTTACACGTTTAGCACCAGATAGTAACAAAGACTTTTCGCCTCTAGGTTAAGGCCCCTTTAGACGACCTGTTCCCGATCGCCTGGTCCCGTTCCCCTTCCCGATCTCGCTTTCCTCCCGTCGACAGTGTTGCATTTAGACAACCCGTCGGCCCGCCCGATCTGGTTGCTACAGCACAAACATCCTACCACCACGCGTATATCCCGTCTTGCTCTGAAATTTATACGTTCCATTTAATAGTAATACTAGTAATAAAATTAGTTAGTTACAAATTTTTTAATGTTCTAATATTTAAATTAAATATATATAGTCCCATATTTATCAAAACCACAGATTCTTGGTGTATTTTTTTTTTAACTGCTTAACGTCTCCTATAACAACTAGGTCTTTAGAGACAGGAAAGGATGGGGGGCAAGGAATGGGAAGGAATTCGGCCATGGCCTTTTGAAGGAAGCATCCCGGCATTCACCTGGAGTGATTTGGGGAAACCATGGAAAACCCAAATCTGGATGCCCGGACGGGGATTCGAACCGCCGTCCTCCCGAATGCGAGGTCAGAACGCTAGCCGTTACACCACCACGCTCGGTTTCTTGGTGTAACCTTGACTGCTTGACGTTTGTGCAAAAAGGCTAGGAAAAATTCTTGTGGCAAGCAATTATATTTCCAAAAGGTATACGTTCAGTCACAGTTCTGATGTTCGATGGTGAAGGATTTCCGGAATTTCTAGCGGATGACATATGAAATGCCTCATTTCTCGCGTCTTTTTTTATGATAGAGGGCATATGAAGCTAGGGTTGCCAACTATACTTGATTATGAAGTATCAGACTTTATTCTTTTTCCTAGCCAATAAAATACATGTAACTGAACGTCGTTCTGCTAGTTTCACAACATCCTGCAAGAAAAAATGCCTATCGGGCAGAGATATTTTGTTCGCTCGCATCCTTTGATCGAAGTCGAGGCAATAACAGTGGGTCGTTCATATTGTTGTACTCCAGTCGACTAGTGTCCGCTCGCCGTTATTTCTGAACGGAACGATGGATTGATAAGTGGAGAATTTGTGGTTTCTTCTGTTTTGCGATAGTGATAATTGATACACCAGTAACTCCAAAGGAAGCAAAACTGAAGAATTTAAAAACATAAAAGATTTGGGGGAGAGAACTTTTTATTTTTTTGTCTGCTTAGCGTCTCTCTAACAGCGAGGTCTTTAGAGACGGGAAAGGATGAGGGGCAAGGAATGGAAAGGAATTCGGCCATGGCCTTTTGAAGGAAGCATCCCGGCATTTGCCTGGAATGATTTGGGAAACCATGGAAAACCCAAATATGGATGCCCGGACGGGGATTCGAACCGCCGTCCTCCCGAATGCGAGGCCAGAACGCTAGCCGTTACACCACCACCCTCGGTGGGAGAGAACATATAACTGGATAATAAGGGATCCTCAAAATAAATTCTTTGCGAATTGTATTATCTGCACTGTGGGTTTTACTATTGAGTCACCTGGTATTTGACATTTAAGTCAGTCAATATCGATTTTCAGTAATTTTCAGAATATTGTGATCATAATCTTCTGTTCATTAAATTGTAATAAAATGTTAAAAAGTGCCGCACTGGTCAGAGGCATAGGGTTGCTAACTTTACTTTAATAAAAAAATAAAGTATCATAATTTATTTTGGGCCGGTTTACGTTATCCTAACCATTAATTATGCGAAAATAATTTAATTTTGGTAAACTATACAACTCAATTAATTTACAAAAGACTTGTTAGTGCTTGTGATTGAACAAAATAAATGCAAGATGATGGGAAGGAAGAAACAGAGCGTCCTTAAATTTAAAAATGAGTTTTTATTTATTTATAATACTAAATTTAGAATTTGACGCCATTTATATCACTTTGAAACGAAACCAAACATTAATAACTAGTCACATAAGCCCGAAAATATATGTATTTAAGGCAATTAATAACTACATTTAAAAATACTTTTTTTTTCCTATCATATACTTTTTATTATCCTCTTCAAAATACAAAAATACTTTTTTTTTGTTCCTAAATTAGTTGGCAACGCTATATGCGGTGTCCCATAAAAATTTGTGGGACTTGTACACCTCCAGCAAATCTGTCAATTCTTCTTTTTCTTGAGTATCGGATGCATCAGTCTCAAAATAATAGAAAACGGGGAACAGGCAGTGTAAGCACAACCGGGCGAGCCTTTACTCGACCAGTTTTCAGGGCAGAGTGGTGGGGGCCCGTCTTACCCCCGCCCTAAATCGGATGGAATTTCCACCCGACCTTCCTGCCTGGTCTCGCGGCAAAAACGTGACCAGGAGCTCGCTTTAGACGACCCGTTTTCAGGGCCGAAGGGGCGTGGCCACGATTTAGGGAGACCAGGTCGGGTCGTCTAAATGGGCCTTTAAGTACACCGCGCCTAATAAACCCGTTCGAATCGGGGAGGACATAAGTTCCACCCCCCTTCCCCTTTCTCCCTTCCCCCTTCCTCCTCTTCTCCCCTCCTCACCCCCCCCCCCCCCCCTTCCCGCGCTCGGATCATGATTCTTAGGAGCCATCTGGGTACAGCAGAAGACCAGTTGTACGTCATCCACAGTTGGCCGGGTCAAGAGAAGATAAATAAAAAATTATGTATTTGTGTGTGTATAGTTTTTTTTGTGCCAGGATACCCACTACACACTTCTCAACTATCCTTATACCAGAAAATTAAAAACTTTAATTCAGTTAAAACCATACACCCACTAAGTAGTCTGTTGAAAAATCAAAAATGTATACCGGGGACCAAAGAGCTAGATATTCTGCCAGAGCAAGCGCTAATGCTTCTTCTCCGACTATGGTCTTAAAACAAACCCCTAGATAACCATAAATTTACTTTCATATTCTGGTCGTTTTCAAATTTGAAGCAATGATTATTTATAAGGTATATGTTTCATATGGTTTCACAATCTTGTAACTAAATAAAACCATGTTTTCCAACAAGCGTCTTTTACTGGTGCTGTCCAATGGTTTGACCAATAACTTATTTAATTTACTCGGTGTGTTGAATTTCTGTTGTGTGTGTATTTAGTCAGACTTACCGCACGCGCGACCTGTCTCAGAAGCCTCTTGGCTTTTAGTCTGGACAGTTGTAGTGAATAAAATCCTATGTTGGCTTTAGATGTGAACCGCTTGAACCAACCGGTTGCTTAGCGAGTTTGAAGTCTCCATTCTCATTTACTGTCTCATATTCCGAGTTGTTTGATGTGTTTAACTCACACGACAATAACAACACAAGTCAAAACGAAAACTTAATTCGAACGATCTGGAAGAAACGATGGAGACAACGAGAGGACAACTTGTTAGCTATTAACTTACGGAGGGAATCCCTGGAGGTAGAGCCTTGAACTATCACGGAAGAGATGCGGTGCAAAATGGCCTGGCTCGTGTCCACTTAAAATCAATTTGGAACACAAAACCCTCTATTCAGAACTCAGTCCCTCTAATCAAGTTAGCCAGTTCCCTGGAGGGGATGTTTAAACTTCCGCCCATTCGACATTATCCCATTAAGCCAAATTGCAAGGTTCTCTTTTTGTTTCTTACGTGCACAATGTAAACACTGGAAAGTTGACTAGGTATATGTCTAGGATGGCTGCAACAGCATCTCTCATCAGAATCAATACTTATACTTATTTTATTTGGTCATTCATTTTAACCACTCTATGGAAAAAATATCACCACACTAGCGCGTTTGATTCAACAAAGAGGACATGAACTGTACTTTCGTTTTGTTTCTTATCATATGCGCCACAATGGAACATGGTTTTACTGTTTTTTATTTGATAAAAAGAGTGTTATACAGCATCAGCCATATACAACATATTTTCCCCCGCTCAGTTACAATTATTTCCGGAACAAAGTTGCCTGTGAAAGAAATGCTACATGGCTGTTTTTGAGGCATAAATAAATGCGGTAACAAAGTATCTGTAGGCAATTGCGGCGGCGAGCGTTCATAATCCTTCAAGAAGATTTACAGTCTTTTCACAAACTGTGTCTAGTAGCAAGAGGTTTATTAGAATAATCAATAACGAAATAAAAATGTAACTCCTTACCACTGGCTGTCGTTATAGTGACTGACAGTAAATTCAAAAAATAAGGTTTAAAGCCCGTCGGAGATGGTGGCTTTTTCTGGAAGTTAGGTATACTTGTCCAAATCAGCCTGCTGTCAAAACAGTAGTTGGGCGAAAAATCCTGCGAGTGAAACCAGCTGAAGCCTGTCATTAAACTTCCAATCTCCTTTCTAGTGCTGAGCATGCGTATAAGGAACACGGAAATTCTAACCCAGCTAATCGCCCAAACGGCTGTTAAATCCGCATATGGGACTACTCCATTTTGGTGAGAGATGGTTTGAGTGCTATCATTAAAAGAACTGCCGAAAATACATCTATCGCTCTTGGTGATGGTTGAATTTAAAGTCTTTTTTTTTTTGCTTGGGCTTTACGCCTCGTCGACAGAGTTGTCATTTGACGCTATATGGGATGGGGTACAATGAAGGGGAAGGAATTCGGTCATGGCCTTGTTGAAGGAAGCATCCCGGCATTCGCCTGGAGTGATCTGGAGAAACCATGGAAAACCCAAATCTGGATGCCAGGACGGGGATTCGAACCCACGTCCTCCCGAATGCGAGGCCAGAACGTTAACCGTTCACCCACCGGTGAATTTAAAGTCTTCATATGCATTTATCTGAGCACTACACTCATTGGTACCCTATACGGTATTAGGGAATTCACTTTCTAGCATTATGATATCTAAAAACCGTGTCGTCAGAATCATCCTCTATCATTCCGACTCGTTGACCAGCAACTGTTTGTGTGCAGTAGAGCTGCCATCCTGGATATGCTATTTAGTCAGCTTATCCCTTACCTAGACGGCATACTACGGGATTCGGGTCGTCAAGACTCGGCAGCATGGTAGAAAGGCTATCGAATCGCCATTGCAGCTTTTTTTTTAACTGCTTTACGTCTCTTAACAGCGATGTCTTTATAGACGGGAAAGGATGGGGGCAAGGATGGGAGCAAGGAATGGTAAGGAATTCGGCCATGGCCTTTTGAAGGAAGCATCCCGGCATTTGCCTGGAGTGATTTGGGAAACCATGGACAACCCAAATCTGGATGCCCGGATGGGGATTCGAACCGACGACGTCCTCCCGAATGCGAGGCGAGAGCCATTGAAACTACTACAATTAGCTTCTGGCTCCTAATCTAGTATTAATAAATGCACCGCTACGAGAAGCAACACCGTTTACTTCCGCGAACACTGCAGAACCTGTTCCGTGTAAATACCTGTTTATTCTTCCTTTTATTAAACGTGTTCATATAAGGATTTCCGTAAGATATTATTCCAAAAGTGCAACAGAAAGAAATTTTTGTATTTTTGTGTGTTCACTGAAATAATTTTCCATGTATTGGCTTCATGAATGCGGCGAGTGAACAATTAAATATTCAAAAAATTGTTGATGACTATAGATTTTCCTTATAATCTTCCTTCAAAGTATAGTTGATTGCCAAGGCCCCAGACAAGAAAAGAAGTGATAGTCAAGCATATGATTGATTTTATCAATGCGATCATCCAGCAATGAGATAACTCCTGCTTGTTCAGGTATAAAAAAGTCCATTCCGCCTGCTTACACATTTGTGATAAACTGCAGCATGAGCTTTAATGTTAATGTTAGGAAAAAAGCCCTTATAGATAATGTAAAGCAGAGCAGTTTTAACGTCTTTAGAAAGAACTTGCATAAGAAATAAAATCATGAGTAAAAACATGCTATGCTATAAAATTGATGAGAGAATTGATTTAATTTAATTTAATCTCAATTGCGATATAGCACATACGCTCCGGTGATAATATCCCTTCCCTTCCATGCACTACTTTTCATACCTATTGCAATATCTTTCCATGACTTTTCGCCAGTATATGCCCTGTACACTCCCATGACCCTCCTCATCCTCCTCCTGTCTTGCAATTAATCCCATTCCAGCTCCTTTATCATATCCGTCACTGATTGCATTCTGCGATAATTTACAGAAACAAATCTAGCAGCCCTTTTTTGCACCCTCTCCAACTCCTGTATTTGATACGTAAAATGAGGGTCCCATACTACACTACCATATTCGAGCAATGGTCTGACCGAAGTTTTGTAACTCAATTCCTTTACTTCTCTCGTACATCCCCTCATCACTCTCTCCAACAAGTGCAGAACTTTAAAACCTTTTCCTACCACCTGTCCAATGTGTCCTGCCCAGTTAAGCTAGTTATCAAATGCCAAGATATGTACATTTCAAGTCTTCAGCAAGCAATTCTTTCCCCACCTTATATTCATAATTAACCTTTTGTTTTTTATTTGTGTATCTAATAAGCTGACTCTTCTTTGCATTTATCTTCATTCCATGTTTACCAACCCAACTAGATATCCTGTCCAGATCACCCTGCAACTGTTTACAATCCTCTATCGTTTTGATTCTTTTATACAGCATTATGTCATCTGCAAACAATCTAATTTAAAATAGTAAACAATCAACACAATTATTCATTGGAAAAGATGACAATGACCACAAGCTGGCACTCGATTTCAGGCACAAGGGTGTGGGAAGATTCTCTTTTTTAGGTAAGGTTGTCAGGGATTGGAATGAGTTACCAAGAGAAATGATGAATAATTTACCGAAAACTTTGAAAGAATTTAAAGATAAAATTTGTAGAGGGCAAATGTAGGTGAATGTAGGATAGGGGGAAGTTGGGTGTGTAGGGAAATTGCCACCGGAACCTGTGCTCCATTGCAATTAAATAATAGTAATAATCCCTACACCCCCACCTTCCCATGTCATGATTTTTCACCACCCTATTATCTCTGCCCTTTACGAACTTTACGAATCGCAACTTTAATTCTTTCAGTGTTTTTGGTAAACTGACCACTATTTTCCTTATTAATTTATTCCAGTCGCTGACTCCCTTACGTACTTATAGAATTTTACCACTTTTCGTCTCCTGAATTCCAGTGACAGCTTATGATTATGGTCATCTCTTCTCCTCCATGTAGAACTCCTACTCTTTTATTAATATCTATCATTCATTATCATGATTATGAGCCTTGAAAAATCCAAACACACTATTTATCCACCAATGACTTCCTACCTAGCTCCTTGATCATATTAGTATCTCATTGTAATCTGCAGTAAATTTCACAAACAAATCCAACTCCTGAATTTGATACTCATAACTCCACACCACTCCACCATGTGCAAGCAGTGGTCTGACCAAGGTTTTGTAATACAATTCCCTCACTTCCCTGGAGCATCCCCACTCGACCCTCTCCAATAGAGACAGTATTCTCATACCTCTTCCTTCCATCTCCTCAATGTGTGCTAGGATGAGTGGTCTGGTGGCTCAGTGGTTAAGGCGTCTGACTGGATATCGAAAAGTCCCCGGTTTGAATCCCTGTCTCGGCGGAGATTTTCATAGACCCCTAATCCGTCCTTCACCTCTGGCACAGCTTGCTGTGTAATGTGAAGTACACCAGAACGCTACCGTGGTTCGGATTCCACGTTAAACTGTAGGTCCACTGAACCTGGTAGGATCGCCTGGTTAGGTTAAGATGGCGTCGACAGGAGCAAAATGCGCAGCCAACAGAAACCCTGTCACCAGGTCATTAAGACCTGGCGGATTTGTTATTTTAATGTGTCCTGGCTAATTGAGTTTACTGACCAAGATCTTTAACAAGCAATTCTTTCCCTACCCTATAATCATAGGACAGCTTGCTCTTCTCGGTATTTATTTTCATTCCATGTTTAACTACCCAGATAGATATCCTGTTCAGATCCTTTCTAGCTGTTCACAGATATCTCCTGTTAATGTTGTTATATAACAGTATGTCATCATCAAACATTCTAACGTCGGACTTAAGCCCATTAACACGATCATCCATTAAACCACTAATGTAATAAGTCGCGTTTCCAAAGCTAGGCAGTATGGGACGAGCGATGGAAAGCTGTTTATCAGTGATCTGTAGCCGCTTGTGTGTCAAGCCACCCACCCGCTGTGTGTCAGCCCTCCAGCAGGGACAAAAGCTTTGAGAAATATGGTGACAAGTGACAAACAACCCAACTTTCGGAGGATTCTTCGATAACCGCAGGGCCAGCCTTTGAGAATAGGGACACACCACTGGGATATTTCAGTTGATTTTGTTTCATGGAATACTGCTCCGAGGCGGGAGTGGAGAGGGACCACTCGTAGACTGTGTGTGGATGTGAGTGGACGCTGGCCGGTCTACCGCCATCCTCTGGGTGTCTGAGGTGCGCATCCCGTCGCCAACAGTGCGCGGACACGGTAAAGTGATTCTATCAGTGCGACAGGTTGCAACATATCATGGCCCGGAAAACACCCCTGATTAGCTAGAGACTTGTTTGGAAGAGCCAACTGAGCTAGCCATCTGCAAAATTACTCACATGTCAAATCTGATGTCATTTAGCTTGTTGAATAAATTCATTTCTTTGTGTGAACCCATTGTTAGTGTTCTTGTAACCCCTGAGACGTATCATGTGCGAGGCTCAATGTTAAAATGTTGATAGAATAAAAATCAAGTAGTTTTAATTGCTGACGCCATACAGTGCGCCTAACAAGTTTTGAAGTAGAGTCACCACTAAGAGATTATTACGCTACTTCCATCGAAAATGCGAGTGCGACAAGGAAGGCGGCTTGATATGACTTCCTGTCGACTGATCCGCGTCCTCTGAAATAGTGGTTAGGCGCCCGCGGCTGACTTTGAAGAACTGTGCGGCCAGCAGAGATTACGATAAATAGCTGGAGCGTGGTGGCCTATGCGCCGGCTCGTCGTTTGGAAAAGCCCCGTCCCAGCGGCAAGGTCAGGGCCGGGCGCCGGTCACGTTGGATCACACGCACCCGGCTCCAGGAATGTCGGCCGTCCTCGCCACCTGTTGCCCCCAGGAGCCGCGCAGTCCACTGCGCACGTGATAATTGGCTCGGTGCAGGCGGCTCACTACGCGTCAGTAGTTAAGAGGCGATCCATAAATTACGTCAAACGTTGATGGCGAAAGAGTGTGACATCACGTGACAAGTAGAGGGAACCAAGTCATAAACATCCTGGCTTTATGTCTATTACAAAAAAGTATATTGGAACTCCTGTTTTAATCAAGTTTTAAATTTAAAATCGCAAATTGGGTGATGTTACCCAAGGGGGTAGGGATCAAACCAACATGACTTCTTGTGACAAGGGCGAAGGGAAAGGGTAAAAAATAAAAACACGAAACTTGTGTGACGTAAATTATGGGTGGAGAATGTAGATATCGGGTTCAAATCCCAGTATAGCCAGTAACTTCTTTTTCCATCTGAGATACGTCAGGAAGACTTTTAACTGTAAGTCTAGCGATGTCGGAGGTGGAAGCTAAACTCAGTGGCTGATCTACACACATGGATCTTTCAACAAAATAACTCTACTATTCTGGCATAGTTCACATTACTCAGAAAGTTGTGTCAAAGGTGAAGGTCGAGTTAAGAGCGTATGAAAATCGCCGCCGAATCAGGGATTCGAACCAGGGACCTTACAATCTCCAGTCAGACACCTTAGCCATTGAAACACCGGACCACTTAGTTCTGTTGTTTTCAACCGGTAATAAAATTGTCGTGGATTCTCTGCAACGATCGACCAACACCGACGAACAACCACAAATTCTACTAGCTAAATTCTGCGAACTTTAGCCACTGCAAAATTCAACCATGAATATTTCTCGATTTCCCATAGCGAGTGCTTCAAACCCAGTTACGGCCCAGCAATTAACATACAAGTATAAGAAGCTCTTGTACTCTGTGTATAGATTTTAACTGAGTAAAAGGCAACTTTCATCGATTATGAATGATCTGCTAAATATTTTTAATGTTTTCCATTGATTTAATGATTGTTTTCTAAAATTTTTAATTTGAATACAACTTCACGATTTCCTTGATATATATATATATATTGTAAATCACAGTTGGTTGCTATTTTTTCATTTAATGATGGCCCCACTTCAAAATTTGCGTTTAATGTGATTGTGTTCTTGTACTGGTCTCATAACAGAAATAGCCGTTGTTTATTCATTTTATTTAGAAGCAATTCTTGGCACTCACCACTTCCTTGTGAATCCAATAATTATGCGTATTGACGTAATTAGCACCTGTTACAGGTGCAATGTGTAAGTAATAATTATCAAATTATTAAACAGAATATAAGCCAATTTCTCATACTTTCCGTTCTCTTTCACTCTCCGTTATATTTAATTCTCAACGAACTGTTTAAGCGTTAACTATCTGAATACGGTTAAATGGAGTACTTTACCTCGCAACCTACAAAATTAGCCTGTTAATGGTTTGAAAGGTAATGTAGGTAGATTTTTGCAACTCAAAAATATGTGTAAATTCTAAAAAAGGTTATGCAGTTAAGAAAACTTCTAAAACTGTGAAAAAACTTTATTCGTGTTAAATATGTTCTATAACAGTAATCTCCGATGTTAATATGTCAAGTACAAAGCTGATTTTAAATTAGAATAAAAGTGTGTTTATAAACTGGGAATGTTTATTGTAATTCAGACCTCATCGAATAAAATACTACAAGTGAGAGCTCTAGAATGTATGCAAGAAAAACAGACGAAAACGTACAAAAAGTGATAAAACTTGTTCTTTCAAAAAGGCGTACGACTATTGAGAGCTACCCAAAGAACTTAACATCTCATGGGTCCATGAAAAGTATTTTAACCGTTAGTTTTCAAATGAGAATAGTGAATGCAATTTTTTTTACCAGTAATTTGACTGATGAACAGAAGGAATGTTGCGTCTCATTTTGCACAGATTTGAAGAACCATCTGGATGTTGTGGATCATTTTCCTCAATTGCTAATAATATTAATAAATAAATAACGCCAAAGCAATTGACTTTTTTGGATTTATTGGTCTCCCGTACGCGTTTCACTTCTTTAGCAGAAGCATCATCAGCGGGTTTTTTATTTGTGGTTTAATGCATTGCTTTTTGCTCCGGAGCAAAAAGCAATGCATTAAACCACAAATAAAAAACCCGCTGATGATGCGTCTGCTAAAGAAGTGAAACGCGTACGGGAGACCAATAAATCCAAAAAAGTCAATTGCTTTGGCGTTATTTATTTATTAAAATTGAAGAACCATCTTCAGGCGTATCAGGACTTCGTGGCCAAAATTGTAACTGGAGATGTAAGTTGAGTCTACGGCTATGATTGTGAGACGAACATTCAGAGTTCACAATGAAAAACCAGTAACTTAATTTGCCCTAAAAAGGCACGTCAGTCAAAGTCACACAACTAAGTCATACTCATGGTTCTTTTCGATAGTGAGCGCATAGTGCGATCAGAGTTCGTTGCAAGGAAAACAACTGTAAACTCCGAATTTTACACGGGAATAAAGCAACGTTTGCGAACAATATGTAATGAAAGAGACGAGAAATATTGGCCAATGGCTTCCTTCTTTATGATGACAACGCGCCGTGTCACAGGTCGCTTCTGATTTGTAAGATTTTGCCCATAAAAGGTGCTCCTGTGTATCCACATCCATTTCACTCACTAGATGTAGCATTATGCGACTTCTGATTCTTCTCAAAAATAAAATGCGTGCTAAAATGAAAACGTTTTTAATCCATTCCCCACATTTAGATGGCCACGACATAGGAGCTGAACGCGCTTCCGAAAGAAGCCTTCCAAAAATGCGCCCAGCAATGGATTCATTGTTGGGACAAGTGCATCGCTAGCGTAGGAGAGTACTTTGAAGAGGATTAATTCAAATTCTGTGTCAGCTTTTTACTTTGTTTCGGATAAAGTTATTCATCGTAGTTCTTACCTCGTAGCTTCTATCGAAAATAGTCTACTGCAGCAGCATTAAGAGTACAGATGTTTCTTCCACCTAGCGGGATGAAGCGTATGCAGAGCCCGAGCCGAAGCCTTTCATCTGCCATCTCACCAACATACCTTGCTACATCACTACGCCCCCGCCGCGGACATTAGGCATTTCCGTATCACCCGAAGTTACAGCAGGGGTGGTGAGGCGAGCCATTAAGAGTGCCCACGGGGAGCAGCGCGGATGCAGCGTCCGCCACGACCAGGCCAAAGCCTCTTCCACAACTTGGCCGTAAGGCATAAGCCTCTCTGTGATTTCTACGCGCACTCCCGGCCCCACCCATCACCACAGTGTCAAGGCGGAAGCCTCATCGACCGACTGCCGCGCAGAAGTGCACCGTCGTACGTTTCACCGCGCTAACCGACTACGCAAAGCGTCACTGAATAATGTGACTTCCCGTACGAGGGCGCGTCCATAGTGCGCTTTCCCCCGCATCCAACCGACACGCAAAGCGTCACTGTATGAATATGTGTTCCCACGCACTCGTCCAAGCTTCACAGAGCACCACTATGCACTACCAATCCCCTCTTATATAGAGAATCTATTATGGCAGCAAAGCAGCATCAGTAGGCTTTTCATCGGCAGAATATGATGCAGACAATAGCTGGGAAAATGTTATGGTTTCACAATTCCATTCGACTACACATGCGCAAAGATTAAATCACAACATTACATCTACAAACTTATATGTGTATAACTTTTTTACCGTACCATTGTACTCTAAGGCTAATAGTTACTACCTTGTCATATGTTTGTAATACACTGAAGAGCCAAAGAAACTGGTATAGGCATGTGTATGCAAACACAGAGATACGTAAACACTTATAGTACGTCACTGCGGTGAGCAACGCCTATATAAGACAACAGGTGTTATATTGGTTACTGCTGCTACAATGGCAGGTTATCATGATTTAAGTGAGTTTGAACGCGGTGTTATAGTCGGCGCACGAGAGATGCGACACAGCATCTCCGAGGTAGCGATGAGGTGGGGAATTTCCCATACGACCATTTCACGAGTGCACCGTGCATATCGAGAATCCGGTAAAACATCAAATCTCCGACATCAGTGCGACCGGAAAAAGATATTGCAAGAAAGGGGCCAACGACGACTGAAGAGAATCGTTCAACGTGACAAAAGTGCAACCCCTCCACAAACTGCTGCGGATTTCAATGCTGGGCTATCAACAAGTGTCAGCGTGCGAACCATTCAACGAAACATCATCGACTTGGGCTTTCGGAGCCGAAGGCCAACTCGTGTACCCTTAGTGCACGACACTATGCTTTAAGCCTCGCCTGGGCCGTCAACAACGAAATTGGACTGTTGATTATTGGGAACATGTTGCCTGATCTGACGAGTCTCGTTTCCAATTGTTTCGACCGGATGAACGTGTGCGGGTATGGAGACAACATTACAAATTCATGGACCCTGAATGTCAGCAGGGGACTGTTCAGGTTGGTGGTGGCTCTGTAATGGTGTGGGGCGTGTGCAGTTGGAGTGACATGGGACTCCTGATACGTCTAGATACGACTCTGACAGGTGACACGTACGTACGCATCCTGGCTAATAACCTGCATCCATTCATGTCCACTGTGCATTCCAACGGACTTGGGCAATTCCAGCAGGGCAATGCGACACCCCACATGTCCATAATTGATCCAGACTGGCTCCAGGAACACTCTTCTGAGTTTAAAGAGCTCCGCTCGCCCACACACTCCCCAGACATGAACATTATTGAACATATCTTGGATGCCTTGCACCCCCTCGTACTATTACCGATTTATGCACAGTCCTGCAGGATGTATTTTGTCAGTTCCCTCCAGCAATACTTCAGACATTAGCCGAGTCTATGCCACGTCGTGTTGCGGTACTTAAGCGTGCTCGCGGTGGCCCTAAACGATTTTAGGCAGGTGTACCAGTTTCTTTGGCTCTTCAGTGTAAATCAACGTATAAAAATGTTGTGTTTGCCTTTCAGTTGTATTACACAACTAGTTGTTTTGAGTAATATTACAATTTCACACGTCATACCAAAGATATTATCTACTACAGTGATTAAGCTTCAAAGCGCTCTCAGATTAACCGATTCCAGTAGTAGACAATGTTTCCGCAACTTGTTGGAAACGAGCTAGTTGGTTACGTAATACCTTTTTATGGTCTGCCAGACCGCAGCGGGTAATGCGCCGTCGTTATCTCCAGTCACGTACCCGGCTTAGTGAATTCCCGCCACGTGACTTGCGGAAGCGCCACGGTTCCCCGTTTCTCGCTTTTTACCAGCGTCACAGCAAGAGGTACCTATCAGACGAGCTCACCAGCAAACACGATCAGCCTCGAGATCAGCCTGGTGTCAGAGTAGATCAGGGTAGCAGACACCATTGACGTCACCAGGATCCAACACGGTGAGTTTACACATACTCAGTACACCACCAAACATGACCACGTCGCTGGTAAATTTAGGTATAACTATTTTTATGGCTATCAGCAGTATTTCTCGCGTAGTATAGATCTTTTACATTAGTCTTTATTCAGTATTTTCCCCTCCTTTTTACAGCCACTGTGGACTGCGTATCGACCCCGTTATCTCAGTTGTTTGTGGCACTGTGATGGTGCCAGGTGCTAAAGCCGCGTTCCCACGATCTCTTGTAACGGAGGCGGGACGGGACGGGACCTCATTAGCCGAAGTGTAGGGACGAGCGCGCGCCGCAGGTTAGACCTAGCTTACCTCGCCGCCATCTCCCCACCACGTTGCCTAATGTCGTTAGGCACAGAGCACTTTACGTTAACAGAAGGGGTGCACACCGCTGTTGCGAACCGATGACAACAGCGCACCTCTACACGAGTCTGTGATGCTTACCGACACAGAGTGGGCAGCTGCGTCTCATCTCCGCTAGCAGAGGCGGCCCTGTTCCTGTGGCGTGTTGTTGAGTATTCGTCCCGTCCCGTCCCACCTCCGTTATAAGAGATCGTGGGAACGCGACTTAAGACGGGGCTAGCTGATTCGAGCCTGTGGTGCCTCTAGGGCTTCAGTGAGTGTAATGAGGGTTTTTTTCAAGTTTTCTTTACAGTAAATTTCCGTACAGGAACTGAATGTCGAAAATTTGTCAAGGAATTGCTCCAGAACGAGACATTTCTTGGGGAAGCTTCATATTCAGGAGCGGAATAAAATCGAGACCTTTTCATCAGTTATGGTCGTTGAGATGCGATCGCTTGGCAGCATCCGTTTTCATCTTTATCAGTATTGATATTAGTGAGTGCGTGTGACCGTGCTGCTGCCTCCCCACTCTCCTCTTCCCCCCCCCCCCCCCCCACCCTAGAAGAAAAATCAAGTTGCCTTCAGTAAGCTTTGACGAGTGAAGAACTGACTTAAGAGCACTATGAGAAAGGGAAGATTCACTGAGTTATGCCTGTTGAGTGTGCATCAAAATTTCGTGAATGAATACCATGAGATATTAACAAACAAAGTTAGTGAAAAATTTTCTGAGAATGCGAGACGATTAATGTTTACATAAAAAAAACCTCTAATTGAGTTACGATCTTAACTACATAGTAGGTCCTTAGATTTAGTGATTGGATTACTATGTTAATCAATACTACAAATAGTTTCCTCAATAGGTTTGAGTTTCTTTTGTAAGAAATCGTCATGTTTCGGTTTCCCACCCCATTTGCTAAACAGCAATACGAGTTGCCCCCTCCCCCTCACCTAGTTCAAATTTTGCCCCTCCCTCCCTAGTTCTGATCCTGGATACGCCCTTGAAATCTGGCCAAGTTAGGAGTAGTTGATAGACCTCTAAGTACTTTAGAAAAAATTGTATTTTTTTCGTTATGGGGAAACATATACAGTGAAGGTTAGTCATTATACTCCTCAACCGGTAGGCACGAGATTGTTAGCAACTATCAGCGATATGTGTAAAGGGGTCATCCATAAATTACGTGAGGTGTTTTTCTGGATAAAAATCGCCCTCACAACTTTTTGAGACCTTTCTTTTTTTAGGTCTTATCCTTCCAAAGCCTGTTACACCCCCACTTTTCTACGAAATACCCCCTTAAAATCGAAATATTTAAGATTGTTTGTGTTCGTAAAAGAAGTTATAGTTTAGAAGAAAATAATTACCTGGTGAAATTCCGTTGTGTGCAATTTTCAGAAAGAAATTTAATATTATACCGGTCGATGAGTCAAAATCTAAAAAAGAAATACCCATTAATCTTTAAGTGGTTATAGTTGGTTCTATTTAATTGTTTCCAGTTATTAGTTTTGAGATCCTTTTGATAGTTTCAGGGGAAGGTCGAAGAGACAATCGGCTGAAGAGAAATTACATGTACTTTTTTCTCATTCTACGGTCTCCAGGTAAAGCATGAGTGAATCTACTTCAAGAACAACCGTTGTAAGTTTTGTAGTCTCAGAAGGTTTCAAGTTCGATTATGAAGTATAGTGTTCTATCGGAAGTCCTGGTGGTGGAAGAAATTTTCTCTGTCGGTACTTGGCTGGCAGGATAGGAGAGGTGGTGGTGTAATTCGTAATCCCAAACCTCTTAGCAGTTCGTATGGAGCGAGCTCATACGGCACTTTTGATGGTAACTAGACTGTGGGATATGTTCGTTAAGCGTGATGGTCAATTCGTGCCTTTCGGAAGAGTAGGCCCGAATGGGCCGCCAACGAATTTCGCTCTCTCCCTCCTTTATCTCTAATTTCAAAGAACACATACACACACTATCACAATAACACATACGAACACACACATGGGAAGGCAACGAGAAACCAACCCAGTTAATCTTACCATGGAAGAGTGTATTATCTGTGATAAGTTATTAAGCCAGGAATCGGGCAGGGCACCGTAAAGCGGCGTTCCCACGACGTCTTGTAACGAAGGCGGGACGGGACGGGACGGATACTCAACAACACGCCATGGGAACAGGGCCGCCTCTGCTAGCGGGCACGAGACGCAGCTACCCACTCTCTGTTGGTAAACATCACAGGCGTGTGTAGTGGTGCGCTGTTGCCATCGGTTTGCAGCAGCGGTGCGCACCCCTTCTGTTGCTGTAAAGTGCTCTGTGCCAAACGACACTAGGCAACGTAGTGGGGAGGTGGCGGCGAGGTAAGCGAGGGCTAACCTGCGGCGCGCGCTCGTCCCTACACTTCGGCTTATGAGGTGCCACCTCCGTTACAAGAGATCGTGGGAACGCAGCTTAAGAAGAAGAAGAAGATGGCCTACGTAAACACCAGCTAATTGTTTGCGCAGTTAACAAATGAAAGGGGGGAAGGGAGGATCCTTCGTAGTTTGAAACATAAATGTTAGGTCTGAAGCGTTTATGTCACCATACGTCTTCTAAATGTGTAACATGTGTTACGCATGATAAGCTTCTTTTTTTTTTCTTTTTTTTGTGAAATGTGTAGTTTATGAGGCACATATTGGAGACCGTCCAAGCATTCATCTAGATGTGAGGTAGTTCTCGCTAGTTTCTTCATCAGTTAGAAACTGTTTTGTTTCAGCTCTTCTGCTTATCAAATCTCTAACTGCAATTTTGTCTGGACCACGATCATTACCCGAAATCATTGTAATATTTACGTGATACCACTTGCAAAAACTTTTTCAGTAGGCATATTTATAATCTTATGCATCACGGGAACATCCACATATTACGCTCATTTTACTTATGAAATGAGATCTAGCTAAGCGATTCTGTGCTAAAGCTGAACTTTTTCATTGGCCGCTTTAATAATAATGGTTTCCTTGTTGTTTCTTATGCATCTAATACAGCTAAATAGAAAAAGTGTGACAATATTGACAATTAACAATCACAGAAAAATACTAAATTAATTAAATTGTGATGGAGAACACGCTCCAGTGGCAGCTTCCCTCCGCGCCCATTTTTCCCCCTTTCCTCTACCGACCTAGTTTTGTCCTTTACAAATTTCAATTTTAAATTCTTTCAATGTTTTTAGTAAATCATTCATCATTTGTCTTAGTAACCGGTATGCTGACAAAACAAGAAAATTTCCACATACAAAAGGCATTAAATGAAGAAGAAAATATAATCAATATGTCCACCTCACGAATCCCACACTAAAACAATTCCCCAATAACCCAAATAAACACACCGCAATAACTTGAACACATTAAACAAATGAAAAGGCATTAATGCACTTTCTTAAGATAGTTTTCATCTTAGACTAGAGCATAAACAATAACGAATGAATGTTTAATTGTAACACAAACATAGCAGTAGGAAATAATTGTGTGCTTACAAAAAATGAAATATGTTTTGTGTGAAACATACAAAGAAAGTAAACAAAAAACTGAGATGGAACTTTTCCCAACAAAAATGTAATAAGGAAATAAGTAATTGTAAGTTAAGTGAAATAATTAGAACCAACCTTTAAAAACCCATTATTTTCATTTAAAGAAACATATTATAACAATATCAAAACACGTTCATGACTTGGTTTAGAGCACCAATGATGATGTAACAAAATCTAAACACATATTCAAAAACAAAGTTTTGTTTTAGCTGCACTAGACGGGCAAAAAAATCCTGTAGGAACCCATTACTAAGCTGAACAATATGTTCCACTTTTAAAAGTCTTGATCAGCATTTAAGCATTCATATAACAGTGCAACTACCGGTATAACTCTGATTCTGTTAGTTTCACAAACATCGATTCGAAACACACTGCAAGGAGTAGCGGTAAATTATACAGTATGTATGGATTCTGTTTGGAAGCAATAAGGTTTATTTGCGTCTCGGATCGCAAGCGCTACGTCGAAAGGAAGGTCAGTGCTGTATCACGGAAAAACACTTTGAAGATGAGTCGTGACAGTAGAGAGTCGTGACTTAAGACAGTGGCGTGTGCGGCTCAATTTAATTACATCTTGGCGCCATCTCAGAGGATATACGAGACGCTACCGTGAAGGTTTAATAGTCGCCGAGGGATTATATAGCTATCGAGGCGTAATACGATTACCATAATCGTCGATTCTTTTGCATTTGTAGCTGTAAATTAGTGCCACCATGCTGACTTGTTTTATTTCATCAACGTAGCGAGGATAGTAATCTGAATGACGAACAAAATTTAATCTTGTGGAGCTAGTAAGGCCAGCTGTATGATAGGTAGCAGATCCCAACAAATCCGTCAAGAAAAGGAGCTGTCAAGATGTACACAAGTCAGTCGCAAGCGAAATAGATTTTGAGATGGTGATGTAAGGGGATGAATTCATTACCATTATGGCTTTTCGGCTCGTCGACGTCAAGGTTAAAATAGTAGGAGAGAATTTGTAGCAAGGAACGGTAAAAATCGGCTCTGGCGTTTTGAAGGAATCATTCTGGCATTTTCAGTTTAACTATCATGAGAACTTTGTACGTTTAACCTTTACCTACATCCAAGCAGAACTAGTCATCTTCCTTAATTTTTAAAAGTCAATCAGTGGAGCTCAAGAATATACAATACAAGATCTATCAAAATTGAAGGAGGAAATAGTTACAATTCTAAAAAGGCACAGATTTCAAACTTGAAGAGATATTTCAGAGAACGTTTCAGAAAATGGAAATAAGGCACAAGTACAGTAGAGTCAAGGTGGGAAGAGTTCAGGGATATAATAAGAAAGGGATGAGATAGCAACTAAACACGTTCATGGAAATTATCCAGTAACTAACAGTTCTACACTTAAATCCTTCTCCTTGCAACAATTACTTTCAGTCATACAGGGTGTCCAGGAAAGGACTCCCTGATTTCAAAATTAAATATCTCGAAAATAAAGATCGATAGAGGAATGCAGTAAACGGTATGTTTATTGTGACAGCTGTAAGAAGTGTATACAGCAGTGTGAAATAATAGTTACAAAAGCTGCTAACAGATGTAAGCTGTACAGCTCATATCAGCATACATAAGTGAAATAATCGTATGAAAACAATCTTTGCAAACAATCACATCACAATGTTTTCAAAATGTTCACCATTGGCACTACAGAGGTGGCGCAAACGAAGAATGAAATTCGCCATCACATTTCGTAGTGTCTCGACCGAAATGGATTCACATGCCGCAGAGATCGCCGACTCCAGCTCGTCCAGCGTGGCGGGATGCTTCGGGTAGACCATGTCTTTCACTGTGTCCCACAAAAAAAAGTCACAGGGAGTCACATCCGGCGAATATGGAGGCCAATCCATGCCTGCACCAGTAAATTCGGGATATCCCAAAGCGATGACTCGATTCCCGAAGTATTCCTCAAACTGCTGTATACATTTCTTACAGCTGTCACGATAAACATACCGTTTACTGCATTCCTCTATCGATCTTTGTTTTCGAGATATTTAATTTTGAAATCAGGGAGTCCTTTTCTGGACACCCTGTATATGAAACTCAACAAGTTCATAAAAATCTTCCATATGTTTCCTTTTCAATCACCGTAGCAAGAGTGAGCATTAGTACAGGGCATGAGGGAGAAAAATGGACTTCATCATTACTGGGCAGTCCCAGCAATAGATCACACTGAGCAGAACTGAGGCCCCAATGAATTCTGTAGGACTTATATACTCCTCGACTAACTGTAGTTTGGATTGTTCTGTATGTTTCTCACGGTGTTGTTACCAACCTTGACTTCGCGAATTTCTTTGGCTGTTTTCCAACCCCTGTACTTTATGGAGGAACCCCCTCTCAAGAGATGACTTTTTGCGTCCGAGGGTTGGTGACGGGGCAAGCCCCTCTTCGTGCCAACAGAGTGACTGGCCTTTAAGCATGACCTTCCTGCCATAATGGCTGCCACAGAATAGCGTCCTTAAATTCCTAATAAAATATTACCCATGCTTCACTCTGGCTACGGCAACTTAAGACCCTTAATCGTATTTCTTATTACTTATTTAATACTACCTTAGAGTCTCTAATCATGTATGGAATTGAAGTTTGGGGATCTTGTTGCCATTTCTACAAGACTAGATTGTTAGTGCTCCAGAAAAGATGTATCAGGATAGTATACAAGTTGGATAGGAATACACTCAGTAAAGAAATATTTAGACAACAAAATATTCTTACTATATTTTCACTATATATATATATAGGGTTTTGTTACTGATTAAATGCAATCCAAAATTTAATAACACTAATAGTGAAATTCATAAATATGACACTCGAATCAAGACTAGTTTACATATCAAAAGATATAACTCCAAGGCAGCAGATAAAAGTTCATTTGAAATGGGAGCAAGACAATATATTAAGCTACCAACACATTTAAAGTCATTAACTGGAAATGAATTTAAAACTGAAGTAAAACATTATCTATGTAATAAGGCTTTATATAATCTTAATGAGTTGTGAACTGTATGTAATAGTATTTCTGTATTTAATTATTGTAACTTAATGTTAATTTACTTACTCGAAGTTCCTGGCCTTGCTATGGAATTCATTTATATTGGAATTCATTATACTATGAGATATTGTTGTGTAAGATGTATTTGTCCTTGCTAGAAACTTGTATATACAAGTATATTGGCAATAAACAATCAATCAATAAACACTTTTATTACATCTATGTGTCTCGTGGCACCACGTCGTCAACGTCGAGGTCGTTAGAGGCGAGAGAGGACCGGGCGCTGGGAACGGGAAGATATTTGTCTATAGCCTTTTAAAGGAACGACCCCGGCATTGCTTGGAATGATTTCGGAAAATCACGGAAAACCGAAATCTGGATGGTCGGATGGAGATTCGAACCTGCATCCTCCCGAATGCGAGGCCAGAACGTTACCCCTCATCCACCATGCTTGGCCTATGTAGGAGGAAAAGGTTAGTTCAGGACAAGAAGAGATGAACGACTGGTTCAAACAAGTTGAGAGACTGATGACAAAAATAAAGTAAAAACAATATACTCTCAAAGAAAAGGTCATCTTGTAACTTAGCGTTAAATTGTCAGCAACGCTGATATTACGCTAGGATCAGACATTTGAGTCCTTTAGGACACTGGCATGTCCAGTATGCATGGAGGCCATCTGACATCTGTTACTCCATGGAGGTTCCGCGATTTATTAATTGGTGCAGCTGTCTTGCCCCGGGGCTGCAAGACTATTGGTCTTCGTGCACTGAAAGGGAACAGCTGCTACCCGCCAAACAATTCAGTACGGCGCGGGGTATTCACCGTATCTCATCAGCCTTCAACCTCTTCTGATCATTACAAACTCTTGTATTAAACAACACACAGCCGGAATAATAACTGTTTCGTGCGGACTTAATGACCAGTTGACAGAGATTCTAACAGCTGCGCAGTTCGCCTCTCGCCTAATCTATGCCGGTAATAGTTTCCTACAGTATTACGTGGAATTCTATCCACAGACCATACCAGCGTGCTTCTCATTGACAAAGCAAAGCTTTGCAAGAGGTAAGGTCAATTTGTTGACGGATAGATATCCGGTTTGCTTCTTAATTCTTCTTCTTCTAACGCCGTGTCCGTGTCCGATGTAACGTCATAGGAATGCTAAAGTGGAAGGGGTGATCGGTTAGACGGAAATGAATAATAGTTAATAAGATGATAACTGAAAAATAGATAAGAAAAATCGAACTTACTAGAGAACTGAAATCTTTAATATTAGTAACTAGCCGATACCAGCAGCTTCGTACGCGTGGATTGAGAATTTATTTGCCACAATTGAATATAGAGAGTTGTCGGTAACGAAGGATTGGTCCCAAACAACACCGAGTCGGCATAATATGACAGGGAAGCTATCACTATAACATTCTACCGTCTGTTGATGAGAATCAATTTCCAACATATTTCTGTCACCATTCGATAAGTTCTCAAATTTTCGTGACTACAACTGTTAACAAACTGGAAAAAATGTTCTGTGCCCTTCATACAGATTTTACTGTCAAATCCCATCGATATAGCCATTTAGTCGTCAAAACATAACAAAAAGACAGAGACTTACTTCGCATTTATAGTATTATTACTGCAGATCACACACACACACACACACACTGACTGCGAACAACCCCTGAGGGATCATTATAACATAAAAAAGTGTACATCTACAGCATTGAAAGACTACCTACGATTTGCCTCGCATTGCACCCCTAACTTTGTGATATCTACAGTTTAACATTCAATCCGAATAACCGACGGCTCAGGCGTGACTCTTACATCAAATTTTTTTTAAAAAAATCTTAGCACCCACGGGGATTTTAACCAGAGACCACGACCCAAACATTAGTAAGCAAGCACCTTCACCACTGAGCTACCTGACCGCTACACGAACAAACTGTACAGAGACCTCCACATCCAACGCGTCTGTCTATCGCCATTCAGTAATTTTTCGAAATTATAATACAACATTTATTATTTATACAGATAATTTTTCAACCAAATGTAGACGGTATTTTTCTCCTTGTTTCAAAGGATATGTGTGCAAAGTTTAATCGAGATCGGATGAAAACTGGATTTGAATGAAGACCAAACAAACATACATACATACATCTTTATATATGTATATTAATTAGCTTTTGGTATATGGAGAGAGATGAGAAAGGCAATAAGGTGAAGTGTTAGAAAAAAACATTTTTTTGAAGAGAAGCTTATTCGGCAGCCATTATGGGTATTGGCGGGCCGTTCGCTGTGACGTCAATCGCCAGACGTGTAGGCGCCTGGACGCGGTTGCGGCCAACCATTCTTGTAAAATGAAAACTGGTCCTTGATAGGGGAGAGGTAGGTTTACCGCGTCTTCCAGAACGCGAAGCCAGAGCGCCGAAATGTTAATTGATTCATTGATGCCTCAAATTGCAATGAAAACTTTACCTTCCAGCAGGACAAAGCATAGAACCACTGTCACTAGAGTAATGAAACTATGAGGGCGTCCTTTAATCACGTGAGGTGAAATGGGGGGGAAGGGTGCTGCGAAATCTAACCAAGGGGGAGGTGTCGAAGAAATCTCACGTGAGATTTTGAAATTCTTGCAGGACAGTAGAGCTAAAAAAAATTACGCGGAAATCGACTTTTGGGGGGGGGGGTATATGGACGCAAAAACGGACTTAAGGGAGCGGAGGGGGAGGGGGGGTTTAACGACCATCGGATACATGAAAACTAAAAAAAAAGTGTTAAAAATCTACGAGGTTGATTGGCAGGGGGAGGGGGGGAGTCCCCTTCAAAAATCTCACTTTGTTTTACCATTACTACTATTACTATTACTCCGCGATTCACTAAAAGTGTGTGGCGGAGGGTGCATTGCACCTATCCGGGAAGGTAATGGTTTAATGGTTTGGAAGAGATATACGGGATATGGCAGGAGGCGCCCATGGGATATTGTGAGGAACCATCCCAGTATTCGCATGGAGCGATCTGGGGTCGGTCCGACCAGATCTCACCAAAGGGGGAGGGAGTCCTGAATTCCGGAAAACACCTCACGTCATTAATGTACGCCCCCTTATCTTGACGAAACTCTTTGAGAGCATTGGATTGGCTGCGGCACATATGGTGATGACTCCCTCGCACGTTGACCATCAAGAATTTCTTATCTCACGTCGTGTGATTTGTCCTTCCACTTACTGGTGGTAGATGACTCGAAAACTGCATCACAAGGTCTGTAACAAGTGCCAATCTATCACCGATTTTGGAATTAATTACATAATTGCCGCGTGACTATCTGAGAGTTCAAAAAACAAAATTTCCACAGTTGTCAACCTAACAATGCAAATTTCCATCTTGTGCCCCGCTTGCTTTACTGTGGGTAACAGTCGCGCTTCCCTTTTGTGACGACTTCCCACGGCCTGTGGTTTTGTAGGCCGGGTCGTGCAGCCGAATTGTACGGATCAGCACGCGCCACAGGCTAGCCTCGCCATCTCCCCACCACGTTGCCTAGTGTCGTTTCAGCTACCCGGGCGTTTGATGTTTACCAACTGGGCGACGGATAGAGATGCGTCATCCCTGCCAGCAGAGGCGATTCCTTCGACGGCCCGCTGTTAATAGCTGGACCGGCCCTGCCGGCAAATGCACGAGTCATGGGAAACCACCTTTAGCTATTAGATGAAACTGTTGCGTAGGGTTGGTTACCTGAAGAATTTACTTTTTTTTCCTTTTTTCTTTTTTTTAACTTATTGCTTTACGCTTGTCGACGGCTAAGGTCATAAGAGGCAGAATGAGACTGGGTACAAGGAACGGGAAGGAATTCGGCCATGGCCTCTTAAAAGAACCATCCCGGCATTCGCCTGGAGTGATTTGGGGAAACCATAGAAAATCCAAATCTGGATGCCCGGACGTGGATTCGAACCCGCGTCATACCGAATGGAAAGAATTGTCATGATTTTGTTCTAAGTACTCTCGCATATTGAGGGGATCGCATCCTGGTCCTACATTTGTTTGATGCATCGATGCTTAAATAGTCTTTTAGGATTAGCGTTCCCTATACCGCGATTAGGCTTTTAGAATTCTTGATTAAAAACCTACGTGTATCTTGAATTTTAGGTTTACTTTGACGAGTGTGGGGGATGAACGGTGACGCTCTGGCCTCGCATTCTGGAGGACGCGGGTTCCAATCCCCGTTCGGGTATCCAGATTTGGCTTTGCATAGTTTCCCCAAATCACTCTGGTCAATGCCGGGTTCCTTCCTTCTAAACGCCATGGCCGCATTCCTTCCAATTCCTTGATCCCTGTCCTTTCTCGCCTCTAATGACCTCAACGAAGCTTAAAGCCATAAAATAAGTTAACGCTTGTTTCTTGCTACAAGAATATCGATGAGAATTTGTACTTCCATTTGTTTCACTTCCTTTTGCTCTTACGCGCTATCATGTCCCTCCAAAGAGCAAATAAATTATTACTGCAGTAACAACAAATACGGTTGTAATAAATGCTGTAAAGGCTGGTGTGGTTGTAATTACATCATAAGATTTTTATTGGTTACGTATTCCGCCTCTATTATTGTCGCCTCAATTTAATTCGGTAATACTACCGGGTATAGGGGACCTACAGTTTAAAGAGAAATCGGAACAACTGAAGCGTTCTGGGATACTTCAGATTATATAGCAAGCGTTTCGAGAGGTGAAGGTCGGGTTAAGGGACTTTGAAAATCGCCGCCAAACATTCAATCGAACTGGGAACCTTCCGATTTCCAGTAAGTCGCCTTAACCAATGAATCACGATATCCCTTAGGGAACACTGTTATGGTATTTCGTTTGCTTGCTGCAAACTGACTTCTCGTTTCCCATACAAAAAACTTAAATCTGAAAGCCAGCATTTTTATTTTTTTTTAACGAATGCCCTTTCCCTAAATAAAAGAAACCCTCATTTACGTAAGCCCCCTCTGTCAACTGACAATAAACAAAACAACACTGATCACAATTTCTTAGTTTCGCTATATAGAATAATCGGTTTCCCATCCATTAGGTGACAGCACGAATGTCGGTGACAACCTGCACATTATTCGATAGTCTTAATCGATCCTACAGCCAATTCTATACTCACCTAACGTTTTCCTCCCTCGTGCTTCGCCTCAACTCCCAGAATTTTAGTCTTCAGTGATTAACATCCCAACTGTCTTTGTCGATTTCCGGCTTTACATTTTTTTTAACTGCTTTACGTCTCTCAACAGCGAGGACTTTATGGACGGGAAAGGATGGGGGCAAGGAATGGGAAGGAATTCGGCCATGGCCTTTTTTTGAAGGAAGCATCCCGGCATTTGCCTGGAGTGATTTGGGAAACCATGAAAAACCCAAATCTGGATGCCCGGACGGGATTCGAACCGCTGTCCTCCCGAATGCGAGGCCAGAACACTATCCGTTCCACCACCACACTCGGTCAGCTTTACACACATAACTCAATAGGTCTTGTTGGTTAAGATCGCAGAATACTTCCGCTTAGTCATAACCTCACATCCATGATGAATGAACACCTCCGTCGACGTTCTTACAAATTATCCATCATTACCGACTCGTCGATACAAAATGCACTCTTCTAGTCAGTCTTCCAGCATAGTATTGCAACAGTGTTTCCATAATATTTTATCTTCTAGCCTGTTTAAGTCCGCCCTGTCTTCTTGTAGCTAATAGAATTGCTGGTCCCGTATCTATTGGCCCTTATACGGGTACCGTCGTTAGGGGCCATCCATAAATTACGTGAGGTGTTTTTCCGGATTTGCGGACTCCCCCCCCCCCTCTGGTGAGACTTCGTGAGATCTGGTCCGACCCCCCCCCTCTCCCCTTTGGTGAGATCTGGTCCGTCAGACCCACCCCCTAGAAATCCAATGTCGGTAACACCCCCCACTTTTCGACGAAGTACCCTCCGAAAATCGACTTTCGCGCCATTTTTAGACCTTTTTTTTAGGTCTACAATCGAAATTCCCAAAATCTCACGTGAAATTTCCGTTGACTCCCCTCCCCCTTGGTGAGATTTCGCCGGACCCCCCCCCCCAATTTCACCTCACGTAATTTATGGACGACCCCTTACTTGAGTCCCTACTAATTACGATGTCCTGCACTACGGCTGCCGCCAAGGTGTGAAACGTACAATTATGACACCGTAAAGAACATACTTCTTATTTCAAGACTTTACACACAAGCTGTAACTTTTCTTCTCTTTTGTGCACTTAGAGCAATTACGAGAGATGTCAACACCTCTAACAACCGCTTGTAAATTTTACCGTCATAACGCTGCGATTCTCAAGGTTACACCAAGACCCTACACCTTTTGTATTTACTCTATTTGCGTGACAGCCACTCAGAGAAAAATGTTGGACAAGTAGTGCATTATTCAAAGCTGTTTTGTACGCAACGATGAACTATAAACCAATTGCTATCTCTATTGCGAACTTCTAAAGAATGAACAGAATTATGGTAAAGGGGGCTAAAAACGGGGCCAGTTATTAGAGCGAGCTACCGCCACAAGTCAAAACCTCTTTTTTTTAGCCAAAGAGCCAGTGAAACAACCAACAATGTTTATAAATTAACATTTTATTTAGTTGCGAGTTGCACACGGGAATCTACTACTGGGTGGTGAAGTGGCAAACATTTTATTTTGGTACACAAGAGAAATTACTTTAATTACTCGGCCAATTGCATCCATTCCTCAAGGAAATAAATGAGCGAAGAACGCTCACTGAGGCCACTTAACCGAGCGGGAGGACGTAGGTTCGAATCCCAGTATGGGATTCCAGCGTTAAACGAACTTTTGAAAACTCAAGATGTTCAGTTATTTAGTATTAGTGGGTAATAGTTTTTACTAACAGCTTGATAAATTACAGTGTGTAGTAATAATAGTTAATTGTTTGCACCATTTTCGTAGAATATAGGATTTGTGTTAATTTTACAAAATTTTGTTTATTATAATTTCAATACAGTATTAAGAAATAACGGTTCGTTGTAGACTCTAGAGAACGAACCATCTGAATGTACAGTTAAATAAATAAAAATAAATATCCCAGTATGGCCATCGAGATTTCATTTTTCCATGGTTTACCTAAATCGTTACAGGAGAATGACGGGATGGATCCATTAAAAGGCCATGGCAGAATTCCTTCCCGTTCCTTACTCCAAGACTTTTAACGCCTCTAATAAGAAAGGGCGAAAAATTTCTTTCGGCTGCTACTTGCATCCTCGGCTCGGCATAAAATACCAACCCTCTAGGCGATAATTAATTTGTACAAACAGAGATATTATACACAAACCCCGAATATTTTGGTAGTAAAAAATTAGAATATTTAATTACCAAAAGCGCTATAAACATAAATTACTGAAGCAAAAAATAAATGGTAGCAGCCTGGTAGCTCAGTAATTAAGCTGCTTGCTTTAAAAAGTTTAGGTTCCGGCGCCGGGTCAGAAAATTTTAAGAGTTGTGTTTAATCATATGAGCTACGCCAGGACATTCCATGCTTCGGATTCCACATTAGGTCCCAGAGGAAATAAAAAAGGTATTAAACGCGTATGGCATTGTTCGGCCGCCGCGTGACAGAGTTTCGATTAGCCGCGCATGCGCCTCTGTCATGGCTGCCCCACCCCGATAGTATTACAGCTTTACGTGTAATCCGAACCACGGAGCGTCCTACCATACTTCACGATGTGAAGGTCAGTTTTAGCGACCGTAAAAATCCCAGTCGAGACCGGGGACCTTCCATTCCCCAGCCACACGCCTTAAGGTACGCGCACACTACGGCGGGCCGCATCGCGTCGCATCGCATCGCAGAAATGCGTCAGCAATCGCTTACACTGATTCTAATGGGGAGGCGGGTCGAGTCGGGGCGGGGCGGGCCGCGTCGCGTCGCACTGCCGGATCACTTGGCCAGGCGTATTTTTCCGCCTGTGCGCCTCGATACGCTCAGTCGTGACCGGGTTTGCAATAGGAGCCCCAACAGTACTGACTGACTTTTGTATCTTGTATGTTCCTATTTCTGTGAATTAACTGCATTACTTCAACAAAATTGGCTGCAAAAATTTGCATGATTTTTGAAAAAAAATATAAGTAATTACAATCTGAAAATTTAATTACTTTATGAACTTTAATAAAGATGAAAAAATTATAAAATTTCGAGCTCATGCTCACTTGTTCTTTGCTTGTATGTTTTAACTTAAATAGGAAACTAGTTAAAACAACCAGGTATAATGTCATGTTTCATTTATTTTTTTTATTTATTTACCGTGTGTATTATAATTTTCTATCACTTTCTTTGAATCCCGCTTGTAAAGCTTCGTGTTACGAATTAACCTAATTGTTTAAAAATATTTTGTGAAATTATTCCAAATCTATGTGATTTCTGATGTAACCTAGAAACCTGTGTAAGTCAAATATTGAAATTTCTTTGTTGTCATTTTCGCTCTTACCTTGTGCAACCCAATTCAAATATCGTTAATCAAAAGGCTATGAATGCAGGACATGGCTAGTATTACTTTATTTATCTTATTAGGTAACACCGACATTCTTCTTTCACAGATTTGAAACCTTCAACTTATAACACCAAAGCAGTTATCGATCACCCTCTATAGTTTATTGAGCCTGTAATTGAAAGTTTTTTTCTCTTCTCTTCATTTCATTTTATCTGATATTCTGGAATAGACCTCATCTCGAAAGGGGAAAAGCTTCATCCACTGCTATTACACACTGCATTTTATCTCAGTTGTCAACATGCAAATTCAGTTTTCCTGCAGCCACTGCCTCACCTAAATTGTTGTGGCTAAATGTTTTGCCATCTTAACTTTTTTCTCAATCCTCCGACGACCAAAATACCAAAACGGTATTCAGCAACTGCAAGGGCTATTAAAACCATGAAAAACATTCATTTTTCTGCATTAAAAATAAGGAGAACCGCAATTCGGTAGAACTGTTATAACATGTTTGCCATCTAATGCGCCTAAGAAATATGGAAAATTCCTTTTTAAATTATACCCATTGGCTTTTCTGCTTAATTTTCTTCTTCTTCAGTGAATATATAAAAATAAGAGCCCTTTGTCTGATGTGTCTATTTGGAGTGCAGAAGCAGCTGAACAATCGTCGAGAACCGAAGGCGGCGACAATAAAAGAAATGCGACTCGCTGCGTCCAGATGTGCGTTGCAGCATTTTCGCTCAATGCGATGCGACCCGATGCGATGCGATGCGGCCTGCTGTAGTGTGCGCGTACCTTTAACCAACTGAGCCACCGGACCGCTCTGCTAAGGGACATGATTTGGCCATCCTACCTCTAACGCAATGGCTTAGTATATATCCTTCTTGAGGATCCTACCAACCTCTGGCTGTGGAATATGTAGTTTTTAACAAAAATGGATTGATAACTTTAAGCAGGTAATTACTGCAATATTTCAATATCACGTTATTTATGATTTAAAGTTCATATAACGTCCAAACATCTGTAAGAAACAGTGAATATTGCTTAAAATATTCTGTTTTAACCACTTCTTTCTTAGTTGCTGCACTAACTCTTATTAAATCTCTAGCCTCTAGGCCAGTGTTTCCCAACGTGGGGCCCACGCCCCACAGGGGGGCAATTTGGTTTTTTTAGGGGAGCAATTTAGAAATTGACTTGATACGGCTTTACCACTTTCTCTTCGGGTTATTTAAATACAATGCTAGATATAGGTACAAAATATAGCAAAAAAGCAAATTCTTAGAACAGTGCTGTAAATAATTATTAGGTATAGTTTAGTGTGATGTTAGCAAAATATATCATCTGGATGATTTGAGTCGTCAACTTGACCTTTTTGGGATTCACCGCGTAATGTGCCGCCTGTCTCGGCCTGTTATCAGTAAATGATTTACTGATCAAAAAAATCGACTGGATATATCACAACGTGGAGACTTGAGATTAAAGCTTACTAAATTGGAGCCTAATATAAAATCTGTATGTCAAGCATCAAGCGCAAGGATCACACTAAATTGCCATAATAAATCTTTATTAAAAATCATTTGAATTTTAGTATTTCATTATATGTTTTTTAATTTTACTTACTGTGTTTTATGACAATATTATGGTGTTATCTTTCAAAAATCATCCTATATGATTTTAGTTAATAACAAATAATTTTTTATTTAAAATTATGTATGGGGGGGGGGCAAAAAAAATATTAAAAGTGGGACATGACCCAAAAAAGGTTGGGAAACACTGCTCTAGGCCCTTCAAAATTGACGGGTGAATGGAATATTCTGGCAACTGATTGCGATTGACTAAATGAATAGAATTTTTGCTATGCGATGCTCATAACCTTATTTTGTAATTTGTACACATTTGCGTTGTAGTTACACAGCGATACAGATGGAACTTCTACTGAATTAATTATGTCAGAATTGGCGAACCAATGAAATTAAAAATAAATTAGGAATCCTAAACCATTATTCTATAGCGCGTGATATTGCTTTTATTACTCGTCCAGGTCTCATTCAGCACGATAAACACCGAACTACTTCCATAAAATAATAACTTCAGTAACTCGACGCCCGTGAAAGCGGCTTAAATTATTCATGAAACTAAATTCATTGTGAATTATTCTGTAAAGAAATTATGTCAGTTGTTATTCTGAACCTTTCTACATTTGTACTAACTTCTGCTAATATTGCTGTTCAAAATTCATAGCTTCTATTACCAGTGTACGAATACATTCACCGTTTTGCGACCGAGCGTGGTGGTGTAACAGATAGCATTCTCGCCTCGCATTCGGGAGGACAGCGGTTCGACCGGGCATCCAGATTTGGGTTTTCCATGGTTACCGAAATCACTCCAGGCGAATGCCGGGATGCTTCCTTAAAAAGGACATGGCCGAATTCCTTCCCATTCCTTGTTCCCAACCTTTCCCGTCTCTAAAGACCTCGCTGTTGAGAGACGTAAAGCAGTAAAAAAAAAAAACACCGTTTTGCGAACTAATTTTGACCCACTGAAAATATTTACAAGTGTCTGATGTAGTGACATCAGTGATAAAAGCAACTAATAATTAATATATTAATTTAAATGCAGTACATATTTTTATTTCAACCTTTCGGAAAATTATTTCTTCTAGTATATTATAACAGTAACTTAAAATATCTACATCGTATATAAATATCTTGTAAGCCCATCAAAATCGACGTGTTGAACGCAGTATCTTAGCAATTCGTTTCTTTGCTAAGTAAGTATAATTTTCATCAAATAACGCTCCTGATATTGAAAATGATGTAATGTAGATATTTCTTAGCTCACTGTAACAACAGTAGCGCTCTACAGAGAGTAGACGAAAAATCTACATCTAACGAATTTCAATAAAGAAAAAGCAAGCAATACCTTGTCGAGTTTTACGAGATATACACTTTACTTTTTGCGTGCTGGCAGTTCATTTGCTCGTGGATGTTCAGTAAAATAGAACTCTTATTAATAAACGCGCATAGCAGCGAACATCTGCGTTCGTTGTTGGTTGAGCATCGGGGGCGGGTAACGTAACGTCAGAGTGTGCCAGAAATCTGTACAAAATGACCAAGACTGGCATTTTATAGGTATAGGTTGCTTCTTTCAATTTACATTTCATTTTTTTTTTTGATTTTTTTATTTTTATTTTTTATTTTTTTTTTTTTTGCTTTAGCCTTAGGCTAATTTAGCCAGTTACATTGAATAATGATAATGGAGCTCTTGTATTTATATCATGCCTTTAGTTTTAGCACATATAAGTAAATTAAGTTAATCGCTTTCTTATTGGGCGCAGCGAGAGTTATCATCACATCTGCGATGTCTTCTATATGTAGAGCGTCTTTTAATATGGTTCTTCTGTATTCGCGGTGGCGCCTACATCTTAGCAGGAAATGGTAAATATCCTCCATTTCGTAATCCAGAACTTCCTCTGTGTAAAGTGGTCTGGCGGCTCAGCGCTTAAAGCGTCTTAGTTGCGATTTTCAATTGCCCTTTCCCCAACCTTCGCTTCCAGCACAGCAGAACGCTTCCGTGGTCTGGATTCCACGTTAAACTGTAGGTTCACTTTCATCCGTTAATATTACAGGATTAGATTAGTCCGCCACGAAAAGAGGCGCATTGTGCGGCAAATCGAAAATTCTGTCATTTGGCGACCGAAAAATCATTGGGGATCTCCGGTCCAACAATGTAATACGATGATTTGTTCCTTAGTTTATATAATTTTGCGTTTTGAGATAAAAATCATGAATTTGGAAATGAGGGGAGGGATTTACAATGAAATATTATTTGTATATGGAATTGATGGGTGGGGAAAGAAGTTTGTGGAAAAAGCTTACAGAAAGAAGACAGGCTGGTGGGTCATATTTTGAGACATGCTGGATTGGTTAATTTGCTGGTGGAGGGAACAGTTGAAGGTAATAACTGTAGAGGAAGACAGTGATTAGAATATATGAAGCAGATAATTGAGGACGTGGGTTGGGGACCGTGCACAAACTACGTGGTTCGGTCCAGGGGGGGGGGGGGGGAGTTGGCTGAAAGGCTACGTTGGGCTACGTTGGGCTACGTGGGGGAAGGGGGGTGGGGTTCCGAGCCAGGCCACGTAGCTTTCCTCTCATAACATTTTTCACAATTAAAATGAGGAACAGAACTCGCAACACCGTGTGAATATTTATTTCCCTCAGTTAATTATCTCCATATGTAATTTACAATAGTCTGACAAGAGAAAACAGTACAAAATGTCTTCTGGAATCAAAAGGGAAAAAAGCTACGTGCTACTTGGGGGGGGGGGGGAGGGGGGGTTCACAGGAGGCCAAAAGGGAGCTACGTGGTTTATGCACGCTCCCTTGTAAGGGATATGTAGAGATGAAGAGATTGACACAAGATAGGAAAAGGTGGAGGATTACATCAAACCAGTCGAAAGACTGATGACAGAAGAAAAGAATTTTCTATGATAGCTAAACATTTAAATCATCATAATTTACTTAGCAGTAATCGCCTTTCCCAACGGAGGACTGTTTAACAACAAGAAAAGGACAGCAATTTCTTTTTGCTTTTCGAAATTCATAAACAGTTGTTAACAACAGCAAAACATGGCAGTAAAATTGCCAACAGCAGCGACTACGGTGCAAAGCACTGAGATTTGCATCAAACGAGCGGTTGTCAGAGCTGAATTAATGCCAGGCGGCAATTTTCTGGGCCAAAGGGCAGCGCGCTTGAGCGTACCCCGGGCACGCAATCGCAGGCATCCTGCCTTCTCTTGCCCAAGGTCGTGGGTTCGAATACGGCCAAGGCTGATGATGTACCGCGCGCCAAACAGACGCCAAATCCACCAGCTATTAATGAATGTGCGTTTACCGTCGTCTACATTATGCATACTCTCAGGAGGCACCATGAACTATAGATAAACTCAAAAATAAGGGTCGGTTTACTACGTACTACCATTTCTCCACTGCTATTCCCAGGCGGACATACGTGAGTATTAGGGTGTTAATTTTATATATATACAGGGTGATTCAAAATGATTGTCGGGGTTTCATGAATTTTTTACCGGCTGTGTACTAAACATACAAGTATTATCTTTACATGGATGAATAGACAAACTCTCAAAGTTTTGTTTTGTAGCAGTCGCTAATCTTGTAGTTACGTTTTGTTCCGCCAGATGTCAGTGTTTGCAATATGGCAGCTAACGCTATAGAGAAGGCTTTTTGCACTCTAGATTTTCACGTGTGTCAGTCAGTTACCGTTGTCCAACGGCACTTTCCAAAAAATTTATGAAGGATGCACCTTCAGACAATTCCATTCGGAGGTGGTATGCGCAGTTCGTGGAGAAGGGCTGCTAATGCAAAGGGAAAAGCAGTGGGGGTCCTTCTGTGTCGGAAGTCGACGAGAACCGCGTCAGAGAAGCTTATCAACGTAGCCCGCGGAAATCAACAAGAAGAGGCAGACCATTCCGCAAACCACAGTTTGGCGCGTGCTACGAAAACGCCTAAAAATGAAAGCCTATCGCCTAGGGCTGCTTCAGGCTTTAAAACCTGACGACCATCGCAAACGTCTCACGTTTTGCAGTATTATGCAAAAAAAATTGAAGAAGATGGGTTTTGTAAAAAAAAAAAAAATTATAATAATTTTTAGTGATGAAGCGAACTTTCACTTGTGCGGGAAAGTTAACAAGCATAATGTGCGGATTTGGGGGACAGAAAATCCCATTGTTTTTATTGAACACCAGCGTGATTCTCCAAAAGTGTGTGTGTTCGCTGCTGTTTCCAAGGCAAAAGTGTACGGCCCGTTCTTCTTCAATGAGCAAACAGTAACAGGACTAACTTACCTCGATATGGTCTCTGAGTGGATGCTGCCTCAGCTGAAAGAGGTGGATGATTTCATATTCCAACAAGATGGTGCTCCACTTCATTTCCATCGGGAGGTCAAAACATTTCTCAACGAACAATTGCCGCAGCGATGGATAGGACGCGGAGCCGACAGTGACCAAATGCTCATGGCTTGGCCACCTAGTTCACCAGATTTAACCCCATGTGATTTTTTTCTGTGGGGTTACGTCAAGGATCAAGTTTATCTTCCTCCTCTACCTGCGACTATCCCGCAACTGAGAGAATGGATCAGGGCTGCCTTTCTAAACATTTCTGATGACATGCTGCATCTCGTGTGGGATGAAATGGACTATCGCATAGATGTGTGCAGAGTGACACAGGGCGCACATATCGAAAATTTGTAATGGATGCAAAAAAAAAAACTTGATGAGTTTCTTTACACATCAAAATAAGATTCAAATTCGTATCTCAATTGTGCTAAGTGTAGGAATTTTTTGTAACCCCGACAATCATTTTGAATCACCCTGTATATATATATATATATAAATAGACGTGTTATCATATATTTCACTTTTCAGCCACCACTATCTAGCACAGATCACTGGTCTTTATGTGTGGAAGTAGCATGGAGTTTCCTGTCGTGCACAACGTTGGCCGAATGCCGATAGCTATGGGGATGTGGGATATATGATGGTTAAAATTGGTCGATGCAGGGCATTTTCGTATTTCGACCAAAGACATGTGTCTCCGTATATGTCATTTTGCTGCCACAACTGCATAGCATAGACCATTGGTGTTTGTGTGTGGTAGTGGTATCGTGTCTCTTATGGTGTACTATGGTGGTTAGATGTCGATAGCTTTGGGGGTGTGGGAGATATGGTGGTTTAAAGTGGTCGATCTGCGGCACTTTCATATTTCTACCAAAAACGTATGCGTCAAGGTGTATCACTTTTCAGCCAAAACTATCTAGCGCAGATCACTGGTGTTTGTGTGTGGAATTAGCACAGAGTCATCAGTCGATCACAACGTTGGCAGAAGTTCGGTGACTGTGGGAGTGTGGGAGATATGGTGGTTGAAAGCGGCCGATCAAGGATATTTTCGTATTTCGACCAAAGGCATGTGTGTCCGTATATTTTACTTTGCTGTCTGAACTACATAGTGCAGATGACTGGCATTTGTGTGTGGTAATAGCATCGAGTCTCCCATCGTGCTCTATGGAGGTTAGATTTCGGTAGCTGTCAATCCAAATTCTTTACAAACACGAACGAAGTCGTGGGCAACAGCTAGTATTTAATGTTTGGTTTGATATGAGTTTTCCGTGTATTCTGCCGTACTATATTTCAGAAAACTAAACAAATAAATAACCAAAGTTACGTAGTGAGAATCAATATTGTCTGAATCCAAAGAGTTTAGTGCTTATTTTTGATGTAGTATGATCTTTGGTGCGTATGTTTTGGGTTTTTTCCTTCGAGAAGCAATTATTATCCTGAAGAACGGAAAGGACCTAAATACCATGAAAGAAGTTCCGTTTTCTTCAGCTACTTTCTTATTTCCGATGTTTCTCTAGCTATCTGGATGCTTTAATTTTCGTTTTTTACTTTATATTTTATTGTAATGTTAAACAGAAAATTAAGAAATTAACTATCAAAATGCTCTAAAGCTATCTGAAATTTAGGTATTTTAGTGCGAATATTCTACATATTTACTATAAATATTATTCTAACCTACGCCGAACGTAATGTAACATAAAAAGAATAATCATACAAACGGTTATGAATGGATTCTTTCCGGTTCTAGTTCCGTAATAGTCTCCCGCTTGTAATGATCTGAGCTTTGAAGTGTCTTAAGGACTAAACCAAAAAATAAATCGTGGTTGAAGGAAGTTATTTTTGCTGATGTCCATCTGCTACTAGCTTCGCGAGTTGGCTAAACTTTTACCTAAAAAATAACTCATTTCTATTGCTACATTTAGCCAGGTTTTCTGTTTTGTGTACGACCTATAGCGCAATTCATGAACTTGTTACCTCTGATATAATTTTTTTGCTTATTTATTCCGATTTACTTTCCCCAAGTTTTGTCTACTCAACACATATTATACATCTTCAATCTTACCAAGTGGGAAGGTAAAAGCTAAAATATCTCTCCTTGAATCTCTACTCATTATACAAAGTCTTCCACACACTGGGGTAATCCCTTTCTCGTTACCTGATATTTCTACGATCTTCTACTTCTTTGTTTTGTTTGCATATCGATCATAATTTAAATTGGAAGGTACATCATTCAGGCTTACTAAAGCGATTGGGTGCAGCCACATTTGCAATTCGTACAAGTTCAGCTATAGGTAATCTCCGTATGAGGCAGCTAACTTATTTTGCTTATTTTCACTCCTTAATGTCATATGGAATAATATTCTGGGGCAATAAAGTGTTCAGAGCCCAAAAGCGAACAATAAGAATTATGTGTGGGGTTAGCAATAGAACTTCATGTAGAGAGCTGTTCAAGAAGTTAGGGGTTTTAACACTGGTGGCTGAGTATGTATATATATATATATATAGTCACAAATTATACTTTGTTTGAAAAAATAGTAAAATACACAATTATGGCACTACAAGTAAAAATGATTTTCACAAGGATTAAAAGTCGATTTCATTTGTTCAAAAAGAGGACCGATAATCAGGTATACGTATCTTCAATAAGCTCCCAACACCTATTAAATGTCTAGCAGATAAGAATAAATTCAGTAAAAATTGAAAGAATTTATAATTGACAACTCCTTCTACTCTGTCGAAGAATTTATTTCTAATGTATCTACAAAAAATAACTGCCAGTAGTTTGGGTAAATGTAGTTGACATAATTAATTCACCATGTATGCTATGACTGTACATCATCTGGTGTATGTATTATTTTGTTATGCAATTGTTTAATGTACCATGTATGCTATGATTGTACATCTTCTGGTGTATGCATTACTTTGTTATGCAATTGTTTATCTGTAAATTGACAACTTCCACAACCACAGAGCCAGTCTCTTATATTGGGATCAATGGAAAATGATTGTATTGTATTGTAATAGCCACTAAAGTGCAATTCAATCTGCAAATAATTCTTTTAACTGTATCTTACATCTTTTTAAAATAATTATCATTGACTCCCAATTTACATTTCCCGAAGAAAAGTTTAAATATTTTTACTGAAAATATCACACAGACTTACATGTAAAAATTTATATTTACACCCGTCTTTTGGTCGGGAGACCACTGTCGGTGGTTTAACAGGATTGCCAGCTCCAAGAAATATTTACTGTTAAAGCTTAAGTCAGACAATCCTAAATTATACGGCTAAAATTTTGTTTTTAGGTTAGGTATATAAAATAAAATAACTCTTATGAATTTCATCGAAGAACAGTTACAGTTGTAACTGATCGACATCGATAAGCCGTGGTAAGGAGGTAAGGGGAAGCCAAATACTGAATATACTGTAATATCGTATGGCGTCATAATGAAAAGAAATTATAACAACATAACGAAACTACATTACCTTTTGAATCTAGATCTGTTTTTGTGTACTTTTCACTGCATTCCTTTAATTTAACTTTATCGTTATACTTAGGAATTACGAACAAATTGTTGACATACAATGGCACAGTAAATTTGACCAGAAATAAGCTAACAACTGCAACAGTGTTGCACACCAAAAAGATGGTGTGTCTATGGTAAACACTATACAATGAGTATACGGTGGCTTTTAAAAAAAAAAAAAAAAAAAAAAAAAAAAAAAAAAAAAAAAAAAAAAAAGGTTAGAAACATAGGTGACCAGGTTACCAGCAACAAATATTCAGCCATAGACAAATCTAAATTCTTAGTGACGAGGTAGGATCTGTATTTGATGTCGCTGTTTAAATATTTAAAAGATTAAAAACAAATACAAGAAATAAAAGAATTCTCCAAAAATCCCACTAAAAAATCACATCTCACGTGTACACTGTAACATGACGCGCTGTCGCCACGTTACAAGGTGCATTTTTTATTATATATGTCATAATGTTAGAGTAATTTACTTAAATCTTGGACGACCACCTAAATAGATTTTTGTTGTAATTTTATAAAGTACGCAAGATTCAAAGTGAGGACTGTAATGAAATGGTGAACATACAGTGTATCTTGGTAAAGTGAATATTAAAGAATTATTGAGCTATGTAGGCTTGAAGCTAATCGTGGTCTTCCCGAACCATGGCGACAAGAAGTCGCGGATTTGGGATTTGCCGGACCACACACTCTGCTCCCTGGGGATGGGCGGTCAACAAGGTCACTCACCGGGCGGGAAATGCCTGCCGCCCGAACACAAGAGTCATCCCCGAACGCAGCAGAATATGTCCGACCTCTGTTAGATACGCTGGGCAAATCACATATCGGGGATGTCACGTGACATTAGGTGTCGACCTGAAGATCCAATCCAAATGAGCGTATAACTTAAAATCCTGGGAATTTCTGTTATATGTGAGCTTCGAGACTACAAGGGGCGGAGCGAGAAGTTTCCTTGCGAGAGAGAGGAGCGACGAGCTTCAATTCGATCTTCGAGTCCATGCTGTGCGAGTCTAGTCTGAGATTGACTTGGAAAGTTGACTTCTTTCGCCAACTGCTGATATACGACTTCTGGCTTGATGGAGCAAGCTTATCACGGCAACACAGCCGGTAATGCGATGACGCGCATTGTCAGACCAGAGATGCCTGTAGCCGCCTTGTGAGATGGCCTCACATGCCGTGGGTCATCTCCAGTCACCGCAGACATCAGACGCAGAACTACAATGGTAACTTATTACGACCAAGCCATCTGATTGTGCATTCCGTGAAACAGAACCCTTAAACGACTTTGAGAGGATAGATCCATGTTCTCACTTTGTAATTGTAAAAACCCCTGAGCTAGCGGCATAATTTGCCTGAACTAGTTATTTTCGAATGATATATTGTTCATTCGTGGCGCCCATGATTTTCTTTTCTTACTGTAAAGTCACAGTATTATGATACCTTTGTCTGAGGTCGTCATAACTTGTATTTTTCATTGTTTCCAATTGTTATTATATCTTGCATTTTGATTCTGAGATATATTTAAAAGTAAATATACAATTGTTTGCTTGCTCATGACGGCTAATTGTACCTCTGAGCGTTACTTTTATGATTTTGCCAATTTGTGTTAATGTTAACGGTAAATTCGCTCAGACTTGTAATCGCCAGTGATAAGAAAAATAAATGTCATAGTGTGACAAGTTTTCCTAAATTCCAACTAACGTCGAGATTCTTGCAAAATTAATAAATTTTCACTCCTTCATAAAAATTAAAAATCCATAATTATTAATCATAAAGGTATGAAAGATAATTATAACGTAGTTTGCCCACTAAGGCACCCACTACAACACCCCTAAAAATTATGAGGAAGGTTAGGCAGCCTGATATAGGTAGCACATTTTTATTTATTTTGCCTCTCGCCTGAGCATAATTCCAAAAGAGTGGCCGAAGTGATGTAAACTGTGTTCCCTACTTATTTGTGGTGAAATTTGTGAGACATAGACGGAGAACAGTTCCAGGAATTGCCGAGATGAGGCGTGTAAGATGCGTAATCAGGATGGTTGAAACGCTAGTATCCGAACATGGGCCCGTTGTACTTGGTGTTTTAACGAGCACGACCACACCAAATTTAGAATATACGGTCTTATAGAATGCGGGAAAGAAAATCGTTTCCATCGCCATGCAGGCAGCATTATAAACCTCTCTGGCTGCAATGTGTGGGACCTGTTGTCGGAAATATTCAGCACATTTGCATTTCTTTACGGCAGGTCAGCTGAGAGTAGGCAACGCTCTTTGTGTGTGGAAAGATTCGTGCCTGCACGAGTACCCGGGCGCCCTACCTCACCAGCTGTATGGACACCGTCGTCGGACATTGACCCCAAATGGACATTGACTCTGGAGCCTTCAGCAACGTTGGGAAAACCCCGTGCAGAAACAACCGGTCAATGGCGATTCAATACGCCCCCTATTCAAACATAACTGCTGTCAAGTTTCCCATTCATTACCTTCCAGCCAAATATTTGATCACGTATAAAATAAAGGAGATGGTTCATTTATTATAATTAAGTGGAATTTTTTTCGCATATGTACGGTAATTTGGTCTGTGTATTATATGAAACAGTTTTGAATGAGTGTGGCCGACTTTGGACCGAGCGAGGTGGGTGAGCTTTAACACTCTGGTCTCGCATTCGGGAGCACGCCGGTTCGAATCCCCGTCCCGGTAACCAGATTTCGGTTTTCCATGGTTTCCCCAAATCACTCGAGGTGACTGCCGGGATGCTTCCTTCAAAAGGCCATGGCCAAATTCCTTCCTGTTCCTTATCCCCAATCCCATCCTGCCTCTAATGACCTCATCGTAGACGAGGTGTAAAGCCATAAGTAATAAAAAAGGACAAGTTGAAATAGTTTATTTTGTTCAAAGCAATATTAAAAACTTGTAATTTTGAGAAAACTTTATTAAGCGAGAATCGCGGGGAATAATCTTAGGAGAAGGATAGTGTCTCAGGAATGCTCCAACAGCTGATGACATTAATATCATTTAGATTTCCTCTCATCGGAACAAAAATATTTGACGTTTCAAACTCATCCGCCAAATGATAATAGTATTCTGGCACCGTACCTGTTTAACGACGCCAACCATTAATTTGAGTGACTAATACCGTACGCTTTCGCATAGCGTAAACCGGTCCGATGTTTTGAATTACAAGAGCGCTCTACGTCAGGTACTGTGATTGCTCAATCATTTCCATGAATATCGTTTCGGAAGATAATAGCTCTACAGCGTACGTCTTTACATCTCGGCGGCCGTAAACAGCAATCACAACCACGAAAGGCAATGCTCTCGCATGCCGTATGCGTTGCTATGAATACCAGAGATTTTATGGTGCGAGAAAAGTCAGCGACCTTTTTTCGGTCACATCGCAGTACACGCTTGTCGCATTTTTCGGGCCTAGTGCGAAGCAAACGTTCCTCGTAAGGGAGATGTGGAGCAAAGAGGAGAAATTATTTGTTCGTGTAGGAAGAGGAAAAGTAAGATGGCGACGGAGTATGGATCGCTGAAACTACCACGCTCACTCATCTAGTTACCCGGGAGCATTATTTTTGGAGAAACACCCGACAGTGTGGCTCAGTGTGCTGAGGCACTGCACACTGGATCGGGGAGGTACAACGGGACCGGGCACGAGCCCGGATCTTCGCGTACCAACCGTCCTGAATTAGCTTTTTAGGCGGTTTTCCGCAGTCATCAAGGAGAATGCCTGGACGGTCGCCAATCTCCGCCCCATAAATTACACATTTCACAAACAAAACATACATTTATCACTCACAGAACACAGTTACACCTTTCTGAAAGAGGTGAGACCACTTCACGTCTTCCATTAGTACGATCTGGCAGTAGGTACAAAATACTAGGCGTCTGCAAGGGCATGCGGTCGTAAAACCAAAGCTCCAAATATGACCAGGTCAACGATAAGCAAAACCCATTGAAGGCAGTCGACCCCAAAAATTGTTGTGAAAAGGTGGTGAAGAATAAGAACAAGAAATAGTTGCAGAAACATTTTCGGGACTGTCCTAAACAGAATGATAGAAGTGTTCTAGTTTATTTTGAAAAAAAAGCCCTGACGAAGGCTCCAGGTTGGTTCCAAAACGTTGGCGACTTCAGAAAAAAAAACTCAGCGCAAACCCGAAAAGAGACAAGTAATTTTTTAAATAATGACGCCTGCGAAAAGTGTGAAATTTTAGAATGATAGAATTATACTAGAATTATGATAGTGATTTCAGAAAAGAATCACGATTCTTTGAATTCCACTTACTTTCCACAAAATTGAAGGAAACAGTCATTGGGTACCTTCACACAGTTATGTGCATCCGTGAATACTGTCTGACGACGATTGGAGGATGGTGGAGCAGCTGACTTACCTTCGGCCACAAAGATGACCTGATTTCTGCAGGCGACTCAACCCTACCCGTGGTACATCCGTACCTAGGATCACCCAGCTGCTTACTATCCAGTAATTTCCCAGCGCGATTTGGATGCTATTTTCGATTGATGCCGTAAATGGCAGCTTACACTTAATTGCAAAAAGTGCAAGGCAATGCGGATAAGTAACAAAAAGAATCAGTTTGTTCACGAGTACAAAATAAGCAATTCAGCTGTTGACACGGTTGATTCCGTGAAGTATCTGGGGGTGATAGTACAAAGCAACATGAAATGGGACATGCACATAACTTCCGCCGTGCAAGGCGAATTCTAAATTGCGATTCATAGGTCGTATTTTGAGGAATTTTAAGGCTCATACAAAGAAGATAGCATATAAACACTAGTGCGTCCGCATCTGGATTACTGTTGTGGAGTTTGGGATCCGTATCGCAAGGTTCTGATTGACTCAGTCGAGAGGGTGCAGAGGAGAGCCGCTCGATTCGTGACTGGTTGCTACGGCCCTTATGAAAGCGTCACAGCATTGATACATAGATTGGGATGGGATAGTTTGGAAGATAGACGACGTAGCTTGCGTTCGAATTTATAGGAGAATATGCGAAAAAATTTAAATTTCGAGTGCAATGAAATACTTCTTCCGCCAACCTATTTAGGTTTAATCGAGGGAAGATTTTGATGACCCGGATAGTAGGTAGGAGTATTTCGGAAACTGCACGACTTATCGGGTATTCGAGGAGCGCTGTGGTGAGTGTCTCCAAGAAGTGGCGAGACCAAGGTAAAACCACGTCCAAACGTCGAGGGGTTGGCTTCCACCCCCTCCCCTGCCCCTTCCCCTCGTTACAGGTGTCGGACGCCGTAGGTTGGGCAGACTGGTAAATCAGGATAGTCGGCGAACTGTGCCGGAACTAACATCAGACATTAATAACGGGCAGAGTACAAGTGTGTCTGAACAGTGAACCACAGTGCACACAACACTCCTAGTGATGGGCCTGCGCAGCCGACGACCCATACCTGTGCCAATGTTAACAGCACGACATCGGCAACTACGACTGAAATAAATCGTCAGTGGACGTTGGCGCAGTGGCAGAGCATTGCATGGTTTGATGAATCGCGATACACTCTTCATCATGCCGGTGTAAGAATGCAAATCCGTCGTTTTCCAGGGGAACAGCTTCTTGACACCTGTACTGCGGGACGGAGACAAGCTGGCGGCGACTCAATTATGCTTTGAGGAACATTCACGTGGGACATAGGTCCAGTGGAGCTCGTGCAACGCACCATGATGGCCAATAAGTACCGTACACTTGTTGCAGACCACGTACACCCCTTCGTGAAGACCACTTTTCCCAACGCCAGTGGTATTTTTCTTTATGTCACAAGGCCAGGTGTGTGATGGAGTGGTTCGAGGAAGACAGTGGCCAGTTGCAATTGATGGGCTGCACCCCAGCTCGCCAGATCTGAATCCGATCGAATACATTTGGGATGTGATTGAACGTGGCGTCAGACCCCATCACCCCCCTCGACGGACTTTACGGAAATTATGTGACTTGTTTGTGCAGATGTGGTTCCAACTCCCTCCAGTACCAAGTGCCGAAGGTCGCCAGGTCGAGTCCGGCCGAGGGCATGGGTGTTTAAGTGTTGTATGTGAGTGTGTTTGTCATGTCCGTCCTGTGGAGTATCTAGAATTGCTTGAAAGACAATATACACATGGGGAAATCTGAAAGCACTGGATGAACTAAAATTCATACTTGAGCTGGTTGTATGGCCTAAGGAAGCCAAATGCCATTATTAAAAAAAAAAAACTCCCTCCAGCGATCTAGTAGTGCCTCATTGCTTCCATGCCAAGACGCGTCGTCACTGTTATCCAGGCCAGATGCGGGCATACCGGCTGTTAGGTAGGTTTTCATAATGTTCTAGCTGATTAGTATAATAACTATCTTTATACTCCTTCATCTTATGTAAGTAAGTATTTACGACTGCAAGATAAACGAAATCCAAAGGGATCATTTCAGTTTATCAAAACAAGTAGAAAAGACAAAAATATGACAGGTTTTTATGAAGATAAAGAAATGAGAACGCCTGTTGACTAGTAATGTCGATAAAGCACGCCTGAAAGTAGAGAGGCAATGCTAACTAAATTCCTGAAGGAGTAAAACAATATTAAAGTGTAATGCACCATAGGATATGCAAAGAGACGAAAAAATTGTGTAAGTTTAATCGTCTCTTAAGGTTCGTTCAGCAGCAACTTTAATCCTCGGATCCTCAGCATGCTTAAGCTGTGATAGTTATTTTTGTACTATATTCTCAACCGACAGGTGAAAGCAAATACCGCTTATTTATAGGCAGTCCGTCAGAAAAACAAAGGTCTCATAGACTCGGAACATAACAGTCCGGTCATATTCACGTCAGCCAAAGAGTGTATATCTTTAGAACACCGATCAACAGTAAGTATGGGTGATCCGGCACATACGCAGAGAGAAATGGAATATCAGTTACAATACCTACTGAATTACGTAGTGCCTATATAATTAGCAGTAAACAGTCTCATTAGTAATACGTTTCTACACATATTCTTTAACATTTGTCCCTGACAAAGATTACAAAATACATTTATACTGCAAGACTGTAGACGCGTTAGCCTAAAGAACAGTTATTGTGGAAGTTCTAGAACTACTTTGTATAAGATTTTTCGAAACAGAGTTGGCGATCTTGCGGGTTCTCGTAAAGGATAAGTGACTTCGACTCCCAATCAACCCATCCAGATATGGATTTTCTGCGTTTCCCCGTTCTAACCTGTATAGCATAATAATAATAATTCTGTGTGCCGTAATGACGTGGTGACAGGGTTACTATTGGCTGCGCATTCCGCCGCTGTATTAGCCGCCTTAACCCAACCCGGCAATACTACCGGGTACAGGGGACATACAGTTTAACGTGGAATCCGAACCACGGAAGCGTTCTGTCGTACTTCATATTACACAGCAAGCTGTGCCAGAGCTGAAGGCCGGGTTAAATGCCTAGGAGTATCACCACCGAGACAGGGATTCGAACCGCGTACTTTTCGATCTCCAGTCAGACGCACTAGACCACTCGTCTTGTGTAGCATTATATACCACCTCTCTTAACGTTAATACATAAACTGTGTATTTTGCTTTAAGGCATCTTTCATTTCATCGTTAGACGCGGATATTACATCAGACATACAGAAAGAAAACTGAACATTCATGATTGACACAACTTGGAGCTTTCATTCATGGAAAACGCTGGTCTCTTCATACTCATATTTACCTTCTTTTGATTCATCTTTACGTCTCGTTAATATCTTGGTCGTTAGAGCCAGGAAGGAACCCGGAGGCGGGGGCGGGAAGGAATTCTATCCATGACCTTTTGAGGGAATCATCTATGTTTTCGAGTGGAGTGATTTTGGGAAACCATGGAATATAGAAATCGGGATGGTCGGACTAGGATTTGAACCGGAATCTTCAAAAATGCCAGCCTCGAGCCTTACTGCAAACATACCGGACTATGCCATATATTTCTGGATGTCCGTACTGTCCTAACGAGAAGATTCGAATTGCATATGAAAATGCCGGCAGCTAACTGAGGAGGAAGATGTGGAGACCTCGAAAATCATGTTTATGTATGAAATTACTTCGTTTTTAACTGCCCTTTTAGAGTTTATTTATAACAGAAGAAATTGTAAGATAGTGATGGAAACAAACTAATCATGTTATTTCCCTCAAGTGACGCAGTAGTAAGAAACAGAACCTTGAATTGATGGACTCTCATAGAATATACAGCAACATTTTTCCACGATCAACAGAATGACTGCATCCAAAGTTGTAGCTACTCCAGAGCCTTGAAATGTGACGGTAACTATTAAAATATACCCTGTAATTACCGCAACGACTGTTAAGACTTATACCCAAAACAATTTACTTCCAACGAAGAGAAACAAGCAACTTCTTTTATAGCTATTGTTTCGATTTATTGCCCATGCCTGAAAACACAACAGCCATTACCGGCAATCAGTGCGAATAAATTTTTCCGACGAATACGAAAATAGGGTCCAACACTAATCAATAAAGTGAGAGGCCAAGGACTCAGTGACAATTCTTTGAAAGAAAAATTAGAATGACATTGCATTCAGTGAAAGGTCACAATAGCTTTGTTTCATTTACATAAAAAATTATTCAAACACCCATACAATTGACTTTTAATTCAATGACGCTCAGTACTCTTTCACGCAATTCCTGGGAGCATCCTCAGCACTGTTTAATAATATCACAGTTTTATATGAAAATGAAATTGTCACCAGTTTATATAACATTTTGCTTATATGATATTTATGTTATCAAACTCATCATAAGCCTTCTTTGGAATAGACTCTCAGAAATATTAAATTTAGCCGTGCACGTTAAAAGTAAAATCGTATTGACATACGACCTGGCGGCAGAGTATTGATTTGCTGCGCATTCCGACTCTGTCACGGCTGGGACCTTCAGTTTAGTGTAGAATCCAAGCCACAGAGTGTCCCTAGTGCTTTAATATATAAGTAGCACAGCCCATACAAAAAATCCATGGTCGTATCGGAATTCGAAAATGGGGGCCAACCCTGTAGATGAGCAGCTAATGGATTTTCTATTACTTTGTGCGAAAATCAACCATCCCCCTTCCTCTGAAATGGTTCCTCCATACAAAACATTTGAGGAATAAGATCATGTGAAACAATATGGAATGATGAGGTACAAAACCTCCAGAATATTGCGGTTCATGGGATGACTGGTGAGCTAAATTGGATACTTACGGGCAAATATAAAATATAGAAGATATATACCCAAACTGCCGTTTGCAGAGGAATGATTGATCCAGGCTTAACCATATGACAACTAGCTACGGAATATATGAGGCACTGTTTCACGAATGGGGTATTTCTTGAGAGGCAGTATGTAAGTGTGGAGCCCTGAGCAAACTGTAAGTCATGCATGACTCTTGCAAAAAAAAAAATCTACATACAAATTGTTTCTTATTAGAGTAGATCTGTTTAATTTTTATTCTTGCTTCGTAAACCATGTCGGTGAAAGAACTCAGGAATGTGGACCATGTCGTAGTTAATACATACGCATATGGATGGTGAATCTATAGTACAACAGACTATCCAGATAATAATTACTCTTAGGAAAAAATCGGTTGTTATAGATTTTTTTTTTCTTTTAACTGCTTAACGTCTCTTTAACAGCGAGGTCTTTAGAGACGGGAAAGGATGGGGAGCAGGCAATGGAAGGAATTCGGCCATGGCCTTTTGAAGGAAGCATCTGCATGCCCGGATGGAGATTCGAACCGCCGTCCTCCCGAATGCGAGGCCAGAACTGCTAACCGTTACACCACCACGCTCGTTGATTGTTATAGAGACTAGAGGAAAAAACAAGAGAGTTTTTCTGGCGAGCGACTAGACAAGGTTAGTTAGCATTTTGGCCATTTGTTGAAATAAAAGTTATTGTCAGCTAAGGACCGAGTCATTCTTCGATTTGTTTGTAAATAAAATAAGATGAAATAAACGTCAAGCGAAAAATAAGAAAGACTATTATTATTTATAAACGTTTCTCGGGAAACAAACCGAGTAATATTGTTATTGATGCACAATATTTCGGCGACATAATACTCCGTCGCCATCGTTATGTGCAGTTGTAAGTCTTGAAGTCTGCCTTGAGCGTTTGAAAACTGGCATGGCACCTACAGACGTTGTTAATGTTGCCTAGCAGCATCTCAGACGTCATTAGACATCCGCGGAACTACAAAAAGCAGAGCATTGGTGACGAGCAGCCTCAATAACAGGAATTCCATGCATCACTTATCTGGAACCCACAATCCCTGTTAACCAAATCAGACGCGAGGCGAATTTCAAATGCTTCTTTAATGACGCTGTCCCAGAAGCCTCTCGCAATGTGTCAGCACCTTAGTCGCTTCGAAATCGAATCCATGACTTTCTGCCAAACTATGTTCCGCCACTGAGGATTTGTCTTTTTGCACCAGGCGTACATGTCGGGCGTGTTCCAAACAACGTTGTTTACACACCGTATCGTCTGGCCGATGTATTTCTTTCCATATTCAGACGGGATGCAATAAACTCCGGGTGTACGAAGCGCAAGGTCATCTTTTGGAGAGCGCAAAATGTTTCTCAATTTTGGTGGTGGTAGGAAAATGGTCTTAATGTCATTTCTTGCCAGAACTCTTCCGACCCTCGATGTTGTGGCGCCAGAGTAAGGCAAGAAGGCTAATTTATCGTGTGGACCATTATCGTGGTTATTAGGCCTGCGTTTCATTTCCCGGAATGCCTACTGTATCTAATGTTCATTGTACCCATTCATTCTGAAGGTAAATGTTTTAACTCACTAGAAGGTTGTCTTTATCACATATTGCCCGCGCTCTGTAGACAAGAGTAGTTAGTACTGTCTTGCGCTGTGTCGGGTGATGATGACTGTGCGCGTTTAGGTACAGTTCCGTGTGCGTTGGCTTTCTATACACCGTGTGTCTTAAAATTCCATCGGCTTTCTTTGTAATAAGAATGTCCAAAAAGGGCAAGCGGCCTTCCTTTTCAACCTCCATCACGACCTGGATGTTTTTGTTGACACAAGTGAAGGAGAAACTTTTTTTTTTTCTATAAATGGCTTTTGGCTTCGAGGCCATTCAGCCAACTCAAGTGTATTTTGAATCATCCAGTGTATTTCATTGCTTCACAGTGTATCATTTTTCCAAGTGGTTCTAGACACAACACGATGGACATGACATAGAGACAACACATACACTAAACACCCATGCCCTCGGCCGGACTCGAACCGGCGACCTTCGGCACGTGGAGCTAACACTCTAGCCCCTACGCTACCGAGGCCGGCAAGGAGAAACTTATCTAGGTTGTCTCTACCATGGGGCCAAACAACAAATGTGTCATCCACGTACCGAAAGAAGGCACTGGGTTTCATGGGGGCACTTTCCAACGCTTTCTCCTCAAAATGTTCAATAAAGAAATTAGCTATAACAGGTGACAGGAGACTGCCCATTGCAACTCCCTTGATCTGTTCATAGTTTTTTTTTTTTTTTTTTTGTAACAGTTTAACGTCCCTTTTTAACAACGTGGTCTTTAGAGACGGGAAAGGATGGGGGCAAGGAATGGGAAGGAATTCGGCCATGGCCTTTTGAAGGAAGCATCCCGGCATTCGCCTGGAGTGATTTGGGGAAACCATGGAAAACCCAAATCTGGATGCCCGGACGGGGATTCGAACCGCCATCCTCCCGAATGCGAGGCCAGAACGCTATCCGTTACACCACCACGCTCGGTGTGTTCATAGTTATGCCCGTCATACAAGAAGTACGATGATTGTAATGTGTGGCGGAACAGCTCAACTAACCTGGGCTCGAAGTGCTGTTGTAGTAGAGCCATCGTATCAGCCAGAGGAACCCTGGTGTAGAGGTGGGCGCCGCTTACCAAAATCTCGGCGGCGGCGCGCCGAACATTTTCAGCCGGCGGCGGCGTAGCGCCGGCGGCGTGACTACTTTATATATGATACTAGACGACCCGTGCGAAAATTTCGCTAGTAAAATACGATGAATAGTGAGGTTGAATGCTTGTAGTATAATGAAAAGTAGAACTGCACTTTTGTAGCAAATATTTATTTGTTTAGTGTAATAGGTACGCGTCAAAACATATTACCAAACAGTTTGGAAAATTTAAAACACACTGTTTGTACGACAAACTGTCATTGACCTTAACAGAATGCAACCAACCTGACCAAAATGCACACAGCATATCAACATCTCTCTGATATGTGTTGTTGTGCGAATAAAATGTTTACATTGAAATAGTATAGCAAAATAAAAATGCTTCCGTAAGAAAGGGGGAAAAAAAAGAAAAAAATCCGGAAAGCTACTTATTGTATAAAAAAAGTTTATTGACATATCTGTGATATCTGCTGTTGCAATCTAGGGACTTGGCTCTGAACTGTCTCATATAGGCGACCACTTTAAGCATCAAATTCTGAAAAATTCTTCCTTAATTTATGATTTTACCTAATTTGACACCTTAAACTTTAAAACAATATGTCATTTATCGATTTCGGTTAGGTATCGAAGGAGATAAATGGCTCCTATTTTTTTTTTTAAAGTTGTAGAAATAATATTGATACTTTTGCCCTTTAAGGGTCGAATTCCAAAAAATTACTTTCAAAAATATGGTGTGACAAAGCGCACACCTTGGTCTTTAAAATGATATCTCATTTATCCATTTCGGTTACGACAAAAAAGTTATAGAAATGGTGATTTTTTTGCCCCTTGAGGGTTGAACTTATAGAAAGTTCGTTCTCAAAATATAATGTGACCACGGCAGAGACTTTAATCTTTAATATGATACTTCATTTATCTATATCGGTTAGATATGAAGGGATATAAATGGCTCGTGACACAAAAACCCGTTGCAGAAATACTGATATTTTTACCCTTTAAGAGTCGAATTCAGAAAAATCCTGTCTTAATATGTGATGTCACCAAACCGGAGATCTTAATCTTTAAAATGATACTTCATTAAACGATTTCAGATAGGTATTCAGGGAGATAAATGACTCGTAACACAAAAACAGCATTTTAGAAGTATTGACATTTTTGTCCTTTAAGGGTCGAATTCCGAAAAATTTCTTTCTTGTAATGTGATGTGACCAAATTGGGAGACTATAAGCTTTAAAATGACACCTCATTCATTGATTCCGATTAAGTATTGTAATAGTCATCTTATCTTTTTTTAAACTTTACTTTAATCAAATATTGCAAGGTACCTCTAGAAATGAAAGATTATTCATATCAATTTAATTTATTTTACATAAAGAACATTTGTTTATCAAATCATGAACCGTAATTACTAACATTTTGAGCCAATTACCAGATGAGCTAATAAAATATGAAAAACAATATAATTTGATACTCAATTAGCAAAATTTAATCTCTTGAACTAAATATGTCCTGGCTATTGGTAGAGCGTGAAATTGTTCTTAAACTCAGGGCGCTTATAGGTCATCCAAATGCTGATCAGCCCATTTGCCGATTACTTGAATTGGAGTGTACTTGCGCTGAGGATAACTGACCTCAGCAATAATTGTGGGGCGTCTCGTTGTTTCACTATGTGGAAAAGGTTTTGCTTCCAATAATCAGTTGTCGTAGCACAGTGATATCCATTATGTGGCAGGAGTCCCGCTGGTGTACTGGCAGTGACCAAACACTAATCACTCTCACGTGCGACGTTCGCTTAGACCTTTTCACCACACACTTGTCTATACAACACTCCTCTCTCTCTTCCGCACTGTCTTTTCGCGACCGTCCTCCCGTCCGCCAGCACCTGACCCACCCCACCCTGCATGCATTCCAGCAGGGGTGTCCGGACTGTTATTTACATATCACGCCATCTCTCACAATGACTCAGAGTGTTCAGTAGCCTGTTACCATAAGACTTCACACCAAGATAGCCAGGAACCAAAATAGCCAGGTCGTGCTAGTTCAGCCAATCGTACCCAAAATTAAATACATGAACATGTACAAAAGATGGAAAACAAAACATAAACATGAAAAATGTAATTTGGACCATTACATTAACTTCCCCCTTTCAACAAATCAAAATACTTAGCAAAGGATTTTGATTTTCTCTTACAATTTCAAAATCTATTTATTTTTTTTTTTTACAGTGCTTCACTTAAAAAATACATATTTCAACATTCAGATTGTGTCAAAATCTTTCATTTCTAGATATTTAATTATTTCTATCATGAATCAAACTAGTTTATGTTATCAGGCAACAAATCCCAAGATACGCAAAATCTCCCTTCCCATGCCGCATGTCAGAGATCACTTCGGACATGCTACATTCGTGTGCAACATACATACATATTACATTTAGAAGTACGCGGCAACGTAGTTTTTAGAGACTTGCTTTATTCTAATCCAATAATTACAAAACTTTACCCACTACCCTTTAATCTAGGGTTTTTTTTTTATTATTTTTTTATTTTTAAAAACACTATTTTTTATATATATATATATTCATACATTAGCTATTGAATGATATTTTCATCTACAATGATTGATTCTAGGTGCCCCTTCTTTGAACATGCAATTTTAAAAAGAAATTCTTACTTACATATCGATCACCTCTATACCTTGTTAATCAATATTCTGCCATACCAATAACCTTAACTGAAATTTGCTCTGAGGCCATATATTCTTACGTGTCAAAATTTTGGAGGACGTGAAAATTTTCGTTTGATAGAGTGTTAAATATTCGATCTGGTGGAAGGTTTTGACTTAATGCTTTAAATCTCATTTATATAAATTTAATATCTATCTTTTCATTCAAAGTTAAACTTCACGATATTTTATATTAAAATGAATTGTATTTAAAATAATGTTTCAAATGTCTCTATCTTATAAATTTAAATAACCTCACTATGGTATTTCTTTAAGTTCCGCGTGTTATGCACGCCTATGTTCCCATTACCATCTTTTAATAAGTATGCATTTGGGGCAATTATTTTCTCCACTCGAAATGGACCACAAAATATGTGAAAGAACTTCGATATTTGTTTCTTCTCGGAATCTGATGGTTTCGGATTCTTTAATAATACCAAATCCCCTACTTCAAATGACTGGGTTTTATTTTTGTTCGCTCTCTTCTTCCCGACGTCTTGCCTTTTCCAGGAGGTGTTCGCTTGCCTTTCTCATTCTATCATCGAAGTCATTAATTATACAGAATCAGGTTGATTTATGATATGTGCCGCTAGTGGCGTGATCTCTTGAGCGAAATGTAAATCAATGGGTCGGCATCCAGTTGAACAGTGGAAAGTGGTATTAAAATATGTTTCGATGCGTTCTAAATGTTTTACCCATCCAGAATGCTTCTCTCCAACCAGAAGACGAAAATACACTGATAATTGTCTCATGTACCTTTCAGCTAAGTTTGTTTGTGGGCACCTAATGGAGCTTTTTATGACTTCAATTCCTGCATTTTCCATTCCAGTTTGCCACTTCCTACTTGTAAATACGGATCCATTATCTGAAAGATTCGGGTCGGCTTCCCGTAAATTGGCACGTATTTTTCAGTTATTATGCGCACTGTCTGCGCTGAATTTAGTCTGGAAACTGCGTATAATTTTAACAAGTTTTGAAAAAAGCATCCACGACCAAAAATATGTGTTGACGACCAAATTGTCCTTTTGGAATTGGTCCATAATGGTCAACACATAATAGTTGGTTTGGGCGATCTGTAATAATGGGATTACATTCCCCTATGCTCCGTGTGTTCGGATGTTTTATTTTCTGACAGATGTCACAAGTACGGGTAACCTGTCCAATTTTTCGTCTTAGGGCCACACAATACCATTCCCCTTTTCATCATATGGAAGTTTTTTCCTTTCCTTGATGGCCATGTTGCCCATGGTATAATTTTATTACAATAATGTGCCAGAGCGTCCGGCAACCATATTTTCCATCCGCAAATTGCGTTTAACCTCCGAAAACATACATCATCATGCATTATGCACAGCATGGCAACAGTTTCCTAACTCGAGGACTTTCTCCACCTGTTCCATGGCAATATAAATTGCTTACTGCTCTGATATCTGGCTGCCGTTGTTGCTCTAATATTATTCTTTCTTTTAGATCATCAGGGTTGGTGTCCCATCGTAAAACGTCATGACGGCCATGATTACTTCATTTGCTTTTCGTGATCGTTCTTGTGTCAGTGTGCGATCGACCGGATTCCTGCTCACCCAGTCCTGCGACAGTATTATCTTTTCCTTTGCAGTACTCAATTCTCTAGATCAACACGATTGCAAAAATAATGCCCACCGGGTTATCCTTCCACTACAAAATTTAGCTTTCTTCAAAAAACTTAATGCCTTATGGTCTGTCCTGACAAAAGTCTTTCTTCCTGAAATATATCCCTGGAACTTCACCACCGCGAAATGGATAGCCGCCATTTCTAACTCTGTTGTATAATACGATCGTTCAGCCGCTTTAAGCGACCGACTGGCAGTATCAACTATCCTCATATTTCCATCTTTATCTTTCTGCTGAAGAATTGCACCCAAACCGTCCAAACTCGCGTCACAATTAATATAAAATGGAGTTTTAAAATTTGGATGAGCTAAACACACGTGTTTGGCAAATGCTCCTTTTATTCCTAAAAATGCATCTTCTTGCGGCTCTAACCACTCCCATTTCTTTCCTTTCTTCAGGAGTTGGTATAGTGGCCCCAGTATAATGGAAAAATTTGGAATGCATCTCCGATAATATGTGCACACGCCTAGAAAACTTCTTAATTGCTTAATCGTTTTTGGCTTATTACACTCCAATATTTCCCCAATCTTATTCTTGTTGGGAGCCACTCCTTTTGTGGATATGGTATAACCGAGATAGTTTACCTCCTGAGCACATAGAGTCACTTTATCTGGGCGCAACGTTACTCCATGTTCTTTTAGAGTAGTGAGCAAATGTTGTAAGTTTTGAAGGTGTTCCCCAAAAGTTTCCGACCCTACTAATAAATCATCCACGTACATACTGCAAAATGTCTTTATATCCGGGCCAATAATCTCATTCATTGCCCGGATGAATCCACAGGAAGAATTTTTAAGGCCAAAAGGTATTCGGGAAAAAGTGTATTGTCTACCCTCAAACAAAAAAGCAGTATATTTTCGACATGACTCATCCAACTCCAGTTGATTAAAACCCGCCGTCAAATCGAATGAGGTCAACCAGCTTTTTCCTCTGAATCTGGACATTATGTCATAGATAGGTTCAGGTCGTTCTCCATCCCCTTCCATTCGTGAATTAAGAAGTCTGGCATCCAGACATATCCTAACTGTGCCATCCCCTTTTTCCACAACCGTTATTGCATTTACATGGGGTGAAGCCGCAACAGAAATTATCCCTTCGGCTAACATTGTGTTTATTGCTTCTCTTGCCGCCTCTCGATGTTTCTGCGGCACAGGGTACAAATGTCCTTTTATGGGTGGGCCACTACTGATATCAAATTTATAAACCAGGTCCTTAATTTTTCCGGGGTAGTATGAGAATACAGAAAGGTTTTTCTCTAACAGGTCTTCCAAATCGGTTTTCTGTTCATTGGACAAATGGTTACAGGTGCCGACCGCTTTCTCTAGTGCGTGCCGGACCTTTTCTTCTTCATCCGCACGGGCGTACAAAGTTGCCATAATTCCACTAAACCGTTCGCCCGAAATTCGCGATATTTCTTCGTTTCATATAGACTCATATCCTCACTTCTTAATCCCACACCTTCTGCCGTTCTCGACCACATTATAGTTTTTGATATTAAGTTTCTTATAGAGTTGTCTTCCCAACTAAGGATCACTTTGTTTTTCTGTAAAGTGTCACACCCTAAAATGACATCAAATGCCAATCCCCTTACCACCAAAGCAATAATCTCCACTGCTTGATCTTCGATCACAAGATCTAATATCACCTGTTCGGTAACGTGTTTTTGTTTTGATCCAAAAGCTGGTGTTAAAACCAGTCTTTCTATAGGAATAATTTCTATCATCCTCCCCGTCCCTTGCATACGGCGTAATAAATCTTCGGAAATCGCCGTTAAAGTTGAGCCCGAATCCAGTAATGCATTACATGGTATATTTAAAACTATGGCTGAAATATGTGGGCACTTTGCTTGAATGGGTCCTGTTATCATTTGGTCATTTCTTGATTCTTCCTTATCGAATTCCGGTCCTCCCGATATCCAGTATTCCAAATTTTTATTTACCTCTCGCCGTTTGGGTTTCAAAGTATCCTCCTGATAAGGCGACAGTCATGCCTTTTGTGGTACCAATGGCATTTCGTCTACGGTATCATTTTCCTTACAACATTTCTTTGCTTGAGGGACCTCGTGCGGTTCGTTACTCTCTCTGCTTACTACTACTGCATTTATTCCCTGACGATCGTATTCCTGATTTCCCCCCGCCTGTTTTCTAGGTTGGAAATTTTCATTCCTTGGTTGGAAGAAATGTTTCCTTTCTTGTCCATTATTCCAGCTTCCTTGCCCTTGATTTCTTGCCTGTTGATTGTTACTGCGACCATTTCCTTGCTGGTTTCGAAAATTTTGATTCTTCGGATGATTCTTCTGAGGAGAATCTTTGCCTTTTTCAGTAGTGTCCACACTAGGCTTGTATGCTGAATCAATATTTTTTAAAGTATTTAGGAATTGGTCCATACTATGCAGAAACACTGGATTCAATTGACATCTTATGTGTGGGAGAAATGAGAAGTCAAGCAAATATCAATTCTTGCATCTTTAGGCGGATTGTCTAGTTCTCTTGACAGTATAGTTAATCTAGAAGCATATCTATACATTGAATCTTCACCTTTTGGATTGAAACGGCCTTTGTAAATTCTTAGCATCAATTCTCCTTGTGCATTTAAATCCCAGTAAGTGGCCAAAAATTTTCTCTTTAAACTCATTGTAGGAAACATCCGCTAAATTAGATACACGAAACCAGGATTTCTCATCATTATCTAACGCCTGCATGATCAACATCATCTTTAGAGATTCAGGAATATTTTTAATTCGAAAATAATTCTCGATTTCCCTTAGGAATTCCTTCGGATTAATTTTTCTTTTAATTCCGAACTTCGGAAGATTAAGTTCCACAGAACTGTACACATTGCTCCGATTTTGTGAGGTAATTCAGCTGGTATCTGATTCATGACGTCTTGTCGTATATTGACCAGTTCGTCTTCTACTTTACTAAATTTTCCCGCGATTGAACTCTTAAATTCGTCATGAGATTTTATCAGATTTTCACGTTCTCCGCGAGCTGTTTCAAAAGTTTCTGCAACATTCTGTAAGCCCATTTCAATTTGCTGGCACCGATCCGCAATTGCAGTTTCTGCCAGTTCCCTTCTTTTTTCTTTCATTTTGATCTCCTCGCGGATTTGATTTAACTGCCCACTGGTTCTGTCTATGTCTTTGGCCGCCTTCTCTTTAAATTCATCAAACCCATCGCATCTGGACTTTAAATCAGCTGTTTTATTGTTCAAAATTTTGACGTCACCCTGTATAGCATTTTGAAACTCGTCAAATTTGACATTTATTTCTTCCCGCACACATTTTAATTCATTTTGGACTGATTTGTGAACATTTTCAATTTTCACTTCCAATGATTTTGAAATGATTCCTGCCCCCTTTTCAATTTCTTCATGCCCCCTTTTCATTTCTTCATGCCCCCTTTTCATTTCTTCATTCCCATTTTTGATCATTTCCATCAATTGTGATAGCAATTGATGTGGAAATAAACTTTGCATTCTTTCGTCAACCGTTTCGCTTAATTCCGGCCCGCTACTGACAGAGTTATCTACCTGATCGTTTTCCGGTGGCGAAATTTTCTCAGAATCTTCTACCCTGGAGAGTAAATTTTCATTAGAACTTCCGGCTGCTAAACCCTCTAACTTTTCCATTTTATTTGTCTTAACCTTACCAGATCGAAGAAACATAAAACTTTCCAAAATTATGCTATTCTTCTCCCAAGTGAAGAAGAAAGTTTACATTGCAAATTTACCTTTTAAAACACTATACCTTACGCATGGCGAAAACCTCCCGATAACACAAAAACATTAAATTTTAAACATTATCCCAGTTACATCAAATTAATTCTCATATCCAACCATTCAAACATCAGCTCGACATCAAATAACAAATTTCAAATCACTTACAACCATCAACGCCGTTAAATCTTGCTGCAGATTTGGAAATCTGTGACTGAAAATAAATCATGTTAATATACATTTATAGAGCATTTTCATGCATCCTCAAACTATGATCTCTGATATGCCACAGAAAAGAAAACCCCGCAATACCGAGTTGAGTTGTTCACCTAAACAATTTTGATTTTATGCATTAATTAATTAATTAGCAACAATTCATAGCCCGTAGTTGGTGCGCCAGTTGTAATAGTCATCTTATCTTTTTAAACTTTAATCAAATATTTCAAGGTACCTCTAGAAATGAAAGATCTTTCATATACATATAATTATATTATATAAAGAACACCTGTTAATCAAATCATTAATGGTAGTTACTAACATTTTGAAACAATTACCAAATGAACTAATAAAATATGAAATACAATATAATTTGATATTCGACTAGCAAAATTTAATCTCTTGAACTAAATATGTCCTGGCTATTGGTAGAGCGTGAAATTGTTCTTAAACTCAGGGCGCTTATAGGTCATCCAAATGCTGATCAGCCCATTTGCCGATTACTTGAATTGGAGTGTACTTGCGCTGAGGATAACTGACCTCAGCAATAATTGTGGGGCGTCTCGTTGTTTCACTATGTGGAAAAGGTTTTGCTTCCAATAATCAGTTGTCGTAGCACAGTGATATCCATTATGTGGCAGGAGTCCCGCTGGTGTACTGGCAGTGACCAAACACTAATCACTCTCACGTGCGACGTTCGCTTAGACCTTTTCACCACACACTTGTCTATACAACACTCCTCCCGCACTGTCTTTTCGCGACCGTCCTCCCGTCCGCCAGCACCTGACCCACCCCACCCTGCATGCATTCCAGCAGGGGTGTCCGGACTGTTATTTACATATCACGCCATCTCTCACAATGACTCAGAGTGTTCAGTAGCCTGTTACCATAAGACTTCACACCAAGATAGCCAGGAACCAAAATAGCCAGGTCGTGCTAGTTCAGCCAATCGTACCCAAAATTAAATACATGAACATGTACAAAAGATGGAAAACAAAACATAAACATGAAAAATGTAATTTGGACCATTACAGTATGAAGGGAGATAATGGCTTGTGAGAAAAAAAATACCTTATAGAAATAATATATATCATACAGATGTGCATATCATTACTTCGTCTCAAAAACAGAAAATAAGTAACGTTTCACTTTTATATTCAAAATCTTGCAGGTTTTTGTACTCTTTGTAGTTATCATGTATAAAGATAATTTTATTTGGGCGAACTAAACTTAGGCTAGACCTTTAGGTAGAAATGACTAACCTAGTCACAGAAAATACTCTTTCGCTCCGCGTGCTTGTGCAGGCACACAAAGAAAAGTCTAGGTAAGGTTTTTTTTTTTTTAAGAATCTGATGTATTATCGTCATACACACACGATATTTCATCGATAGTTTCTGCAGCAACGATGTATCATTGGTGGATTTTGTTGAAGCAATAGAATCCCTACTTTCATTTGTTTCTGGCACATTAATGGCAGTGATTATTCCTTTATATACGAGGCAATAAAGGAAGTACTGGTCTTTTGTATTGACTCCAAATGTGTACAGTATCTACTTCTTTGAGACCCATAAAATTAAAATCTAAAGATGATACTGCTACGACCGCTCTTGTGGCAGCTAACTTCTGCCACCATGTTGCGATTAAGCCGAAACATAGTCAATAATTCGTCATCTAAGACAGAATTCATGATCTCAGTTATTTCAGAACCGAACAGAAGATTCACATTCATTGCACATATTTTTGAGATGACATGACCTCAACTGCTTCGCGAAACCTTATGAAAATTTTACTAGATGTTTTATGTCTAAAAGATTCGGCTCACTTTGCTTTATTCCATCTTGTCCAATCTTTCTAAACATCTTATTTATTATGTCACAGTTGCATACGTGGGTTAAACTTCCCAGCATCCCTGTAAATCTATGCCAACGAGTTTTGATAGAAAGGTTTTATTTAACACTTCCTGATCCTGATACGAATAGCGAGCTCTCATCAACTACTTCATCCAATCTTTCTGTGTGTAGGTCTACTTGTTACATCTAATCATTTTCTAAAATAGGATCGGTCTCATCATTGAACGACGCTATCAAGGGAATCCAAAAACTCTTTTTCCATTTTTCGGCATGTGCTGACAAGGGGTATCTCTCTCTCTCTCTCTCTCTCTCTCTTGACTATCTTCTAGCATTTTTTTACGAGCCTTTCAATTTCTGGAACTCTGTTTAGGCCTCCACTGTAACGACATTATGGAGTCCATGACCAAGACACAGATTGATGTTCCATATTAGCTAGCCAACAAAACTGCTCCTCGCACGTTTTCTCCAGTATATATGACAGCTAGAATCTTCTATTCATTTAGTCTCAACTGTTTCTTTATATCTCTTATCATGCCTTCTATTTTACCACCAGTCTTCATTTCCTCCATACATTTGGTACTCAGGGTTAAATACTTGGTTTTTACCGCATTTAGGCTAGCTAAGAAATAGCCTTGATCGGAACTCATGATTTTTTTCTTATTGGCTTTTTCTATCACTAAACTTCCGAAATCTTTCCAACAAAAACTAGTTTGGCTTAGACAGTCGTATAACACTATTACAGAGAGTTTTATAAAATTAGTTTTAGCTAATTCGGTCTTTTTAACACCTACTTATTAACTCAATTTAACGAAAAATTTAAAAAAAGCCTCGTCGTGTTAGGAAGTGTTGCTCAAGGACACGCCGCGAAGCAAAGGCCGGCGGCGGCGGCGCGCCACTGTGACACGGCGGCGTCACGCCGGCGCGGCGCCCACCTCTACCCTGGTGAAGAGGGAAACCACATCGAAGCTCACCATCAAATCCTGTTGACGCAGGTGAACTTCTTTAACAATATTAATAAATTCAGCCGAGTTTTTCACATGGTGAACACATTTTCCCATAATTGGTGATAACAGCACGGTCAAGTATCGAACCAGATAATAAGTGGCCGATCCAATAGTACACACTATTGGCCGTAATGGTGTTCGTTGTTTATAAGTTTTAGGTAATCCATAAAGTCTGGGTGGAATAGCTGCTCGGGGTTGTAACTGTTTAATAGTGTCTTCTGATAGCCCCGAACATTTCAGCAGAGCTGTTGTTTTCTTCGCTACCACATTGGTTGGATCTTTCGATACCTTTCGGTAAAACGCGTCCTCTAAAAGTTCTTCTACTTTCCGTTGATAATCTGCCATCGTAAGAACCACCGAAGCGTTCCCCTTGTCTGCTGGTAGGACGATAATATCTTGGTTGTGACGCAATGACCAAAGTGCTTTACGCTCAGCAACTGTGGTGTTGGGCTGAGGCGGTTTGGCCTTGCTTAAGATTCGGCTGGTTTCTCGCCTTATCTCTTCAGCAGCCCTCACAGGCAAACCACGAACGGCCAGCTCGACGCCAGTGAGAATTTCCCTGTATGGAATGGTCTTGGCTACTGGAGCAAAATTTAGCCCTTTAGATAGAACTGAAAAGGTGGCAGTGTCTAATTCACCACCACTCAGATTAATTACTGTTCTATCAGGTGCAGAAGGGGCATTAACTTTGCGGGCAAGTCGGGCAAATTTCCCACATTGCCGTGCCGTCGCACGGTGTTGAACTTAAAAAATGATTCGGTACTCCTGGCGATATATTAATCCATATTACTTTTAAATCAAAAAGGAGTTAATAAAATATAACATCGGCGACTAAACAATAATATACGACAATCTGTATTTTTGAAAGCTCATGTTAGTTACGGTCAATTGTTTTGAACAAGTTCTACAAAGTTTAAGAATTTTATGGCAATCACACAACATTATTTCTGAAGTACATAAAAAATTAAGGTAACTACACATATGACTATTTGAAATGCTTGCCACATATTAACTTCTTCAGGTTTGTAAATACTTATAGGTCTGATGGCACAAAATCGGGCAAATAAGAGTGTTGCCGTACGAGCAGAAACGGACAGTCACGAACCGTAGCCAGTTGTTATCGCAATGAGAGACTTATGACCTGAGGCACTGCCCTGACGAAACACTATCTTTGATTACAACTTTCTTTCTTTTCTTTAATAACATCAACCAGTTGCAGCACCTACCATAACGCGTCCACGTGATGGTCTCACTTTTTTTTTTTTTTTACTGCCGTAGATTTCATCCATAGATACAATTCATTAAACAAAATCTGCTGGATTGCTTCCAAAGATGGTTGGACGTTTGCCTCCTCATTGCCTCTTGCTCTAGGGTTAAAAGTTTCGGAAACCAACGCTCACTCTAATTCAAAGCTGTCTATTGTTCTTCGGATGCTTTCTATCTCCTCAAGCTACCAAACTGTCTTCGCCAATTCATGTACCCTGTCCACATGTTCCTAAGTGATTCGTCTCCACTGATCTTTCTGCGCATGTATTACCTTCAGTGCTTCTCCTTCCCCGTTTAAATTCCAGTGCTTACTTTCTAAGTGCACTGTATACAAGTTCACCGTGTCCTTTCTTGACATTCCTTTCTAACAAAATTACTTAGTTACAGTATAAATTTCTTTGTTCTCCATTTGAGATTTAACTTAAACTCACCTCCTTTCAGCAGATGTAACAAAAATTAAGGTTCCCTGCAGCATGATGTAATTTTTGACAATATTCTACAGAAAACTAAAAAAAAAATGTTTTTAGAAGGCCGTACGATTTCATTTTTCTAATCATGCGATGACCCCAGTTTATGTAACTAAATTTCCACAGAAAACTTTTAGATGTTAAAGGATTTTATAAAAGGAGAAAAATTGAAACTTTTTTTTTTTGTCATCAGTCTTTCGACTGGTTTGATGCAATCCTCCATCCCTTCCTATCCTGTGCTAACCTTTTCATTTCTACATATCCCTTACAACCCACGTCCTCAATTATCTGCTTCATATATTCTAATCTCTGTCTTCCTATACAGTTCTTACCTTCGACTTTTTCCCTCCACTAACAAATTAACCAATCCACCATGTCTCAAAATATGACTTACCAACCTGTCTCTTCTTTCTGTAAGCTTCTTCCACAAACTTCTTTCCTCACCCATTATTTCCAAAACTCGTTCATTTCGTACTTTGTCTGTTCATTTAATTTTCAGCATTCCTCGTTGGCACCACCACTTTTCAAATGCTTCAATTTCCCTTGTTTCCGGTATTCCTAAAGTCCATGTTTCACTACCATAAAGTGCTGTGCTCCACAAGTAGAGTTTTAAAAAGTTTTTTCTAATTCCTAGATCAATATTTAAAACTAAAAGATTTCCCTTTTTCATTAGGGCTCTTTTTTCTAGTGCTTTTAACATCTGCGATCGGTTGTAATTTTGCTTCCCAAGTAGCAGAATTGACTTACTTCTCCTATTGTATCCGATCCTACATTAGGAAAATGTTTTGTGTCTGGAGACTGGACGAGAACTGAATAGTCCGGCATTCTTCGGCTAGTCTCGATGATTCCCGAAGCGTTTGTTACACTAGCTGTTACCACAGCGCTGCATGGCTACTCAGGAAATTTCAAATAAATAACTGCATTTGATTTTATTTTTTGCAGTTTAATTACGGTGCACTGTATGGAACCAAATGTTGGTCAGTCACGAACGGACATGAAGAACAGGTAATGAAGATGATTCGCTGGCCACATGGACTTACTAGATTGGACCGCATCAGGAATGAGAACGTTCCGGCGGCATTTGATTGGCTCCAATTCCTGAAAAAATGCAAATGTACGGTCATGTACCGCGAAGCAACAACACTTCAGATGCGAGAACAGCACTCTATATCAGCCCGGATGGCTGAGACCATGCATCTAATCAATGCCTCACCTGAAGATGCACAAGATCGGCTTTAATGTAAGAAGAAGTCCAGTCAAGCAGACCCTGCAATACGGGATTAATGGTAAGAAGTAGAAGAAATATATTGCCATCCAAAAGACAATTCTAACTGCACACAAATACGAAAGACACAGATAAAAATTATAATGCGCGACAGAGCTGTTAATCTAAATGTTGCTATCTGATTGTTTACGAGAGTTAAATGTACAAATTTATGTAAGGAGAATAGCATCTAATGTTTACGATCTGTTTTCTGTAACAGTTACTAAAACCAGGTTATAACACAGTCTAACAATCCTCAGACCCAACTGATTTTATGAAATTTTATTTTAAGTATTCTTTATAGCAGGCTGAGGGTTGATTAATCATGGTTTTGTATATTTTCCGTGTAATTAATTGTAAATTCGGGTAAATGAACATTGTTTTTTTGGAGAGAAACTGTGTAAATACTTATTAATACGTTCATGGGCGCATGAAACATTGATTAAAAGTTTGTAATTCTAAGTATTGATGTGAACTACGATGTTTGAAGGACAATTTGTAGTGACTTAAGCAGATAATTTTGTGTGTAAATACTTGTAAACATTTTTAATTTTCATTTCCGTGTGTTTCGTGATGATTGTGATTGTGATTGTTTTCGTATGGACTCTTAAAGCATTGTTAGAATTCGAGAAACGTCGGTCGGAACTTTTTGAACAATTCTGGATGTTTCTAAAGTGTCTATTTAAGCGTAAACAGATGGCGAGTAGAGTTTATAGTTGTCAGTCAGTAGTTCTCGGAAGTGTGTCAGCTTAGTCGCTGGAACATTTGTTTATGTTTGCAGTTTATATCTTTGGATGGAGTTGATGCCGTTCGGTGAAATCTATATATATAAAGATGAATGTATGTATGTTTGTTTGTTCTTCATACAAATCCACAGTTTTCATTCGATCTCGATGAAACTTTGCACACTTATCCTTTGAAACAACGAGAAAAATAATGTCTACATTTGGTTGAAAAATTATCTGTATAAATAATACATGTTGTCTTATAATTTCGAAAAATTACTGAACGATAGACACACGCGTTGGATGTCTCGGTCTCTGTACTGCCTTTCTATACTGCGGTCAGGTAGCTCAGTGGTTAAAGTGCTTGCCTACTGGTGTTTAGATCGTGGTCTCCGGACAAATCTTAGTGGAGGCAAAGATTTTTAAAAATGTTTTTGATCGTAAGAGTCATACCTGGACCGTCGGTTATTTGGATTGAATGTTAAACTGTAGATATCACAAATTTAGGGATGCAATACGAGGCAAATCGTAGGTAGTCTTGCAATGCTGTAAGTCTACACTTTTTTACGTTATATTGATCCCTCAGAAGTGATTCGCTGTCATTGTGTGTGTGATCTGCAGTAATAATACTATAAATGCGGAAGTAAGTCTCTGTCTTTTTGTTACGTTTTGACGACTAAATGCCTTTACCGATATTGAAGGAATTTGACAAGAAAACCTGTAAAATGAAGCAAACAAATAAATAGAATTTAAGAGTTACTGAAATTATTCTTTCCTTAGAAACTGTTTTCGTAAACGTAAAAATTTCTGTCGTTTTTGACGGGGTTTTTGGTAGTACGAAAACGGAGGGAGGAAATAAAAAATATTATTATATCAGGCAGAGATGTGATGTCATTTTCTCACTGCGAGTCTGCTTTATTAAGGTTGTGCATTTTATTTACCTCCCATTGCCTTTTGTGGAAGAAGTAGCAAAAAAAAAAACGAAGGACAAAACGGGATTTTACTAATGAAGAGAGGCATATTGTACCAGAACTTTCGAGATGGTTTTCAGCATACACTTTTAAAAAATTTCAATAGCCATGCACGCTTCCCGAGTAAGGAACGGGCTTTACTCTGGTGATGTAATATTGAGCGCATACCTCTGTATGTTGTTACAGGTCAGAACGTCCTAAACACTGGTTTTGTTAAAATCGACCTTCACAAAATGCCAGATTCGTGCACTAGCCAAATAAGAATATGCACTTTATTATAAGTGAAGTACCTTGAGAAACAAGAATCGTTTAAGGATGCGGTCAAGCAATTTTACATTGTTTCACTGCTGATATTTAACCTGCACGCAGCGAAATCAATTAAGGATGTGAATGGCTATTTAAATCGAAGGAATTAGTATTTTTCGGTTGGGTGGGGATACAGTTCTCGTATCAGATAATACTGAAGATGTGTGAAACGTACTGAATAAAACGAATGAAATGCATCAATAAGATTGACCCGTAGTTTGGTTTCCGTTTACTGATATGGAGGTTCCCAGTTCGAATCCCTGCCTTCACTGCGATTTCTAAAGGCGCTTAAACCATCCTTAATCTTCGAAAAAGCTTTGCTTTCGTCATCTGAAGTTCCCTATAACCCCACCTTTTCTCACCTCTTAAAAAATCTATAATTTTGCCACCAGAGGGAGAATTTCGTTGTGTGTGAAGCTACATTACAATCAATGGCTGAATCAAGACAGATGTCTAGCAGTCTTCTTCAGATGGGAACTGTGCGTGAGTGAAAAATACAATAACGACATCCTACATTGTATAATGGGATGTGTCAATTAATATAACTGAATAACAGTTTTTGCAATATTTTTGTCAAAATTCTATGGTGATTAGAGCGAAGACTGTTGGCAGTGAACCGGTAAGAATTCAGCCCTGATTTTTGTGAAGAAACCGTTGCTGCATTGGCATGGAATGATTTCGGGAAAGCGTATAAAACCGTAGTGAGGACAGCCGGATTGGTGATGGAACACGCGTCTTCGCAAATACACGCACCGAACTTTACCGCTCACTCACTATTCTCTGTACAAACTTGTGCAAGCATATGTGTATGTCTGGTTAACGGTCCAGGACGAGATTCTTTCATTATTGGCTGATTGCTTAGCTTGATTTTGAGGCAATATTTTATTTTTATATGTATCACAGTCGCAAATATAATCACATTGCACAACTTTAGTGGACGGCCAAGGAATTTTGGGCTATAGTTACTAAAGCTGGGCAAGAGTTGGTTGCATACAGCCAAAGCTGAATCCAGGGCAGTTACAACAGAGAGTCAAAACAGTTAGAATCTCCCGAATACAAGCACAAAGGCAGCAGTGACATAAAAGGAGGCCAAATAGTCAGCAGAATTAAACTGTAGCAAGATGTCATTGGGAGGAAAATAGTAGGGGAGGAATTATCCCTATTGGCTAGAGTAACTCCCCACTATGGATTCTATGGTGGGGGGAGTTGTCCAAAACTGGGAGACACGAACAGAGAGACGGAGTTACAGTCCAGGAAGGAGTTAAGGGAGTTATGCATGTCATTACTGAACATAACTGATGTAATAAATTGTACATACGTGAATATCCTTACTGAGAGTTTCATTTATAAGTACTACTGCTCGCATGACTAAAGAGTCTTACCCACAAAGTATATTTTCCCTTCGGGAGTGGCCAGGCGAAAAGAAGAGTTCGCTCGTCCACCACACAACGACGTAAAATATGCCTAAAGGTATTAAATCATTGATTAGCTTTATAATAAATTTTTAAAAAATCTCTGGATAGTTATATTTTATACCAGCGGTTCCCAACCTATGGGTCGTGTGTTTTGGTGGGTCGCGGAATAATCGAAATTTTTGCCACAAAAATATATCTTATTGTTTTTGAAAAACAAATACAAAAAAAAATATTTGTGTAGAAAGTGACTTAAGGTTAATATTAACCAGTGTTAACCCTATATCGATACCCTTATCAGTAAACACCAATGCAAGAAATCTCAATGATTGTAAAATTGTATTTTTATAATAATTAGAAGTATTTTAATTATCTTTTTAATAAATTGGGAGGCGGCTGCACAAAGCATCACTTCATCTAGTTGATGGCTGAAATTCTAGGACTAGTTAAAACTCGAATTGCAAATTAAAAACCCACTGATGTCCCAAGTCATATTTTGGTGGAAAACGCCTACAAAATGCATTTTAGCGGCTGACTGGTAAGTTCACCATTGTGTTTTCCTGCTCCCAGTCTTCCACATTTTTATACATTTGGGTGCAGTATAACACAATGATAAACCTACCAATCAACCACTAAAATCAGGTCTGCAGGTGATTTCAACCAAAAAGCGATTTGGCAGAAGAGTTTCATTTTAATATGCTGATCGAGTTACTTCTAATCGTGGAATTTCAGCAGTCAACTAAATGAGGTGATGGTCTGTGCAACCGCCTCCCGGTCCATATGTTTGCTACTTTATGTGCTGTCAATTCTTGTTTTTGTTGACAGCATATCCTTTGAACGAAAATGTGACTTTTCGTAGGATAGAATAGTCGATAGTGTATCGAGGTCATACAACATTTCCAATTCTTTCATTAAATAGACTCTTATACTAGGTGGGTCGCGAAATTTTTTTTTTATTTATAAGTGGGTCGCGTGTCAATAAAGTTTGGGAACCGCTGGTTTAGACCATTGTGGTTGAACACACGCGCTACTGTTCCTAATGATGTCTCATGACCTGGTATATCGCTGTCTGCCCCAGCTCATAACAGCTTAACGTGGCATCTTTTCACTATTCGTGGAAGACATTTGTTCGTTTCCACTGGACAGATTATTTAAAGCACTGACGTCGACTATGGAGTTCTGGAACCTATGTTTCTTTTTTCCGGAGGCATTACGAAATATTTTCTGCCCTTACTGCATGACTTTGCGTTTCTGCCACCTCAGATAGTTGACGAAAAAGTTGTGTTCAATTTCATGGTGTTTGTAAGCACTACCGTAGCTTCCCAGGTGACCCTCGAAGTCCGAGAAGCTTGACGAGTCTTTAAATATCAGACACTGCTCAGCATTTAAGATTTAAGATATTAGTATTAATTTGGTTCTTTTTGTGATTACAAGGCTGTGTATCAAATTCTTCTATACAATCTAGAAAGAGTTCCCTTGAGAAGTGAATCTTTTTCTTTGTACACCTCCTTTTTTGCCTCTGGATTTACCAAAACTAGTAGATACTAGTAGATTAAATATAAAAATAGGATCGGATGCAATAGGAGAAGTAAGTGAGTTCTGTTACTTGGGATGCAAAAGTAAAACCGATGGCCGAAGCAGGAATGATGTTAAAAGCAGAATAGCACTAGCAAAAAGAGCCTTCATGAAAAGAGAAAACTTTTAGTTTCAAATATTTAATTTAATTTTAATTTAATTTAATTGCAATGGACCACAGGCTCCGGTGGCAATTTCCCTACACGCCCATCTTCCCCCTATCCTGCACCTACCTACATTTGCCCTCTACAAATTTTATATTTAAATTCTTTCAAAGTTTTCGGTAAATTATTCATCATTTCTCTTGGTAACTCATTCCAATCCCTGACACCCTTGTGCCTGAAATCGAGTGCCAGCTTGTGGTCATGGTCATCTTTTCCCTTCCATGCACTACTTTTCATACCTATTGCAATATCTTTCCACGCCTCATCGCCAGTATATGCCCTGTACACTCCCATGACCCTCCTCATTCTCCTCCTGTCTAGCAATGAATCCCATTCCAGCTCCTTTATCATATCCGTCACTGATTGCATTCTGCGATAATTTCCAGAAACAAATCTAGCAGCCCTTTTTTGCACCCTCACCCAACTCCTGTATTTGATACGTAAAATGATGGTCCCATACTACACTACCATATTCGAGCAATGGTCTGACCAAAGTTATTGATCTAGGAATTAGAAAGAACTTTTTAAAACTCTTTGTGTGGAGCACAGCACTTTATGGTAGCGAAACATGGACTTTGCGAATAATGGAAATAAAGAAAATTGAAGCTTTTGAAATGTGGTGCTTCAGAAGAATGCTGAAAATTAAGTGGACTGACAATGTAAGAAATGAACGAGTTTTGGAAATGATGGGTGAGAAAAGAAGTTTGTCGAAGAAGCTTACAGAAAGAAGAGACAGGCTGGTAGGTCATATTTTGAGACATGCTGGATTGGTTAATTTGTTAGTGGAGGGAACAGTCGAAGGTAAGAACTGTAGAGGAAGGCAGAGATTATAATATATGAAGCAGATAATTGAGGACGTGAGTTGTAAGGGGTATGTAGAAATGAAGAGGTTATCAAAGGATAGGAAGGGATGGAGGATTGCATCAAACCAGTTGAAAGACTGACGACAGCTAAAAAGCATCACATGCCGTCAAGTATGGCACCTCTGAGTACCGCACGCTGAATTCCTGGGAAATCCATACTCTCTGCATAGTTATCTGGTGTCGTTATCTAAGTCTAATGTGCATACTAGAGAAAGCGGTGCCTTCGAAGATGAATCTTTACTTGACATTTAAAAGTTTGGAAATGGCAGAATGAAGGGTATAACGGAACCCACCCAACAGATAGAGTTATAGCCCGTTTAGTTAACAGGGATGGTTCAAGGTCAGTCTACTTTATCCCCACTCCCCTGCCCCTCCCCTACATGCGAAGGGGAAATTTACAACTCATCTACATCGACACAGCGCTCATTAAGAAAGGAGCGGAGGAGAGATGAGGAGTGGGGGCCAGGGGAACAAAACCTTGAGTCGCCAGTTTCAAGTGAACAGTGTATACAGGAATTCTTCACGGGTCTTCTGCCGGATGAGATCTTCTAAACACGACGTTTCGGCAGTCACCTCTGCTGCCTTCATCTGGTGAGCTGTCATCGCGAAGTAGCTGCCGCGACGGTTCGGCACCGAATGTGTGCACTCACACAGCACAGCACAGCACAGCGTCATCGGTATGGCTTACGCCATTTTGTTTGATGCAGTACCAGGGTAACACCTTATGACTGCTATCGGTTTTGCTTCTTTTGTAATGTCTTTTTGTGCAAATCGTCATTTGTTACGGTTATCTGATGTTTTCTTGATCTCGACGTGGCATCAGGGCGGTGATCAGCTGCGTGAGCAGCGTAACCACCACCGTTAGCTGGTCGCTTGGTCCAGTACGGCAGTGGTCGGCAGGTCGACCTTCCCGGCGGTGGGGTGGCTGCCGTCTGGACCCAGGAGCCGTCGTGGGCTGGTCTTGGCGACGCGGTGCGGCCCTCGTATGGAGCCCGCGCGTAGTTGCCGGTCTGGCGGTGTGGGGCGGCTTTCTGGAGCTGGTCTCCTGCTGGGCACTCCTGGGCGCCGTGGCAGCTTTAGAGCGATGCTTCGCCCGAAGCTGCTTCTTCATTTCACAGCCAGAGAAGCAGGCTGCGTGATTTAGTCCGCAGTTGCAGCAGACTGCCGCTTCTCTGACTGGGGGACATTCGGCCGCTCGATGATCAGCCCCACATCTGGTGCATCTGTGACGGTTTTTGCAGTCCCTTGCCTCGTGCCCATGGACCTGGCAGTTAAAACACTGCCGGAGCTCGGGGTAGAGGGTTTCTTCTTGGTAACCCTCTTAACCCTCGCTCTCGGCTGTGTCTCGACAGGCGTAGGCGCAGGGACAGGTTTGCTCGGCGGGCTGGGCTGCACCAAGTCGCAGCTGATGCCCTGGTCACTCAGCTGGCTGGTGGCCATCATCAGGTCAGCGGGGCAGGAAGCTAGGATTTGCAGTCCTCCCTCGACCGGCCAGCAGAACAGAGGCAGCTCTGTAGCCAGCAGAAGCCGTACATACAGGCCGCCCCAGTTTCCCTCGTAAGCCGCCACCACGGGTTGGACAGGACCCTGCTCCGTGGTTGGTTCTGGCTCTTCCTCTTCCTCTTCTGGCGTGGGCGACGCTGGAGCTGCTTGGTTTGCCGCTGCGTCATCCCTCGGAGGGCTGGTTTGCGCTGGAGGATCTGGGATTTTGAAGCCTGGTGCCTCTGTCCCTGGAGTCTGCAGCGTTGTGGAAGTAGAGGCAACACTTTTGTCTCCCGCCACTTGCCAATCCTCTGTTGCCGCTGACTGTTTCTTCCTGCGCAGCCTCTTTCTTTTTCCATTTAGCTTTCGGAAGAGTTTCTTCGCGCAGAAACCCTCCGCGAGAACCAATGGAACGGTTGTTAGGGCCTCCGGACGCTTGAGCCCTTTTGCCGCAGCATCATCGTGTATTAGCACGACGTCTGGGTCTTCCTCGCTTTGGAAGGCCAGAGTAGCAGCACAGTCCAGGAAGTTGTCTGGAATGGACCAGCCGTATTTCATGCCGGCACTGATAACCCACAGTGTGAAGGAAGCATTTTCACTCTTCAGTGACCTGAAAGCAGTAGAAGAACACCTGCGGAGTGCAAACATCGCGTCCCGCACCGACGAGCCTCGTCGTCAACGGAAACTGATAGTTCGCGGACTGCCAGTTACCACGGATGAAGAAGCAGTGGCGGAAGAACTCGCCAAGCAAGGCGTGCAGACCAACGAGGTCCACCAGATGAGGCGGACAGGGACAGTAGAACGAATCCCGCTCTACACCTTCAAGACCACAGCGCCGCCAGAAACACTCAACAACATCAAAATCTTAGCGGGGAAACCCGTCAAGATTGAGAGGAAACATCCTACCCCTACAAGCTACATTCAATGCTTCAACTGCCAGGGTTATAACCACGTATCCTGGCAGTGTACTAGGGAGACAAGATGCGTGAGATGCGGCCAGGGACATCGTGTAGCCGAATGTCCACATCCAAGACACCACACAAGATGCTGCAACTGCAATCTGGGGCACCCAGCCTCGTACGGCGGATGTCCGTCACGACTGCAGCTTACCACGACCAAACAGACGCAGCCACATATGAGGCCCGCAACGGACGGGCGACACAAACAAAACCACTGCTGTCACGGGTATGTTGCACGAGACTAATACCCCATACTACACTTTTCCTACAGGAGCAGCTCCTCTTCTGAAAGTAGTTTTCAGGGGTATCCCAAGAACTCTACCAACAAGTGAATTAAAAAATGAGCTTACTGAGATGGGGTTCATCATCCAGTCTGTAGCACAACTTCGTAGACCAGGCTCCAACGTCATCATGCCACTGTTCCTGGTAACCTTAATAGACTGCCAGGAAAACAGGGCCATCTTTGGCGTAGAAACGATTTGCCATCTCAAGGACCAGGTGGAAAAGCTACGGGCTACAACTGGTCCTCCTCAGTGCTACAATTGCCAACTGTTTGGACATATAGCCAAAAACTGCAAAATGCCGCCAATCTGTGTAAAATGTGCCGGACAGCATGAGTCTACCCAATGCACATCTCAGAAAGGCAGGGACGAAACCAAATGTTCAAACTGCGGGGGCGGGCACGTTGCCAGCTATAAGGGCTGCCCTGCATTCAAAAGGGCTCGTAATAGGCAAAGAGGAACAACAAACGAGCAAGAAAGGCCACCAGATAAGAAACAACCACCAACAGCAGTGCCACCACAAAATAGCACTACTGCCAAGGAGAAAAATATAGCAGTGCCACCACAAAATGGCACTACTGCCAAGGAGAAAAATAGCACCACAGAAAAAGAACAGACCCTCACTAACCATGGGAAGAAGAAGTCCAAACCGCGCAAAAGACCCAAAAATAAGCCTGGGACACTGCGCGAACCAGGGAACAATGATCCTCCAAGGGGAGTGGAGGAGAGGCCCCATGAGGATCAATCTGCCCTACCAGGTGGTACTCCTGAAATGGGCTCACCAGAGAATGCCTCGCTACAGCAGAGAAAGGATTCTCATGCAAACCTACAAGGCGCCTTCCAACAGAGACAGAATCAGGGCGCAACCAGCGAAGCACAGGAGAGTATCGACAGGCTAACCAGGATGCTAGAGTCTGCACTAAAAATGGTCTCCAACCTTACAGAACAGCTGGAGAAGATGACCAGCGCCGTGACGAAAGCCCTGGCTTCCCCAAAGTGCTCCCTCTGCAACCATCATGGCTAGACCCCTGTTACACTCTTTATCTTTCTGCGCCTGGAATGCCAACAGCATTTATAGTCAATTACCTGAATTTCGACAGTTTTTACGAGACCATGATGTGGATGTATGCCTTGTCTCCGAGACCTATCTCAAGCCCGGTCTGCGAGCATCTGTGCCGAACTACAACTGCTATCGCTGGGATAGGCCTACCGCCTGCGGAGGAGTAGCCCTATACATCAAACGAAACATCCCTCATCACGAGATCGTCATACCCACACTCCAACAGATGGAAGCCGTCGGTGTCGAAGTGACGACCTCCAACGGAAAATTAACGATCATCTCCTGCTACCGTCCTCCACGGCGTCAGCTCAACGAGGATGATTTCACGGCCTTAGCCTCCATCGGTGGTAAGCTCCTGATTGGTGGAGATATAAATGCCAAACACACCGACTGGAACAGCAGATACTCTAACGCTGCGGGAGTAACCCTGAGAAGACTGACCAACAGACTTAATATGGGGGTGTGGGCACCAGATGTACCCACTCATTATCCAACCAACGGCCAACGGCCAGATGTTTTAGACATCTTCATTAGTAAGGACATACAGGGCTATGTCGCCACTGCAGCCTTAAACAGGCTATCCTCCGATCACTGCCCAGTTACAGCGGAAATTGAGATCGGACCATGGCAGACCCTGAAGCACTCTACTTTGGATTACAAAAATACAAATTGGAGGCTTTTCCAAGAAATCCTCCAAAACAAACTTTCGAACCAACCTGAAATCACGAACATCGACAATGCACTCGAAATCTTTGAGACAGCAGTCAAAGAGGCCACTGACGCTTCAACACCCATTAGGACACCTCGGTCAGCTCCCACTCTACAGCTTCCCCCTCAACTGATGGCTGAAATACGATACAAAAACAGGGTTGCAAAAGAATGGAAGCTGACGAGAAACCAAGCAACGAGAAGGCTGCTCAACAGACTACAGAGGGAAATAAAAGCTTCCCTGCTGCAGCACCGAAATAGAGAGTGGGATGCAAGAGTATCCATGCTCAGTCCAGAGGACGGGTCACTCTGGCTACAAACAAGAAAGCTTACCAGACGAAGACAGCGCCTTCCTCCTCTCAATGGCAACCATGGGTTAGCTGTCACTCCTGAAGACAAGGCGAATGCCCTCGCCGATGTCTTTGAAACAAATTTTCGGCCGTCGCAAACAAACGCAGACCCCATACACCTCGCCGAAGTCAACCGTAGGCTGAGGGTATACCTGCAAGCAGAAGATGAATTTCAAATGGACGATATTACCCCTGAAGAGGTTATCAGCAGCCTGCAGAATCTCCACCCTCGCAAAGCTCCTGGTCGTGACGAGATCTGTAACAGAACTTTGAAGGACCTGCCTCCTGAGGCCTCAGTCTACCTCGCAGAAATTTTCAACACCATTCTCCGCCGACAACAGTTCCCTAACAGATGGAAACATGCAGTGGTTGTGGGAATACACAAGAGTGGGAAGGACGCACATCAACCGCAAAACTACAGACCTATTAGCCTTCTACCAGCCATCAGCAAGGTATTCGAAAGGCTACTGCTAAAACGACTGTCCACTCATATTGAGGACACAAATGCCTTACCAAATCACCAGCTAGGACTTCGGCGCGACCACTCAACTACTCAGCAACTGATGAGAGTAACAGAAGCTGTCACAAAAGCATTCAACCACAAACAATACTGTGCCATGGTGATGCTTGACATCTCACGCGCATTTGATTCCGTATGGCACTCGGGCCTCCTACTAAAGCTATATGAGCAGGGTATCCCGGGACCATACGTGAAATTAATAAGATCATATCTGACAGATCGCACTTTCAGTGTTCGAGTCGACAGAGCCTTCTCAAGTGTAAGAATAGTGAAAGCCGGTGTTCCCCAAGGCTCAGTTCTGGGCCCGACTTTATACTCATTATATACTGCTGACGTCCCCACATCCAATGGTGTTTTGGTCGCAACATACGCTGACGATACCGCTTACCTCGCAGCCAGCCGCAGCAAAATTTTAGCCATTCGCCGTCTTCAGGAAGTCCTCCAGGTAACGGAGAGCTGGGCCCGGAGATAGAGAATTGATATTAACCCAGCCAAGACACAGGCAATAATCATCAGCAAAAGACTTGGGCCCCGTCGGCAACGTCAACCGGACCCCTTTCTTCACCTTCATGGTAACGACATACCCTGGTCAGCTACTGCACGCTATCTAGGAGTGTTGCTAGACAGGAGACTCACCTGGCAAGCCCATATTAATGACATCCGCAGGAAAGCAAGCATGAGGCTTCACAGCCTATACTCGCTGCTTAACAAAAACAATAATCTAGCCCCAAGAACTGGCATTAAGATATACACCACCCTTGTAAGACCAATTATTGAGTACGCCTGTCCAGTGTGGGCATACGCTGCTGACAGCCATATACTCAGATTACAAACAATACAAAACAGGGCACTGAAGAGAGTTCTACATCTTCCAACCAGTTTTCCAACCTATGCACTCCATGAAGCCACTGGAGTTCCATATCTTCACGACAGGTTCAAACAACTTGCCGAAGTTTTCTACAAAAGTACTCATAGAAGCAAAAACCCTGAAGTCCACAATATCTGTCGCTATGATACAACAATTGATCGTCATAAGAGACCACTAAATTTAATCAAATAATAGACACCACCGTGAAGCCACTCCAACAGTGAAGAATTGCACCACCCATATACTTTTGGAGGCAATGTCTTCGGACAATATCCTCCACCTCCACCTGCCCTCTAAGAAAAGGCAGTAATTGGTGCTGTGCTGCCGATACCGACCGCCGCCGGCCGCCGATACCAGTCACTACTCGACTCATCACTCGCCTCCGCCGAGCTTAAAGCCATGCCACGAGTTTTCCAGAATATACGTGTATATTTGGAAGAAATTCGCCACGACGGGCAGAAGTGGCATCACGGCTCAATCAGGGCCAGTGACTTCATCGCAAACCAGAACAAGGCAACCCGCGAGAGATGGAAGCGCAGACTGGCAGCCAACAACCAGGAGGAGAGGTGGTCTTTGGTTGTAAAGATCCACCTTGACGACATTAATTTCGTATACGACCTGCCAACAAACTACAAGAACCTCATGAAGTGTCTCACAAGACACGAATGCAGCCATCTTGCCAAGAAGCGGATCATCCGTAATGACCCAAGCTGGCCAGAGGAGTGGCCCGAAGCGGTGGTGTTCCCAACGCTCTGGGCGCACGACTTTGACCTGGAGCAATACATCGCCAAGCTGAAACGACGATTTAACATCATGCCGTACCCGCAAGACGAACCAGTAGCAGACGAGACGGAAGATGTCGACGAACTCCCACAAACTGAAGACACGCAAGAAGTGGAAGATCGGTCATCTCAAGAAGAAACACAGCAGACGGAACAAGGGCCAGTCGTACCCATCACTGCGGAGTACGACGGAAACTACGTCGAGCTGATGGCCGAGCTCTACGCGGAAACGTCTGACCTCCTTCTCGCTATCCCACTGAAAGGCGCCAGAGGGCCACAACATCATGCTCCCTGATGGAGTGAGTACCAGTGATACAACGCCGACCACCGTGGAGAAACCGCCCCCACGCAACGCCACAACGCAGACCATCTCAGCGAAACCACCCTCACGCAGCCCGGTCCAGTGCTTCAGGTGCCAAAAATTTCGGCACTATGCCAGGGACTGCTCTGAACCGGTCAGGTGTGTGCGCTGCGGAGGAGGGCATATGCTTGCAGACTGCACCACGGGATGAGCCAGTCTGCTGTAACTGCGGATCCAGGCACGCAGCTTCTTTCCGCGGTTGTGACAAGTGGAAGCAGCAACTTCGCAAGACTCGTCCAAGGCTCCATACGCAGCCCGCACCAAGTCGGGAAGTGCGCAAGACACGCCCACAGCAGCGGCGAGACTGAGCGAATGAGGAGTCAGTATTCGCATATGCCTGTGTGCTAGCTATACTGGTTTATGCGCGTTCTGTCTCGTTCACGTAGTGAAGGTGATAGTCAGCCTTCTTCTTCTTCTTTGGGGACTGCCTTTCCTCCCTGCCCGCCGAGTGCTAGGGTCTTACCGCCACATGGCCCACTTCCAGGTGGAGTGGGACCCCCTGGCGTGAGCGTTAGGGTTGCTACCGATCTTGAAACCTTACGGTGGCAACGACCGATCGGAGCAACACTCCCTTTTATGTCCTGATCTTCGGCCCCTAAATCTTGCAGCGACCATGAGCGGCTCTCCGGAAAACGACGACCCTGTCAACTTTCCTGAAACTGACATGGACACTACAAACATTGCTGACGAAGACCTGCAGCTAAACCAGCCCAACATGGAAGATTCTAGTAATCAGGATATGGTCACGGACGACTGCGAAGTGCTTCGGAAACGAACACTTGGCTCTCCCTCTGATCTTGCAAACGCCAATAAGAAGCGTGTCCTCTCGGTGGCACCCAACGCCAACGCAGCCAGGAAGAACCAGAACAAGAAGAATAGAAAGGCAGCTGTAGATCCAGATGGCTTTCTACATCCACAATGCACTGCGCCGGCAGCTCAACTTTCCACAGCTGAAGCCAGTAATGAAATCCCAGTCACCGCTAATCGGTACGACCAACTCGCGGCAGAGGATGCCACTACATCTGCATCCACATCCAAACCGCCTAATGAACCCAAACCCGCACCAATTGTGCTAACATTCAAACAGGACTTCAAGACGCTTGATATCCTGCTTAAACAACTCTGCAAGGCTGGCCACGAGATCAAGCCAGCTGGCCGTGATCTCTACAAGCTATCCACTAGGAACAAGAATGATTACATGACAGTGACTAAGTACCTCTCCGACAACAGTCTGCCATTCTACACATTTCCTTCAGTACCAGAGAAATTACTGAAGATAGTGATCAGGGGCCTCCCTTTCAATATGCAACCAGATCATCTAAAGGAAGAACTGGAGGACGCAGGATATGTAGCAAGGACTGTGACCAAGCTCAGGTCACCAAAAACACATCAAGAAGTACCCCTCTTTCTGGTAGTACTAACAGACTCCGTTGAAAATAGATCAATCTACCAGATGACATCGCTATGTTCCATAAGAATCACTATGGAGAAACTACGCAGCTCGCGGGGACCACCCCAGTGCTTTCAATGTCAAGCTGTAGGGCACATCTCAAGACACTGCGACATGCCTGCAAGATGTGTCAAGTGCGCTGGCGACCACCCTACCAAAGAATGTACACTGGTTAAAGGTGAAACACCTCCTAAATGCGTCAATTGTGGCGGCGATCATGTCGCCAGCTACAGGAAATGCACAGCGTTTACCCGCTACAATGACAGACAAAGGAAGAACAATGTCGCATACGCTGCAGCAATGAAGAAGCAGCAGCAACAACAACAAAAGAACCTTACCCAGGAAGACTTCCCGGCTCTACCGACACAAGAGAACAGCACGCCTGAAGACAATATGACAGCAACGACCAGCAGACAAGCTGCTGATCTAGATAACAATCCTGTCCCGAGCAAAGACCGCGCCAGCCGAGACTACGCCAGCCGGTTGACCGGTAACCAAAAAGACAGCAGATCACCTCCAACAAGAGGCAAAAATCAGTCTACACAAGACAACTGTCCGCCCGCTTCAAGAGGCAGAGATCAACCCTGGCCCTCTAACCAGCAGCAGTCTCAGCACCAAAATGAAATTGTGGTGCTTTTAAACATGGTACAGTCGCTCCTTACAGCCGTGACAGCAATGATCACTGACCTCCCGCGACAAATCTCAGCCGAGGTGCAAAAAGCAATTGAGGCCACCCAACGTAGTGCAGCAAACTCAACCCAAAATGGCCAGTAAAATCGAAGGGTTAACAATCTGCGAATGGAATGCCAACGGCATATGGAGGCAAATGGGGGAATTCTCAGAATTCCTGCGCGATGAGAAAATTGACATCTGCCTTGTCAATGAGACTCATCTAAAACCACACGTTCGAGCTGCAGTCCCAAACTACAGCTGCTACCGAAACGACCGCTTGACTGCCGGAGGAGGAACTGCAGTGTACATCCGTAGATCTATTAAACACCATGAAGTAGCACTCCCCCAACTTGCAACAATAGAAGCAACGGCAGTTGCTGCTGAGACTTCACGTGGCCAACTGCTCCTAATTGCAGCCTACCGTAAACCAAGCAATGCGGTAGACAAAGACGACATAGCCACCTTACTGTGACTACGAGGCAACGTTTTTATAGCAGGAGACTTAAATGCGAAGCATCACCGCTGGAACTCGCGACTCACTAACACTGCTGGGAAGCAACTTCTCCAAGTAGTTGAAGCCAACGACGGGGTAATATGGGGACCCACTGAACCCACCATCTTCCAGCGCAGACATCTCCCTGACGTGTTGGATGTTGCAATCACAAAAGGGATGAATCACACCATCGCAATTGCAACAAAGGCAGCACTCTCATCAGATCATGTCCCTGTATTATTCTACCCTGCGTGATAATAGAAGATACAGAAACTTACTCAACACTAACTGGGATGCATACAAAGACATCATTGTGCAGTGCATACAAAATGCCGCATCACCTGAAACTGTAGGACCTAGTAAGGCAGCTGAAAACATGGAACAATGGATAAACGAGGCAGCCGAGGCAGCCACACCCCCACAGCGAGGGAACCAATGGCGTCACTCCAAACAACTGCCGACGCACATCAGAGAGGCAATAATTGCAAAGAACAATCTCATCAGAGAGTGGCAGGTTACAAGAAACCCCGTCACAAAGAGGCGCATCAACCAATTGCAGAGGGAAATAAGAGTCGAAGTACAGAAGCACAAGAACAGCGACTGGGCCGCCCTGCTTAGTACGATCAACACTGACGACGGGACCGCCTGGAAACTTACTAAACGTATACTGCTAAAATCCAACAGGCTCCCGCCTCTCTCCGTGGGCAACAGCCTAGTCTGTGACCCAATACAGAAGGCGGAAGCCCTCGCGGACTTCTTTGAATCCAACTTTCAGCCCGTTACTGACCATTTGGACTTAGAACACATAAGGCACGTAGAGGAGAGACTACAAAGATACCTCAACGTAGACACCCCTGCAGACGATGTCATAAATCCCATCACGGTTGAAGAAGTAGTTGCAACAATCAAGCAACTTCCTTCCAACAAAAGTCCTGGACATGATGGCATTGGTGCGCCACTCCTTAGGCACCTTCCGCCACTAGCTACGGAATACCTAACCTTATTGTTTAATCAAATTTTGGTCACTGGCGAATATCCAAGCACCTGGAAACAAGCGGACATAATAGCAATTCCCAAGTCAGGCAAAGACAAAAGATCTCCTCGATCTTATCGTCCTATCAGCCTCCTTCCGGTCATTTCAAAACTTTTCGAAAAATTGTACCTCAAAAGGATACGCCACCACATAGACCAGGAAAACCTTCTGCCAGATGAACAGTTCGGATTCCGCAAAAATCACTCTACTCCGCAACAACTGCTTCGACTCACAGAATCAGCATTTGAGGCAGTTGATAAAAGAGAATATTTTGGCGCCATTCTCCTAGATGTCTCACGTGCGTTTGATTCTGTGTGGCATCAGGGACTATTGTATAAACTCATCATGCAGGGAATCCCTATGTCCCACATAAGACTGCTCAGGAACTATCTGGAAAACAGAACGTTCAGAGTACTGTCTGAGGATGCAGTCTCCTCATCCAGAAACATCCGCGCCGGCGTCCCACAAGGCTCCGTTATAGGCCCTGTACTGTACAGTCTCTATACGGCTGATGTACCACGTACGGAACAGGTAGAAACTGGACTATATGCGGACGATACGGCAATGTTCACACGCAGTATCAGGGCAACCCACGTGAAGACAAAATTACAGAGAGCCTGCAACAACGTTGAAAACTGGGCCAAAAGATGGCGCCTAGCTTTCAACGCCACCAAAAGTCAGGCGATAATAATAACTAGAAGAAAAATACCACAGCTTGATCCGGTGACACTATTCAATGAGGGAATTCAATGGACCAAAACAGCAACCTATCTTGGAGTGATGCTCGACACAAGATTAACCTGGAAGAACCATGTCAACAACCTCAGGTCGAAAGCGGAAGGTAGAATGCGGACACTCTACCCCATACTCAACCCAACAACCACCTTACCAGCTGACCAGGCTCTTCGAATTTATACATCACTGGTCAGACCGGTGTTAGAGTACGCTGCTGTTGTGTGGGGAAACGCAGCGACCACACATATCAGAAAGCTTCAAACTGTGCAAAACCGGGCCATCCGGTTTGCCTGCAAACTCCCAAGAGATACGCCTACCGCTGTCTTACATCAAGTCAGTGGTTTACAAACATTGAAACAACGTTTCAAAGAAACTGCCACCAAATTCTACAACAAGTGTACGAGGTCCGAAAACAGACTCATAGCCAGACTTGGCAACAGAGTACATTATAATGATAACATCAGGTGGCCCGACCACCTCCTACTACAATGACGAACACGGAGCTGACTACTCCCATTAAGCCACACCAATAATGAAACCTTAATATAACTAAACTGGAAGGAGATACGATTAACGTAAGAACTTCCCCACACTCCGGGAACTAGGCCACCCGGATAATGTAGTCTGAGGCCTGAGGCACAGCAGCGGCAGTCGAGCAATGGATCGCCAGAGCAGCGTCGAGTTCCTATCCACCATCCAGCAGCAAGACAGAAGAAGTCGGAGCCTCATAAGTTCGATAGAGCCCACACCAGCCACTCCTGCAACTGCCAAGACCCAGGCCAGCGAGAAGACCGACTGGATGCCCTCATCGACTTACTCAAGAACCTCGTCAACCACCTTGCTTCAAAGGGAGACTTACGAAACACGCCGCGGCAGCCCTGAGGGCACCACAGCAAAACGGATGACCATTTCTGAGATGGCAGATGCGCCGGCACTCCATCTTGTGAAGAAACACCATTCGAAGAAAACATCTACAGCCAAAATGAAGACACACCGACAGCGAAGATCTGTTCCGTCCAAATACTTGGAGTCAATGCCTTAGGGCAATATACTCCACCTTACACCAGCTCTATGGTGAGCTGTAACTAGGCTGACATGGCCGATACCAGTCGGCTAGCAGACGCTGCGGAGGGTGGATCCCGCAGTCACTCCGAGCCTTCCGCCGCTGACACGTCGGCCGCTGCGCTGCGTCAGCTGGCGCAAGCAGTGACCGACGCAATAAACAAGGTCTCGGAAATGGTCGCGGCAGCCACGGCCCAAGCAGTTGCTGCTGCAACTACGCCATCACAACCCGACGATGCTCGGGAAAAGCCGTTATCAAACCGAGAAGAACCAACACCTACAACCAGCAACTGAAAAAAAAAAAAAAAAAAAAAATTAGGAACCTTAACGCTCCAAAAGAAAAGACAAATCCAAAAAAGCAACGACGCAAAATAACAAAAAGCAAGAAGGAAGGTGATGCCAATAAGGCAAGTACTTCCTAAAAGGAATCTCTGAACCTAAGGGTGAGGAGAGAATGTTGGAGCCCGTAGCGCACACATTCGGTGCCGAACCGTCGCGGCAGCTACTTCGCGATGACAGCTCACCAGATGAAGGCAGCAGAGGTGACTGCCGAAACGTCGTGTTTAGAAGATCTCATCCGGCAGAAGACCCGTGAAGAATTCCTGTCTACCATACGCCGGGAAAAACTTAATTGTCAGAACAGTGTATATATCATAACAGGTCCGAAAATAACAAAATATTTCATCAAGCTAAATGGTCTGAAACACGTATCATATTCGTTCATTAGTGGTTGCCTGATAATGACGACTATACTGCCACAACTTTAGATCCGAGTTAAATATAATACCATACCTGAGGTCCTAACTCCCTCAGCGAGACTTAATCTTCTTCTTCATCACCTTTTCCAAGAATTTTGTGGTCGGCTGTCTTCAATGAATTTTACTCGTAGTTGACATGGTTAAATTCGAGCTATGGTTTCACGGCCGCATGCCCTTCCAGACGCCAAGCATTTCATACTCAATGCAAGGTTGTGCTAAGCACCAATGGAAGAAGAAAACTTTTGCCATCTGTCTGTGAGACCTGTAACTATTTTCAGCGTGTCATAAGTCGATTAGCGTTCTCGCCTCGCATTCGGGAGGACGGCGGTTCGAATCCCCGTCCGGGCATCCAGATTTGGGTTTTCCATGGTTTCCCCAAATCACTCCAGGCAAATGCCGGGATGCTTCCTTCAAAAGGCCATGGCCGAATTCCTTCCCATTCCTTGCCCCCCATCCTTTCTCGTCTCTAAAGACCTCGATGTTAAAAAGAGACGTAAAGCAGTTACAAAAAAAAGAAAAAAAAAGATAAGTGGATTTTTTATCTGGTAGTTGTGGATCATTTTCCTCAGTTGTTGATAATACTGATCAATAAGTACTGTCAAAGTGATTGAATTTTTGTATCGAGAAAGTACAGAGAAGAGTCGCTCGATTCGTGACCGCTTGCTACAGTCCTTATGAAAGCGTCACAGAACTGATTAGTAGATTAGGCTGGGAGTCTCTGGTAGATAGACGACGCACGTTTCGTTTAAACTTATTGGTAAACATGCGTACTCCCACTTTCACTTTTGAGTGTAGTGAAATACTTCTTCCACCAACCTATTTGAGCCGGAATGACAGGAAAGATAAGATTAGAGAAATAAGGTGCCGCAATGATTCTTACATGAATTCTTTTTTCCCTCGTACCATTAGGGATTGGAATGCAAAACAAAGAGATTAGCTTTGGTGCTGAGCACCCTCTGCCACCCACAATTTTGTGAATTGCAGAGTATATATGTAGATGTAGATGTTTATTTGCTTTCCGAACGCGTTTTACTTCTTTTATAGAAACACCTTCAGCAGGTTCTCGTTTTCTTTTACATTGTTTTATTAACATTCCATTCCCGGCATCAGTGTCTCGATTAACTATACATTGCAGTGTAGTGCTCCTTTAGTTTTGTAACAAACAATAAGCAGAAAATGACGTACTGCCTGTGAAATGGGTAGTTTATGAGCCGACGATTTCTGACATTCCCAGCATTTGCCTTGATGTCTACGGAAAACCGCAATCATGGCGGCTGGTACGCTGGGGACCGGGTTCGTGTCCTGTCCGTTGTACCTCCCCGATTCAATGCGCTGTGCCTCATCGCACTGAGCCACTCTGGCGGGTTTAAATCAGCTAGACTACTTGGTATTAATCATATTCACAGTGGTTTCGCGGAATCGCCGATTGCAAAGTTGCACCTGTTGAGGAACGGAAAGAGAATTCGGTTTCGTGCCTACCTCCAGATTGCGCAATGACGGAGAAACGGCGACCGACAGCGAGTTCGTTCTCGTATCGCGGGAATTCCTGATAGCGCTGACAGCTCGATTACACCTCTCTGCATATTACAGCATATCACTCGACAAACAAGTCGCTTCCTAACAGCCACGGATAATACATCCATTACCCTGACGGAAAAAAAGCGGTTAGTATGTTTACTTTCTGGAACACACCAACATTCCTAAGGTGTGAATGTGTAGTCTCTAAAATTTACTAAGATTGTGAAAAGGATTTTTTCTCGGCTTAGCCTTGATACGTTTGTGTACATCTCGCTACTGTGGTAGCTATATTGCAGCATGGTCTCTGTTAAAAAGGTGGCCATACACGACCGCTCCATCCGTCCAAATGGAGCGACGCCACTCCAATATCGTGTCGTCTGTTGGGAAATTGATGTGGATGACGTGGAGTGACAGGATTATTTGGGTATCCGGTCTGTCCAATATCCATCAGTTTCGTCTATCATGCCATCAAGCCAACTGTGTGGGGAAAACCACGGGGAGCGACACCAAGCCATCACTCCAGTCGGCGGTCCAAACACCTCTCATTCTGTCACCGACAACCGAGCAGGCAACATCAGGGCCTTGAGTGTACTACACACCATTGTACCATTTATTTTTCATTTTGAATCTGGTATAGAAATATTTGTTTTGTTATTAGTTAAATAGTATTTAGAATGATTTAGAATGTAGAATACAGTTTTAAATATCATTAAGTAACAATTAGGACGATATTTTTTTTTCTTTTTTTTTTTTTTAAATATCGTCTCAACAAGACTTTGTGCTGGAGATTATTGAGAAGTATAAAGACTTACCATGCTTGTGGCAGATCTCTAATCCTGACTACCATGACAAAATATAAATAAATGTGGCACTAGATCAATTGCTAATATTATTTAAAAAAAAGACAAAAACAAAAAAAACAAAAAAAAAAAACGCCAACAGAGAAACCGTGTAGGAAAAAAAAGATAAGTCTTTGCGGGCTTTTTAAAAAGAACATAGTAAAATAAATATTTTTAATAAAAATCATGTTCATAAAAATATTAAATTTACAATAGAGATGGAGAAAAATAATAAACTGAACTTCCTTGACATAACAGTTAACAAGATAGATCAATTACATACATTCAGAATTTACAGAAAACCCACATACACTGATACCATAATACACAATACATCCAACCATCCTCAACACCATAAACAAGCAGCACTCAGACATATGCTACACAGATTAAACAACATACCACTAACTAAAAATGACTATACCACAGAATATAGAACAATCGTACAAATTGCTAAGAATAATGGTTACACAGAAAAATTAATTAAACAACTAAATAATAAAATCATGAACAAAGCACACAAACAGATATCACTCAATACAGTACACACCAGTATCCAGAACCAATCTAATAAACAATGGTACACAATGTCATACATCAACAAACATACACACAGGATAAGCAATATATTCAAAAAGCAAGGTATTCAAATAGCACTTAGAACAAATAACACAATACATAACCATCTAAATACCAACACTGAAACTGACCAATTCCAACAGTCAGGAATATACCAACTGACTTGCCAACAGTGCCAAGCAATATATATAGGTCAAACAGCTAGGAACTTCAACACTAGGTACAAGGAACACATCAGAGCCATAAAATGTACAAACCATTCAACATATGCCGAGCATTTATTAGATAACAATCACCCACCCACAACTATCCAACAGACATGAAAATTCTAAAAATCAACAACCACAGGAAACAATTATTAACAGTGCAAGGAAGTTATCAAATTCACAAAGCCATTACACAGGGAAAAACGGTCCTAAATGAATTCACAAATTTAACAAACAAAACATTATACAAAGCAACAGAAAACACCATAACACATGTAAACCAACACAGTCACTCACAAATCACAAATAATTGTTAAGATAATAATAAATAATAAAAAAAAGATATAGTTTAACATAGAGTGAACAAAACAATAAACAACAGAAATAGGTTGGTATAACTGTATATACAAAACAAACAAATCGCTTTAGACACAATAACTATTTTGGTGTAGTTAAAAGTGCAATTTAACAGAAAATTAAATAAAATAAAGTGAAGTGAACAATATTAAAGGAGATAATGGTAAACTGTAGGAAGGCACAACGGTGCAGAAAAATGCGGAAGGTGCTGTTCTGGACTGACATGTGCTAGCCACTACAATTTTTAGTAAGTAGAGTGTATGTACATAAAGCTTGTAACCATACAGATAATTTAGTATTAAGAAGTGAATTTATGTTTGAACATAGATACCATGAAAACAATATATAGAATAACTAGCAGTTACCCGCGACTTCGTCCGCGTTGAAGAGTGTTGTAATATAAGATTATCTTGAGAGGTTTGGTTGCTCAGTGGTTAGGGCGTCCAACTGAAGATGGAAAAGTCCCCAGCTTGAATCCCAGTCTCAGAGAGGATTTTCAAAGGTCCTTAGCTCGACCTTCACATCTGGCATAGGTTGTGTGACTTGAATTACGCCACAATGCTCACTTGGTTCTGATTCCGTGTTGAACTGTGGGTCCTCTATGTCCGGTAGGATTACTGGGTTACGTTAAGAGGCTACGAAATGGACTGATTGCGGAGACGTAAAGAAGCCTTGTCACCAGGTCAATACGACCATACAATTTATTTTAGAGCTATTTTTATTAGTAATAGTAGTAATAAATGTTGGAATAAAATAACAAAAATCTATTTATGTTCCACACTTCATTGAATTTTGAAAACAGTAAAAATATTCTGTTTGTAAGGAGTATTTTCAGTTTAATATATCCGTATGTACAATATTGAGGATTTGCCTCCTAGGTTTTGCCTATTTTCATAGCCCTAGTTTTCTTTCATTTCTTTGAAAGATTTGAATTTCGTTTACCCAGCATCTCTTAAAATTACTTCTTTCATCTCGCGAATAAAAATTAATATAGTTTTAATTAATGGAAGCTCAAAACGTCAAAATATTAGCAATACATTGATGGAATCGACTAAATATCAACAACAACAAAATACTAACATCCAAACAGCAAATAAAAACTTAAGTGGCCCAAGGACGTTCATTTCCGTTAGTAAAATTGCGATTTTAAAAATGAATATTTTGATTTGCATTGGATATCTGAAAAAAAATCTTTAACAAAAGAGAACTTAATTTTCTCTTTGAATATTGATTTTTTTTGAGGATATATTGGTTCCATCAACAGAAATTTACATATTATAGTAGTAAGTATAATAGTAATTGATTCTTTTATCCAAAATGATCAGTGGTATTGTGGTAATGGTTTCTCTATCTTTGGAAACAACTGAATTGCCTGTAGACCAGTTTACTATAGTTCATTCGTTTCGAACATTAATTCTGCGCTAAAATACTAATTTCAATGTTAAAGTAGTAATAGATTGTTTCTTCATAATTGGTTTCTCACTCTGCAAACAGAATTGAATGACAACCGGCGAATTACCACTCCGCTTGTCTGCCACTCCATTATCTGAATAAAACATTGATAATTTCAAAAATTTACTTTGGGCAACGCCGCATGGTTCTGCTAAATCGTCCAAGCTTACTATAGATCTTTTGATACAATATCGGTACAAAGCGATACATGATGTCACTAAAATGGTGCTCATGAAAGAAGCTTAAATAACTAATAATGTTTCAGTTCTCATTTTGGCCCAGGCTGCGTTTTAAAATTACCGCTAGAAAATCAAAACTTCTATCACTGGCACATTAATACATTCACTATATTGTATGTTAGTGACGTCATGAATAGCGAAATAAAATTGACTTATTATTTAAAACAGTAAATTAAATACTGAATACATCTAAAACTACTTTCAGCCGCATGAACTATGTCTCAGCTTCATGACAGTTATTCAGGTAACGTAATTAAAAAATTATACTAAAATGCTTTTAACTTACAGTGTACAACGGAAAGTCCACAATTCTCTACGGTCGTTAATATTGCTGGTCAAATTTACATCGCGATAAAGTGACTTTTATTGCTCGTGATTTAGTAAGGTGTATAATGAAATTAATTATGATATAGAAAATTCTGTTACTCCTCGAAATGTAGTTCCAGAGCATTTAATGTGCTGAGATGTGTTCATATCGTTTGATTTTCTAGCGGCAATATTAGCAGAAACAGTGGTTTGGTTGAATTGCTGCCTGGACCAGAATGTTTTTGTTACAGCAGAAAGCAGAAGGAATTTAGTTATTGTTAGTAATAAGTATGCAGCTTTCATATGCTCCGTGCAAATGAGGTGTATTGTGTTGTAAACGACTTCCAGTGTTACTTCACGAAACAATAAGTTTATACATTAGCCCATTGAATACATTCGTTTTAAGTGTAGAATTCGATAGATATTTGCAGAAAAGTAAAAAGCAGTACTATTCGTACAAAAAATTCTGAACGAAAAATAAATTTTAAATTTCGCCAAAGTAATTTGTAATGCAGAGACTGTATAGTAACAAAAAAGAAACAGGAAATAAATTAAACCGAGATAGAATGGAATCCGTAACATTTTTATAAATACGACCTTTCGGGCACCGGCATTTTGCACTTTTAGTAAATCGGCTTTCGTGCTGGTATACTCACTCATAGCATTTTACGTTTTTTTTTCCAAGTTCTGATTTTTTACATTTTGTATGACGCATATATTAAGATCGAAATTATGGTGTAATATTTGATATGTCATACTATTTTATGTAAGCAAATGAAAACATCTCCTTGCGAATTTGACAACAGTACCTACCTTTTTTTTTTTTTAATTTAAGGTTAAGAACAGATTTATATTTCCTGCTTCCAAACTATTATTTGTCCAGTGCGTCGGTTTTATGGCTTTTAAACTACACACAAACTTGCATATGTAAGAAGGTTCTGAATAGTAGTGTTTGCGATTTACGTAAAAAGCAAAGAGTAAACGTGGCACGGCTATCTACGAAGTAGGAAACTCTTTGTTGTTTCCGAATTGATATTAATGGCAATTTCTAAAAGAACTATGCATTTTTGCGGGATAAAATCTATCCTATTGCACTTCGCACGCAATTAACTGACTTCATGCCAAATTTCATTTAAATATGTTGAGTTATTAAGGCGTGATTGATTGCCAACGTACATCCAAACACACATCCGAACTTTCTCATTTTCTCATTTATAGATATATAGATTATAACAGATTCAACCTACAGATGATACAATATTACAGCATGAATATATGTGTATAATTAATGTACTAGATTCGCATACACAAATATGATCAAAATATTATGTTATTTATAGCCACTGACGATGCCCCACTCCAGAAGGGCGAAACGCGTCTAGTAGATGAAAGTTAAAAATAAAACCAGTTGTTAGGAGACGGATTTTTATTAAAAAATATTTATGCAACAACTGCGGAACATGGCCTACAACAAAGTTAATAGTAAAATAAGATTAATTTTATACGAGCCTACTTATGTTGTTTTGCAGTATGTGACGTTCCTGCCACTATTTTCGGCCTGCTAATCTACTTAACTGTAATAAATCTGTTTTATAATCATTTTGTAGTATTTCCAAAAGTTTTCGTAATATCACAGAACTTATTTTTCATAATTTCGTACTTTTTTGATCGTTTATTTAATTCTCAGCATTTGTATTCAGTATTCGATAGTTTGAAAATCCTTGAAAATTAATTCAGGCTTATTTTATTTAGTACTTGGCATAAATTGATTGTTATATAAAAACTAACAACTTATTGTTGTTTGCTTTGCCTAGTTTTTCACTGTCGTGGTTTACTGGAGTGATGGAATGATGGTGTATGTGCTAGGCTTTAGGATGTCATCCCTATGGATGACGTCCAAATGGAGCGATCGTGCATGGTCACCTTAAGAAACAAGCGGTTTGGGGAATCTGGCGAATTTTGTATGCACTCATCAAACGGAAGAATTACTATTGTCTTCAACCACGTTTTTTATCTCCTTGAACTTCGGTGGCATGTATAGTATTAATTATTTGTCAAATGGCATTTGTATTACTTAAAACAGGTTATTCAGAAACTACCTGCGAGAGAAATGTGAACGTATACAATATATATTGTTGTAGCTTTGGACCATGTAACTTACCGGACAAAAAGGATCCTTCGAGTAATTTTGTAGATGTCCACTCATTAGAATTTGGTTGGTGCAAAAAGACAGACACAACAGGTCCATAAGATGCTTTGTTTTCCGTATAAAAGCGTATGACCTATTACGAGTCAACCTAGGGGGATGTTCGCGAGCGTAAATATATTAGGTCATAGTAATTATTCACTTCGTACACCGTAACCTCCTAGGATTCGTCTAGCAGAAATGAACAAAATAATCATTGAAGTGTATAAATAGTGTACTTACATACCAGTAAACATTGAAGTTTGAAGTTCTTGTAATGCTAAACTAATGAATGGATTTAAATGAAACTAAATACAGTAAGAGCATATGTCTTCGGTTAAACAGAGAGTTAGATAGTTCCCGATGATGCTGAAGTCAAAATCATAAATTTTGAAATTTTTGTCTGTGCATTCAAACTCTTACACGCGGAACTCAGCAGAACTCCATACGGTAAATATTTTTTATCCCCGTTAACTATAAGGTTCCTGGTTGTACAGAGGCCAATACCATAAATATAGTGTATCTGAGAAAGTAATACCTAGTTAACATATTTCAATGAAACAACACACAGTTTCTTGATGGCTGAGACGCCAAACCCATCATTATTTCATTGTCTGTATTTGAATGCATCAAGCATCAGCTGAGGGACGGATTTCGATGGAACTTCGTATAATGATAGTCTTCTATTAAGAAATGAAACAATATTCATCCTAATAACTTACATAGTTCAGGCCACAGTCGTAAATATTGGGATTTTTTACTGTCTGTTCACAGATAAGGCAAAACTAACCTTCAGAGTTAGTCGAACTTAACCTTGGTGATATCTGGTCATCAGTTAACACATGCGATAAGTTTCTTTGTTTTTAATGACACGGGGATAAAAACCGTAAATTTTTGTGTTTTTATATTCCAGTGCAGGTATCACGCAAGAGTTAATAATCGGAATTTAATAGGAGAAATAAGGTCACTTCTCATTTGATAAGTTTCGCAAGTCCTGATGAAATAGAGGCCATAACCGTGAACTTTGGAATATCAGTGTGTCTGTGAATGCTTTATGCAATCTAAGGACTACATCTGAAAGAAATTTAAGCACAATAAAAGCTTATTTTATGAGCTAAAATATATTTTTTATCCCTGTAAATTACATAGTTCGTCAAGGAATCACTGTTTGGATTTTAATGAAATGATGCGCTGTGATAGTTTTCGTACCTTGTATGCCCACAGTAGGCATAACCAAAATGTTTGAAACAAATAAAAACGTAACGGGTGATTTTGTATTTGTGTAGGTACATATTTTTTCTTACTCTGACATTTATGGAAATGGTTCAAAGGGAGCCACATTGACGTTTTATATGCGAGGGGTGTGTGTTCAGATGGAGCATGTTGCCAGAGGTCAACCACACGCGCACAAAATGGTAGACGTAGCAAGGGGTGTAGCATATTAAGCTATTTTAAGCTATAAACTATAGTAATTTTTCACTGGGAGTAATTTTTCTCAAGCCTGCAGAGAAGCAATTTAAGCTTCAAAGTTAAGCAGACGCTCTTCCCGTGGGAAACAAGCTCCCCACTATAGCAGCTCTAAAACCCTTAGTAAGGGAAACTAAACCAATGGTAAGAGCTTCACGTGACTCCCCCACCACCTTTTGCAGGTCGAGAGCGCAGTAGGTACCATGCGCTCGCGGAAGTCTTTCTACATCTTGATGACTGAACACCTCGCAAAGCGTCATGCAGAATTTTATAAGTAAAGGCTAATACATTATTCACCCCTCTGTTGGCTCAGAAAGATAGTCCAAGTGACAAGGTTTTATTAGTAATGATTTTCAATTTAATGAGAGCCATTTTCTATGCATTAATTTCAGTTGTTTCAGATGTTTCTTCATGTACTTATGTCCAGTGAATTTATTAAAGCCACTCTATTCCTTCCACCACATTTTTCTATTGTATGACTGATTACGTGCTCATTGCTAGCAATAAGTAATAGTAGGAACATAATATCTCTGATCATACGATCACATATCTTTGGTAAAACGTACCGAGGAATGATTGATCAGAGACGAGCCCAATTTACTATTGTGTTCAGCCGCTAGGACGCTACAGGGGTGAGGACAGCGCAACTATAACGCCAAATGTATCTGGCCGCGCAATGCGAGGCAGTTCAAGGAGCAGAAGTAGAACGTATGAGTCAGTCAGCGAGCTGTTATGCTGCAATTAGTTAATATGTTATGCTACTTTAACAATCTCGTCCTTAAGTTTTGCTTTTACCGTTTTTACGCTTACTGCTACTCATTTCGAAATCAGATGATGTAAAAGGTTCGCCTAAATCGTAACTCTCGTTGTTTGGTTGTCTTCCTTACTTTACACTCTGCGCTGACTGAATAATTTGCTCACAAGGCTGAAGTCAAGAAAGAGATTCATACAGTCCACTACAACCATAACATCTTCACCTGGAACTCGCCGTGTAGAACTGTGGCGAAATTCGTTGCCTGAAGGGCACTGGAGGAATATCAAAGAGGCACCGGCCGCGGGGTGTAATCAGCCATATGCCTTATGGAAGGCACTAAATAGATTAAGAACTGAAGTGTCATGATGCAAATAAAACATCAAAAAATGGGGTTGCGCTACTGAAAACGGATTTCGTGAATGTGGTGAGCTGCAGCACCCACAACGTCTTCTGGTATGCAGGAATCTGCCTGAAACCTGCACTATCGACGACCTTTTTAGGGCAAAAGAGAAGTCCATCAGGATTGCGGAATTCTGGTCACATTCCATTTAATTGTGTACTATAGTCCATAAGCTTGATATTAATTAATTAATTTTATTTGTTTTGTTTCAACTTGTAATATTACGAATATGTCCTGGATACAATAAATAAATAAATTAACTAAATCCTTCGCCTTGTATTCAATTTTTGTGGTGCGTCAGATTGGCTATTTTGAGAGTAATTCTCGTAATGTTTCAACCGGTAAAAAGGACCTTTTAATACAATAGTTACTAATATTTCCGGTAATACCAAGATGTATCGACCAGAAATGAAAATACAAACTTAACATTTATACATGGGATAAAGAGGGGTTTCTATTCTTAGTCCAGTAATCAAAGAAAAACTATACTTTTACAAGATTTAATCTACACATATGATTCTGATAATTACAAGACTATCATGGGTGCCATAACTATTAAAATTCTGATTAGTCCAGTAACGGGGTCGTAAAAAGGGGGTCTCACTTGCATCACATCACGTAGAAGATTTTTTTTTCTTATCTTGTATATATTGGTGAGAGTATGCAGAAACCAAGTTTTCGACCTCCAGCACCCTCGGCACAATTTTCTGTGGCCAAAAAACATCAAAATTTGGGTACTTTTTTCAGTTTTTCGTCTATAACTCCTTCCTGATAAGTCCTATCAAGAAATATTCTATTTTCAATTTGAAAGAGGACAAAATTTCCTACAACTTTCGTAATACAAACTTTTTTCTAAACTCAAAATTAAGCGAGCTACCGTTCTTCGAAAATCAGCCAAATTTCACACTTTTCCTAAAAGTTGGGTTTTTACCTAATTTGCAGCTCAAAATGACCTGAAACCCCTGTATATATAACCGATATATATGTATTTCTGTATGACATAGTATATATATGTACTATACTTTGATTACTGATGGTCCATTGTTGTACGGAACAAATTCAAATGGAACACATTGTTTCAATCCATTAAAACGGAAAAGAAATTGATTTATGACTAATTTTTTACTTATAATGACTTAATTTTGACTGCATAAATAAACTTTGTGCCATAACATTATGTTTTCAGTTTTGCAAATCCGTTTTTCAAACTGGTACAAATACCATCAGGTAATAGAACGAAATGGTAGCTCAGTGGTTAAGGTATCTGACTGAAGATCGAAATCCCGTTCTCAGCAGTAATTTTCAAAGGCCATTAACCCGACCTTTACCTCTGCCACAGCTTGCTGTGTAATATGAAGTAAGCCAGAACGATTCTGTGGTTCGGATTCCACCTTAAGCTGTAGGTTCCCTATATGCGGTACTAGTACTTGGTCAGGTTAGATAGCCACAAGAAGCACACTGCGCGGCCTATCCATAACACTGTCACCTGACGGCCGAACAATCCTTCGGGATCTCCCGGCCAACAATGCTATATGATTATTGAATGGACCATCAGTAATCAAAGTATAGTACATATATATACTATGTCATACAGAAATACATATATATCGGTTATATATACAGAGGTTTCAGGTCATTTTGAGCTGCAAATTAGGTAAAAACCCAACTTTTAGGAAAAGTGTGAAATTTGGCTGATTTTCAAAGAACTGTAGCTCGCTTAATTTTGAGTTTAGAAAAAAGTTTGTAATACGAAAGTTGTAGGAAATTTTGTCCTCTTTCAAATTGAAAATAGAATATTTCTTGATAGGACTTATCAGGAAGGAGTTATAGACGAAAAACTGAAAAAAGTACCCAAATTTTGATGTTTTTTGGCCACAGAAAATTGTGCCGAGGGTGTTGGAGGTCGAAAACTTGGTTTCTGCATACTCCCACCAATATATACAAGATAAGAAAAAAAAATCTTCTACGTGATGTGATGCAAGTGAGAACTACCCCGTTACTGGACTAGATACAAACAATCAATAAAGCACATGAATATAACCAGTGTGCAAAAAGTCAGGATGTGGCGGAATGTTATTGCATTAAAGTTATTGTCCTCAGTCAGAGATATTCCACGACTAGCAAAACACGAAATATTGGCGAGAGCACGGAATCTCTCACAATACGGCACCGCAAGAAACATAATAATCATTGGCGTAGCTGGGTTAACAAGGGCCCCAGTGCAAAAAAATATTTTGGTACCTCAGGCCAGATGGGCGACCTTTTATTTTTAACTCTACCAAATCTTGTGAAGTTTGCTGGCAGGGTCTCCCTGAGCTTTGCGGCCACTGAGCTGCTTTAGGGGGCCCCCTGTCCTGAGCTTCGGGCTCCCTGAACAAGGAGCCTCCTGAGCTTGGGGCCCCCTGAATTTGGGGGCCCCCTGATCTTCGGGCCCTCTGAGAACGGGGGCCCTCTGAGCTCGGGGTCCCGATGCACGGCACCGCCTAGCCCTCCGATAACTACGCCCCCGATAATAATGCGGAGGCCCTCTGCAATTTGCCTGTGTTAATAGGCTCAGGGCAGCTTTCTGGGCGGCACACACGAATCACAGTGGTCGCGGCATCACAAAGTTTATATTATCCGCGTGAAGCGGCGGGCACGCGGAAGTCGCAGCGTAAAAACTCTTACTAACACTGGAGGTCACACACATTGAAGGTGACGGCGTCCCGTTCCTGGCGCTGTCGTGTGTCTGCGACTTGTTGATCACCCTGTAGTGGCGGTGGTCAAAGGACCCACGTCGTCCCACTGGGGAGAGTCGCCCGGCCAGTGCTGTCTCGTGGTCATAGTAGCGGGCTCCTGGCGGAGGCGAAAGCCCCCGTTTTCAATTATGTAGACCCCTGCACAGAACATCCGAAACAGTCGTGCCAGTGGCTTGAGTCATTGGCCCCAAACTCGCAAGCGCGCAAAGTCTTTGGCTTTCTAATAGGTGCGGGTGGAAGTCTGCTTACGAGTGGGATCTTCTTCATCTTTTGAGTGTTCAAAAATAATGGAGCCCCTCCCCGTGGCCCATACAAATGTGTCCGAGGGCTACTCAGCACTATTTTGAGGGGAATATGGCCTGCAACTTTTTGCAGCAGATGCACGAAAATAGGTTCGCAGAATCCCCACAAAGTCACATAATTCTCTGAAGTCGGGAGGACTGCCTTAATCTTCTAACCTAACATACTTGGGAAGTCAACAGAGGCTGTATTCCCACTCAGCAGCTCTTACCCCTACCACTGGACACAGTATAAGGAAAGGGGGGGGGGGGGGGAATGATCTTGAGCCGCTATTTCGGAGCGAGCAGGTACAGCACAGCGAATCCGAAATTAATAACATATTTTTCCAACACGTAGCATATTCGTTCACGAGTGGTTGTGATGATGACTACGGATCTGAAATGACTTAAGACCCGAGCTAAATATAAAACTACGCCTGTAGCCTTAGCTCACTCAGCTAGGCATCTACTTTTTCCCCACCTTTTTCAACATTTTGGGGACGGCTGTGTTCGACGAATTTTACTGTTCGTTTGTATGCCGTTGTTGACAGCAAACATTTCACACCTACTGCCACGTCGTACTAAGTACTAACGGGGGAAGTGAAGTGATGCCATCTGCTTTAAAACGTGTAACTATGTTCAGCGTATAATAAGTGAACTTTTTGTCTGGAATTTGTGGATCATTTTTCTCAATTGCTGCTAATACGGACAAATAAATACTGCCAAAGCAATTAAATTTTTGTTCGTTTATTTGTTTCCGAACGCGTTTAACTTCGCATATAGAAAAACCTTCAGCAGTTTCTCATTTTCTTTTTCAGTGCTTTGTTTACATTCCATTCATGACTTCAGTGATTCGACTAACTATACTGCGCAGTGCCGTGTAGTGCTCGTTTAGTTGTTAAACAAACAACAAACCATAAATGATCTTCTACTCGAAAACGAAGCAAAAATCACTGAAGCCGAGAATTTAATGTAAATAAAGCCATGTAAAAGAAATGCTTCTATAAAAGAAGTGAAAAGCATTCAGAAAAAATAGACGTACAAAAATTCAGTGTTTTAGACAGTATTATTTTGCCAATGTATATTGTTGTCTGTGAAATCGTAATCAGGTGACCAGTACATGGGGGGGTTTCAGGTCGTGCCCGGTCAGTTTTACCTCCACGATCCAGTGTGCAGCGCCCCAGTGCACTGTCAACAGAAGGCCGACAATTATAAAATTCAGATTCTATTCATACTGTGTAATAAAAGCTCATGGTCAGAGGAGTGATGTGGCAAAGCAGTACATTAAGTAAATTTGAAAGGGCGGGTGGCACAGCGAGCAAGGTTTCTCCTTTATAAACTAATCGTCACCAGATCGAATCTCGCCGCTGGCAATTGATTTTATTTATTCAAATGTGTATACAGATAATTTTCAGCAATTAGTTTCAACAGTTATTGAGTTAATAAGCTTTTAAAATGGCTATTGCTTTGGAAAAACCGACGGAGTCTCGTTTCTACCCTCCCATCCCCAGGTGCAGGAATCAACATCCGTCCCTCAGCCGTAACGGCCAAGTAGCGATATTTGTATTTCATACCTGCCTCATATTTCTATCTTCGAAGTATAACTTTGTTTGCGAACAGTGTAATGAAGTTCGAAAGTGCCGAGTTTTTTTTTTCAGAACTAACGGCATTTAAAAACTTATTGTTTGCATAATTGTTGAAACTGATTGCCTTGGAATTATCTGTATACACATTTGAAAAAAAAAGGTTCCAGCACCGAAATTATATCCGGTGACTACAGAGTTGTGACAGAGAGTTTGCTCGCTAACTCACGCGCCCTTTTAAACTTATGTAACGTAGAAAGTATATGAACGCAACGGAATATTTCAATGCCGATTTTCTCAACAACGGCGAAGAAGCTCATGTTACTACTTCACCATATTACATCTCTGGCTATAAGCTTTTATTACACAAAGTATGAATAGAATCTCAATTTTACAATTAGCGGCCTCTCATTGTGGCGGGTCTCAGTCAACTAGACTACTTGGTATCAATCATACAGTTGATTCGTGGAATTGTCGACTGTGTATGAAAGTTGCACTTGTGAAATGAAAAAAGAATTACGTTTAATTCGTATCGCCAGAGTGTGCAGTGTCGGAAGGCCTCCAGGGAAACAGCGGCCTGCAGCAAGGTGGTTCTCGTATCGCGGGAATTCCTGATAGCGCTGACAGCTTGATTACACCTGTCTGCAGATCACAACAAGGTACGGCTCACTCCACGGACAAACTGCTTCCTAGTAACAGCCACGGATAACCACGTCTGTTTTTTTTTTTTTATCTGTTTAACGTCTCTCTAAAAGCGAGGTCTTTAGAGACGGAAATGGATGGGGGGCGAGGAATTGGAAGAAATTCGGCCATGGCCTTTTGAAGGAAGCATCCCAGCATTTTCCAGGAATGATTTGAGAAACCATGGAAAACCCAAATCTGGATGCCCGGATGGGTATTCAAACCGCCGACCTCCCCAAAGCGAGGCCAGAACGCTAGCTGTTACACCACCACACTCGGTACCAGTCTGTGTTAAGTCGTGAGTCCATGGTACACTGTATACTTTCTGGAATAATGCCCGATTGTGTAGTTTATACAATTTAATTAAGTTTTTAATAGGTTTTTTTAAAAAGTGAAAACGTCTATAGGCGCGTTCGGCGATATTTGGGCGGGGGTTAATTTATGAGATCGCGACCTCCCGTCACCGACATGATTTTCCGTCACCAACATGCTGTAATAGAATTATATCTGTAGCTATAAGCATGACGTCTTGTGTTTGGACAGCAGTGAAAGTATTGATTATACTTGTATCTAACATATAAAAATTAATGTTAGTTTGTTTTTTTCCAGTGTTCTTCACACAAACATAGTTTTTATTCGATTTTGATGGATCTTTGCATACGTATAATTTAAAACAATTAGAAAGACACTGTTTACGTTTAATTTTCAAATACATAAACCCTCTCCTCCTTTCCCCCGCCCCCCCCCCCCTCACCTTAACTTCTGTCAACATTGTTCATACAAACCCACAGTTTTTATACGATTTTGATAGAACTTAGTACACGTATGCTTCAAAAGATGGTGGTCTGGGAGCTCAGCGGTTCAGGCGCTTACTTGTGAATGTTTCTCTCTCTCTGGTTGCAGGTTCAAATCCCGTAGCGAGCAGGAATTTGTAGGAGTTGTATTTGATGAGAAAAGCTCCGCCGGGATGTCCCATGGTTCTGATTCCACGTTAAACTGTAGCCCCTTCAGGAAAGGAATGGTCCTTTCTGCCACTGACACAATAGCTTAGTACATCTCTTTCGGGAAGATTCTAGCAACGTTTAGGTTGTGGACTAAGTAAGATTTTTAGTTTTTGAAGTGAAAACTCCTTTAGGCGCGTTGAGTTATTATTGGATGGGTAAAATCTTATGAAATCGCGTCGCCGACATGACAATGTTAGCAGTATATCCGTAGCGGTCTGGTGCCTCAGTGATTAAGGTGTCTGACTGGGAAACGAAAGGTCTCCTGTTCGAATCCCTGTCTCGGTGGTGGTTTTCGTAGACTATTAACCCGACTTTCCTCTCTGGTACAGCTTGCGGCGCAATTTGAAGTAAGCTAGAACGCTTCTGTGATTCAGATTCCACGTAAAACTGTTGGTTCACTGTCCGAGGTAGCACAACCAGGTTAGTTTAAGGCAGCTAAGACAGGGACGGAACGCGCAACCAATGAAATTATTGTTATTTAGTATTAGTATATCTCAAAGAAGTGATAAATGAACTAGAGGCAGCTTGCAGCGAAGTGGGCCTTAAAATAAATATATCAAAAAGCAAACAAATTGGCAGAAAAAGATAAAGACAAGGCAGACAAGAAAGATGCTGGTATTGAGTCATTACATCTATCTTGGCCAACTGATCAACATGAATGACGACTCAAAGCCTGAGGTCTACAGACGCATAAAGTTGAGCTGGAGAGAATACGGAAGAAATTCCATAGTTTTTAAATCTATCATGCCAGTACATGTTGTTCCTAAGAAGTGTATTAAGGTCAGTAATAACTTCCCTTGGTTCAATAGGGAAGTGAAACGTTTGCTCAGGAGGCAAAGGCGTTTACATGCCGCGGTGAAAAAATCGGGGGACTCATCTAATCGTGCTAAATTAGTCCAGTTGCGTGCGGAAGTGCGTAAGGCAATGCGCGATGCGATTAAAGAATTCCAAGCCAGGAATTTATCCGAAGATCTGATTACTAATCCAAAAAAGTTCTGGTCGTATATCAAAGTAATAAGAGGCACTCGTAAGGTTATGCCGTCGCTGATTAAAGAAAATGGTGAATTATCAGAAACAAGCGTAGAGAAAGCAGAAATTTTGAATCATATATTTAAAAAGGCTTTCACGATAGAAAACTCAGAGGAGATACCGATATTTAACAATCGCACCGACAAAATTATGAATGATCTCGTTCTTGATGTCGAGGGAATAACTAAACTGCTTATGAATGTAAAAACCAATAAGGCTCCCGGACCAGACGGTATTCCTACAAGATTCTACTCAAGATACGCAAAGGAAATTGCACCGTATTTGATGAAATTGTATACCGTCTCTCTCCATCAAGGAAAAATACCAGCCGAATGGAAGACCGCTATCGTAACTCCAGTGTTTAAAAATGGGAATGTTAATGATCCTCAGAATTATAGGCCGATCTCGTTAACTTCAATATTTTGCAGGATTTTAGAACATATCATCTATTCGAATGTCATGCGGTTCTTGGATAAAGGTGAGCTTTTAAATCCAAATCAACATGGATTCAGAAAAGGCCGATGCTGCGAAACACAACTTGCACTTCTAATTCACGACTTGTGCCGAATTATAGATGAGCAATCCCAGGTTGATTTGGTTCTATTAGACTTTAAAAAAGCTTTCGACACTGTGCCTCACACTAGGTTACTTAGGAAACTTCGCGGTTACGGTATATCTAGACAAATATGCGACTGGGTTACAGACTTCCTGAAGGGCAGAACACAGTGTGTAGTTCTCGACGGTGAGCGTTCATCACTTACTGAAGTGGGGTCTGGAGTTCCCCAGGGAAGCGTGTTAGGGCCTCTGTTGTTTCTCATATACATCAATGATCTATGCGACATAATAGGGGGGATGAAAAGATTATTTGCCGATGATGCTATAATTTATCGCGAAATAAAAACCCAGGACGACTGCGCTTTGTTACAAGACGATATTATGAAAATAATTGCATGGTGTAAGTGATTGGCAGTTGGAGTTAAACGCTAAAAAGTGCCAAGTCATGCGTGTAAGTAAAAAGGTGACACCATTTAACTATGAATATACGATTAATGACACTGTCCTTAGAACGGTAGATTCCGCTAAATACCTAGGTGTAACAATTCGTAATAATTTGTCGTGGAATGAGCATATCGAGAATGTAATGGGGAAAGCAAATCGTATGCTCCGATTTCTAGGTCGTAATTTAAATCAATGCACTCAGGAAGTTAAATCGATTGTATACAAGTCACTAGTACGTCCTCACTTAGAGTATTGTTGTTATGTATGGGGTCCCCATCAAAAGGGGTTAATGGAGGCTTTAGAGAAGGTCCAAAGAAGAGCCGCCCGATTCGTGACAGGTATATATAGTTGGAGGGAAAGCGTAAGTGTGATGTTGAAGGAGTTAGGTTGGGAAGACCTGGAACACCGAAGGCGTTGCTCTCGACGGAAGCTAATTGAAAAATTCAGGACAGATGTATTCCGGAATGACAGTCAGCAAATATTGCTACCAGCAACATTCATATCTCGAAATGACCGTGAAAATAAGATAAGAGAAATCAGGGCCAGAACCGATTCATTTCTGTACTCATTTTTCCCACGAGCGATTAGGGAATGGAATAGAAAGGATTTACCGGGCGAGTAAACTTAAAATCCGACAGGAGTAGCTTTCGATAAAGCACTCCAGCCATCCTGATCTGGGTTTTCCATGGTTTTCCCAGATCACTCCACGCGAATGCGGGGATGGTTCCTCACAATAGCCCATGGGTGCCTCCTGCCATATCCCTTATAACCCTTCCAAACCATAACCCTTTTCGATAGGTGCTATGCACCCTCCGCCACACACTTTTAGTGAATCGCGGAGTAATAATAATAATAATAATAATAAAACAGGTATTTGAACAATGTGTATTACCGATCCTCACATATGCCTGTCAAACTTGGTCCCTAAATAGTCAAACGAAGCAAAAACTGAAAACTGCCCAGCGAAGTGTGGAAAGAGCAATGCTAGGGTTTACAAGAAGGGACAGGAAAAAGGCCATGCACATTGGTTCAATAACTAAAGTGACAGACATCTTAAAAAGAGTCATGACCCAAAAATGGCAATGGGCCGGTCAAATTGCTAGAAAAAGAGATGAAAGATGGACTACGGCAGTACTGGATTGGATACCAAGAAACCTGAAAAGTGCAAGAGGAAGACCCCAGGATCACTGAGATAAGAATATACGTCGAGTTAAAGGCGTGAACTAGAAGAAGGTGGCTCAAGATCGATCAGTCTGGAAACTGAACTATGTAAAATTAAATTCTAATATATAGCACGTTGGGCTTATAGAGGCTACATCCTGAAATAAGGATTGATATATCTGCAACAACAATAATATCCGTAGTTATATGTATGACGTGTTTAGCGTATGCTATTCATAGTTTTAAGTTTCTACTTTAGTCGGCAGTCCCCAATAATTGCAGTTTTTTTTATATCAGCCTTCACGACGTGTTTGTGTACATCCCATCACCGTTGTAACTTTATTGCATTATTGTATTTGCATGGTACAAATGATTTGTGAATTCAAACTATTTCTTCATAAACAACCTTTGTTTTACAAACTAGTTGTTAACCTATGATACTATTATTCATAGTTTCACATAATGTCTGCTGTATTATTTATAACAAATTAAACATATACTACCTGCGGGAGAAACGAAATATGTCGTTATAACTTTGGGTTATGTAACTTAAACCTCCGTGTAATTTCGTTGATATCCACTCATCAGTTTTTGGTTGGTACGAGAACAGACAGACAGAACCTTTCAATCAGGCGTTTTGTGTATGACCTGTTGTCAGTTATACACTGCAAACTTTCATATTATTCGTCTCTGCATTTAAGTGTTCAGCTGAAAAGAATCCCTGAGACCCGACTACTAGGCTACGCCTAGGAGGAATTGAACCTCGAAAAAAAAATCATTGACGTTTATAGATATTTAATGGACGCTTCCCCAAAATTTATAGTAAATACTTGTATCGCTTAAACTAACGAATGGGTTTAAACAAAAATGCATACTGTCCAACATATAGAACACTTTTTATCCAATAGTTCCCGATGATGCCGAAGCCAAAATTATAAATTCAGAAATTTTTGTATGTACTTTCAAAATCTAACAAGCTGAATTCAGCACAACTACATTCGGTAATAACTTATGCCACGAACATTTTTTTATCTTGGCAAGTTATATAGTTACTGGTGGTACGTAGGTCAAAACCACTAATTTCATTTGTTTGACAAGCAAAAACTAATCAACATATTTCAACGAAACTACAAACAGTTATAGCATATGTCTTTAGTGAACATCTGGGATACATTCTATCCCCATAAGTTAGATATTTCTTTATGGTACGCACACCAAACCCATAAGTTTTTTAAGGTGTCTGAATTTGGATGCATCAGACATAAGCTAAAGAATGGATTTCTATGAGACTTCGTATGATAAACAGCTTTTATCTTCTTTTAAGTTATGAAACGCTATTTATCCAGATAACCTCACGTAATTGAAGCCACAATTGCTAATTTTTTTATTTTATCTGTCCGTGCACGGATAATGCAAAGGCTAACACAGAGATTTCTTTGAAATTATCCTTGGTCAGAGCTTTTCATTACTTAACGCATAGGAAACTAATGTTTGCCCGCTTCTTATTTTACTGAAGTGTTAATATATGATTTGGTGGTTTGGTAGACGTATTCTGTTACATTCAATATACTACTTTTTAGAAAACTGAAGTAATAAATAACCAAATTCAAAACATATATATACCTAGCATGGTGGTGTAACGGTTAGCGTTCTGGCCTCGCATTCGGGAGGACAGCGGTTCGAATGCCCGTCCAGGCATCCAGATTTGGGTTTTCCCAAATCGCTGCAGGCAAATGCCGGGATGCTTCCTTCAAAATGCCATGGCCGAATACCTTCCAATTCCTTGCCCCCCCCCCCAAATCCTTTCTCGTCTCTAAAGCTCTAAAGACCTCGCTGTTAACAGACACTAAGCAGTTTAAAAAAAAAAACCTTATAAACGCAATTCAAAGAGTGGCAGAGTCATCTTAGGTGAATGTCTCTAAAAATATAAATATGTTTGCGCCAAATTAAATATTACTTATGCTTATCATTCACATATTCCATTTATTTTAATGCACTACCTTTCAGAAAACTGAAGAAAAAAAAAAAAATCTTTTGTCAGTATTTCTTGAAAGGAATGCTCATCTCAGATACAGAGTAAGTTGTGGCGCATATTTGTCCCATCTCGAAATGATTATAATTGCTTGCTCTATTCCTTGGTCACAAGGAGTCATAAGCTATTTTGACTGATTTTAAGCTACCCCTTAAGCTCACAAAATTTGAAAACACCATCCAAACTCATGGTTTAGTTTTGTCGTGACACCATTTCAAACCATCAGACACACGATGCTAGCTTACAGATTTATATTAGCATAGAAGTTACATGGTTTCTGATGACACACGGAGCAAAACCGTAAATTTTTTATTGTTTTGTCCACCTGCGCAGGTATGACGCAGAAGTCAATGATCAGATTTCAATAAAACTTACAGTGATGAGTCATCATATAGGAGACTTATTATGTGATAAGTTACATTAGTCCTGATAAAATAGAGGCCAAAACTGTAAATTTAGGAATTTCTGTGTGTGCCTGCATGGATTTTTAATGTTTAAACCCCATAGACAGACGTATGTAATGCGAAGAGAAAACTGGGTAAAGTGGAAAATATGTAAATTAATATGAAAAAACTTTTCGATATCTTCTCTGCTTCTATCACAAGCCGCATAGCTATAATCTCTGATGTTTGGAAGTTAAATTATATTCGCTGTTGATAGTAAGTAATGCGTATTTGATGGGTTTGAACATGAAAGTGAACTGTTTAAAACCTTTAGTGTAGAACCTTACGAGAAATTCGTTGCTTCTTGAAACTACGATCTCAGGCCGCACAGCTACAATCTCTGATATTTGGAAATGAAATTCAGTTCGCTGATAATAATAAAAGTAATGCACATCTGATGGGTTTGAACATGAAAGTGAACCGTTTAAAACTTTTAGTCTTGGCATTTCCGGTATTTTATAACTTATTGTTGAACGATTCTGTCTTTACAACATTTCTTGAAAAAAAAATCATTGTTTCTATTGGCGCACAAATCGCCGTGATTATTTTCATAAAACTTGGCACACATTTTGCTGATAGGATGGCTAAAAATTTTACAGTAATCTCTTTTCTGCTAGCCATTTAAATGCGTATAGAAAATGGAGCGACTGACTTGAAATTTGATTCATAAGTGCAGAAAAATGACCACTGTTTTGAACTTCAATATTTACTGAAACATCAACCTTGATCATACCGACCAACGCCGGTATTAGTTTAAACTCAATAAATACTTTTCATTCAGTACTTTTGCAATTAATTTCTTCATAGATGCTTAACGAAATAGAATTGTTATTAAATAACGCGCATAACCTCAAGTTGCTACTAACATCTCCGGCCGTTGTTAATTTGGCAACGAAGGCCAGTATCGTGACGTCATATGGTCACAGACACAATGTCCAAGCTTAGACTTTTATTAGTATTGATGGTTGCCTGTGCATTCAAGTAGTTTGCTCTCTTGAGTCTACTAAAAACTACTAATTTTCGTTTCATTAGTATTATTTTCTTATTACCAAAACTATAAGCAAAAAAATCTTATATTCTACATAATATAGTACAGTTAAATTATCAGGAAATTATTCGATATTTTCACCGAGCCTCATGTGTGAACGGTTAATGTTCAGTTTAGGACGACAGAATCCTAGTCCAGCCATCGAAATTTTTGCTTTCACGAAATCACCTTAGGCGAATACTAGAATGCTTCCAATCCTTGCTGCCATCAGATCCCTACTCTAACAACCTCGACGTATACGAGTGATAAATGCATGATATAAAAAATCAGTTTGCTTCATATATACCATCTCCACAGAAGGCATAGTTTCTTTACGAAAAGAAATAGAAAAGTTAAGGTAGCTGTTATTCTTAAACGAACTCTAATCCTCACGCAACACTAAATACTAAAGTGTTAGATTTTCTTTTTTCCGTGAATATTTAAGTCATAACTAATAATATCTGAAAAACGGCGAGATTGTCCTTGACATTCCTTGATATCATCTTGGTAGTTTCGTCGGCGTAGGTCCCGCGTCAGTTGGCAGACACAAAAAATGTTTACTGTCAGGTGTGAGATTTACTGCACACGTAAATTACTGCAAGACGTCACTAGAGACATTAATAAACGAGCTCTCGTACAGAAAAAAAGTACTTTCTGTGACTTACTATTTCGCTGGTGAAGATATCCGATATTTTGTACTTAAAGATGGTTTTGATAACAGCCGATTTTCAGAGTATACTGATTCACAGTGACCTAAATAAGCAGTCTGTACGGTAGCGGTGCTGTTTTACGCTTATAAAACCAGCTTTCGTTTAATTTATTTCATGTGTGCGAAATGTTTGATTTTCTTTTAATAATTTTGCGAGAGATTATTGTACATTATGTTCATCTGGTATGTTCCTGGTCATACCAGTAAAGTGAAGTCGTAAAACTTATATAATACTAGATGGTCCGTGTGTATTATATATGATGAATAGCAACGTTGGTGGTTTGTAGTAGGATAAATGCACTGATTCATTTGTAGCAATTGTTTATTTGTCAACTGAAGAATGTTAGTAGCAAAACGGTTAGAACATCTTACGAAACAAGACTTTAAACATACATAAGAAATAAACTTCTGGTAATTTATAAAACAAAATTTAATTTACTAACAAAATATTTGAAGCGAAAATATAATCATCAGTAACCATTAGATGAAATGTTTCCCAAACAGAAAAAAATATCCGATAAGCTCTTTAATCTATTAAACACAGATAGTTTATCCATATTTTTTAGATATCTCATACTGCTATTGTATTCACTCCTAATCGAATCTAGCGAAGCCCTACAGGTTGGCTCTGAAATATCTCATTTTAACAGTAGTTTACTTGTTAAGGTCTAGCGGTAATGTGATTATGGCCAGTACGAAATTTTCGATCGTGGTGCTGCTATCTAATTCCGATCACTCCTTATCGATGGCAGCGAAGCCTAGCGGCTATACTCCCAACTACCGCATCCGTGACCTTGATTGCTAGTAATTTTTTGCACTGACGTTCTGAATTTCGAAAAAAAAAATTCTTAATGATGTTACCAAGGTGGAGAACTTAACGATGCCTCATTTATCGGTTTTATTTGAGTTCGAAGGAAGAAAAATGACTCACCGCAAAACAAAACAAAACAAAAAAACTTTTTAGAAATAATATAAATGATGCATAAATTACAACATAATTGAACGAACCTTTTTTATTACAGGTACTGAAAGCGGATGAGGTGTCGGTCTACTCGAAAATGCAGAAGAAAGGAATTCGTGCTATGATTAAACATATGTGTAACATAGAGATTTCACTAAACGACATTCGCGAGGATATGGTGGCAACATTAGTAAAAAATTTCTCCTGCCTACAGCACAGCTGAAAAGTGGACGATTGAATTCAAACAGGGGATAGTCAACAATAAAGTTAATCCCCTATCCAAAAAGGGAGCGTCCATAAACCACGTGGGTTCCCTTAAAACCTCCCCCCCCCTCTCCCCTTCCCCACGTAGCCTATTAACGTGTCTCTTACCTCGACACCCATTGCATCCCCTCCCTTCTCCCATCCCGTATGGCAAGTTTTCTCTATTCATTCCACAAGACTTTTGTACTGTCTTCTCTTGACAGATGTCGTTAAAACTATTGCGTATATAATGATCACAACTGATCCTAGTGTTGTGTAGTTTTCTATAACTATAAATATTCTAAATGAAAATGTTGACACCGAGTGTGCTGGGTGAGTGGTTAGTGCTCTGGCCTCGCATTCAGGAGGACGCCGGTTCGAAGAATCCCCGTGCTGGCATCCAGATTTGGGTTTTCCATGGTTTCCCCAAATCAATCCAGGCGAATGCCGGGGTGCTTGCTTCAAAATGCCATTCCTAACACACACAAAAAAAAAAAAAAAGTTGACATTAGTTACTCTTGCAAATGATAAATTATTGGGTAAAACTCTTTCTCAGGTACAGTCAGGGATCCTTTTATTCTTGAAGTATCACTAATAACATTATCTTTTTACCATTCATCATTGTTCTTCTTCTTCTTTTTCGTTTTGGCCTCTATGTACCACGTGGTTCTTAACTCTGATGAGCTTTCTTTTTGGCCCAATATTCTTTCATCCTTGCACTGTGGTTGTCTTTTCCTTCTTGGCTCCATTTCGCCCCAGATCCTGGGCGCAGTGTTTTGGCTGTTAGTGTCTGGCGATAATCTCATGCTTCAATCAAATTTCTATACCTACCACTGTTGTAACTGTCACTGGGGTCTACCGCCAGTTGCTCGAGATCTTTTCTGACTAGCCTTGTCCATTTTGCGTTAGTCGCTGTCCCTCTACAGACGGTGTCGAAGATTTTGGAGGTGAGTCTATGATTGTCCATCTGAACTATGTGACCACAGAACATTAATCTCCTTTTTCTCATTGCTATTCTAATGCTCTCCAGTTGTTGGTATAGTTCCTTATTATGCCTAAGTCTGTATTTTCCTTCTTCTTTGACAGGACCCGTGATTTTTCTAAATATCTTACGTTCCTTTAGTTCCAGTTTTCTGCGTTGTCCCTTTCTAACCACGTTCAAGCACTCTGGTGCATACAGTACTGATAGTCAAACTACAGTATTATATACCGAGCGTGGTGGTGTAACGGCTAGCGTTCTGGCCTCGCATTCGGGAGGACGGCGGTTCGAATCCCCGTCCGGGCATCCAGATTTGGGTTTTCCATGGTTTCCCAAATCACTCCAGGCAAATGCCGGGATGCTTCCTTCAAAAGGCCATGGCCGAATTCCTTCCCATTCCTTGCCCCCCATCCTTTCCAGTCTCTAAAGACTTCGCTGTTGAGAGACATTAAGCAGTTAAAAAAAAAAAAAAAAAAAAAAAAAACAGTATTATAGTGTCTGAGTTTGAAGTTAAGGGAGAGGGATTTAGATCCATACATGTTCTTACAAGTGTGGTGTGTTCTCTCTAGTCTGACACATCTGCTATTCATTGCTAAGTCCTCATTGACGTTAGGAGTTATCCATTCTCCAAGATATTTGAACGCATTAGTCCTTCGTATCATGCATTCCCCTGTGGGATTAAGTTTGGTGAATTTCTGATGTTAGTGATGAACTCGGTTTTGTTTATATAAATTTTTATCGTTACTTTAGCTGCTATGTTGTTGAGGGACGACAGTTGGTGAAAGCTTCCTCCACACTAGATGCTAGGAGAGTGAGGTCATCTACGAAGGCTATGCAGCTGACTAATAGTTTGTCCTTTCTTGTTCATTAATTGATAAAATAAAACTAACTATACTTGTCGCGTAAAAAAAAAACTAAGAGAAGCTGTATTTTTTGTTTTCTATTGTTGCAGTTCTGTCACCTTTCTTTCTGCATTATCAGGAAATGATTAATTGATCTGCCTAAGAGACAATGAAAACTGGGAAAAATATTTTCGACAAGCCTCGTAAAGTTCATTGTAAAACGCTACTTCATACCACACTTTGGGCTAGAAATTCACTTGACAGAAACACAATTAGAATTATTTTATCAACGAAAAACAGCTTTATTTCAAACCATCGAAACAATACGAACTGTCACTGAATTAGAAAATTCCAGGTGTAAACGAATTTGAGTCTAGGTACGGCATATCTAACGTTTATCTAATCGTAATGTGCCGTCGCGTTTCGGTAAGTTCAAATGCGCAGGCCGCGAACAACCCAACGTTATGACATCAAGTCACGCGAATGCGTTGTTAATATGTAAGATATCTAAATTATATGCGGAAATTAATCTCCACATGCTGTTGCGTGGTGTTCTGTACGGTATTTTGACTGTGAAAAATAATGTGAATGAAAAACTACGTGGCTTGGCTCGGAACCTCCCTCCTCCACGTAGCTCAGCACTGCTTTCTACCTAACCCCTCCCACTGAGACCGAGCCACGTAGTTTATGGACGCTCCCAAAGCAGGGAACCTGGGCAAGGTACAGTGTTTGTGTGGACAGCAGTAAGAATAACAGTTAGGCAGATTAAAGAGATATCAGGTATTTCGACATCGATAAATGTTTCAGCCCATTGCAACTGAACATGTAAATATACTTTCTGGTAAAGAAGGGGAAGGTAAGATGTTACTGACAACCACTGAATAGGTGAACAAATCAATTCGTGTGGCTTAGAGCTCCGAGGCTAAGCTCACTGAACCGGGGAGGTGCAACGGGACCGGGAACGATCCCAGCCTGCGTTGAACCGGTTTTTAGGTGGTACAGGCCCCAATCTCTACATCACAAATACATTTCACAAACATAAAACTCACTTATCACACACGCAACTTAGTTACAAATTTAACCGACAGAGGGCAACACTTCACTTCCTTCATTAGTACGTATAACGACCTGCCAGTAAATATAAAATACTCGGCATCAACAAGAGCACGCGGAAGAAAGAGCAAAGCTATGACAATGATGAGTTAATAGAAACGCAATGCATATTATGAAATTTCTGTGAACCTTTACGAACTTACTGGTCCATAATGCTCTATAGATGTATAACTTATTGTTAAACGCATACTGTACTCGTATATGTACAAGCAGAACAGCTCAGCAATCAGGGAACGGGATAATTAATTTGAGTTGTTAGCATGGTAGCCGCCAGCAGCCATTATAACACGTGTAAGATCCGTCAGTCTTTTTTCTCCTTTATACATCGGAGGTGAATACTGACGTCATTGGAAACAATCCCGATACCTTTCTACTGCATCCAGCTCCGGGGAACACCACCATTTGAGCTATCTGCATACATAACCGATCATACAGCTAGATTAGTACCTACGACATCGACACGTTTTTTTGTTCTCCCCGGTCTTTCCTGTGAACTTTGGCTATTGATCGGCTTAGGTCGGTAATACGAAGTATGATTTTGCATGTGACACGGTTCACAGGCATGTTTTGAGATGAAATCTACCAATGTCTTACCTGATTTCGGTATTGTGCCAAATTTTGAACTTTCGCCCAACATCATATTAGCCCTGCAAGCTGGAGCATCAGCACTAAACCATCCTCAAACTGTAGTATGCGAGATTCTTTTGTAAAAAATGTTAATTGTTTGAACTTCTTTGTAAGTTGTCAACTACTTTTACTGCTATTGTATGTAGTTCATTGCAGTATTCATTCTTTACATTCAGATTATGCATGTGACGATGCGGTGATCATAGGCATTTTTTTGAGATGGCAACTAGCTGCATATTACCTGATTTCGGTGTGGATCTGTAACTTACGACGAAGATGGAGGCAGATTTTGAGCTTGCACCCATCATCACCCAGGCCTGGAAGCTAGAGTATCAGCACTAAGCCGTCCTAAACTTTGAGCTGTGGTGGCGTATAATTAAATGCACTTTATCATATAATTTGAAAAAGCAGTAATGTGCCAATTATATTGTAGGCCAGGGGTGGATCCAGGGGGGGGGGGCTAGGGGGCTCAAGCCCCACCCCCAAAGTATCTAGGTCCACCTCCGACATTGCATTTTTTTTTTTTTTTAATCTCTACGAATTTGAGGCCCGAGGAGACTATAAAGACTGCTGTTTGCCCGTCTGAAGACCCCCCCCCAAAGCCAAAATCCACTCAAGCCAAGCATCCCAAACCAAAGTCCGCTCAAGGGGCCCCCCCAACCCCCCCAAAAAAAACAAAATCCTGGATCCGCCCCTGTTGTAGGCTGTAAGCTATTTGTATTGTCCCTTACTGCCGCTACTGTAGATTACTGTACACTCTGCTGTAATAAAACATTGATTCCTCTTTACGAAATTAGTCATTTGTATCTGTCGTAGTTGCTATACTGTCGCAGAAAAGCATATTCTCCATGTTTACGTTCGTATGTACTTGATTTCAGATCTGTCACCAAGAAAGAAGAAATGCTATGATCGCAATGACTGAAGGAATGATCCTTGCTTATAAAATTTGGATAGTGAAAACGTTTATTCTTTTTAACTTAACCTTCCTTAATTTAAGGCTATAATAACAACATAGAAAGAGAGAAAACATATCTAGTCGTTGCTAGCCCACCAGCGAAGTGGGGCACATGACTTCACAGAGACAGACACAATCACGAAATTAGCCTTTAATTAGTAGTAATAGTACAGTTTTTGTCGATCACTCAGTGGCGCTGAGCTTATAAACAATACACTGGGACGAAGTTAGCTGTATTATGGACGGTTTTGAAAACACGGATACAGTTTAGTCCGCTCAAAAGCTAGAGACAAACCGTGTTTCACACAACTTAAAGTGTTCCGATAAGTCAAGCCGTGATTCAATGTTCACCAAGGAGAAGGTCCAAAGGTATAAATACGGTCTACTTGCTGAAAGTAGGGGAGGTGGGTTGTACGCAGGCACAAGAATAGCGCCAAAAGGATCAAGTGGTGGGGAAGAGTAGTGATTAAATGAACTTGGTCCATGACACACGTGCGTCGGCGCGAATGGTTTTATCTGAAAACTTGATTTTGACAAACTCAAAACATTTCAATACATGGAAACTTTAATTTCTCAGTTTCTTATATATTCAATAAAGTAAATAGCTCCCCCCTCATCTCAAAGTACCTGACCTGAGTTTCATGCACGACACCTGTCCTGTTCGATTTTTTTGTTTTTTAATGGCTGCCGAGACCATCAACTTGAGGTACCGCATGGATTAAAAACGGTCTACCACTGGTGGACTAATAATGGGCTAGCTCTTGACAACGGCAAGATTGCAGCACCCGGGTCAACGACCAACTGCTCAAGCTTCAACGTCCAAAAGAGATACCGTATGATGTACCTTCATCTCCACCATTGCAAAGAAAAATCAATCGTGGCCGCAAGTGCGCCAAGACTTGCATCATAACTGGATGTCCTTACTGCGAATGACTGAAGAAAAGTGTAAAGCGTACAGTCGTGAACAACTGTCAGATGATTGCGAAAGTGTAATCAGTTGCATCAGCAAATAAAAAGAATCCAAAATTGCCATGCCCAACGAAAAAGCCCATTAGATAAACTCAGCGAATAGTTGGATTCGGAACTAGACCATAGGGTCCCTCTTACTAATGACGACAATAACGATGACGAGCGTGGTGGTGTAACGGTTAGCGTTCTGGTTTCGTATTCGGGAGGACAGCGGTTCGAATCTCCGTCCGGGCATCCAGATTTGGGTTTTCCATGGTTTCCCAAATCACTCCAGGCAAATGCCGGGATGCTTCCTTAAAAACGCCATGGCCGAATTCCTTCCCATTCCTTGCCGCCCATCCTTTCCCGTCTCTAAAGACCTCGCTGTTAAGAGACGTTAAACAGTTAAAACAAAAACAAAAAACGAGTTGGCGATTTCTCTGGGTGAAGAGAATGCAGCGTACATTTTCTGTGATTGACTCCTTTCATATGATGGCAGAGACGAAGTGTGGATTAAATTCTATAAGTCTGGCAGACTGAATGCTGTTGCGAAGTGTTAAAAGTAACGCCTAATGCCCAAGTGTTAAGATGGTGCAATAGGTGGTAAAGGGAAGCCAACAGTGAACGCGTGTGAGGCCAGGGTTGCATCAGACAGGGGAACTGCGTGGCGCGTGGGTAACGAGATACGGGTGTAAGCTTCTAGAAGGACGCGCGGGGCAGCGGAGCGCGTCACGGACAGCTATAAAAAAGAGCCCGCCACAGCGGGAGGGGGACTACTTCTCCAGAGGTCTTCGGTCTCCGAGAGTCGGCGAGTGAGCCAGCAAGCAGCGCAGCGGAGATGACAACGTGTATTTCGCTACTGTAGTCGCCGTTGTACTGTTAGGGTCTTCACGTTTTATGGACCTTTGGCAGAGAGAACGTCTGCTAGTTGGTTCAGTACTCCTTAGGATTAGGATATCCCTCTTGTAATTTCTGAGTATTCTCAGTGAAGAGTTTGTCGGCTTCGTGAGTCACAAGTGTGTTCCTCATAACCTCTTGTGTTCTTGAATTTATTTCTCCAGAACTTATCCTATCCCGAGTTCCCGAATTGTAAAAATCGATACCCACTTGTTTCAGTTTGTGAGTCTTTTCAGCTCAGCTCTCTGTTGCACAACAGGACGCAACAGAGATTCCCTTTATTTTCTTGGTGTCAGATGTGGGGTTAGGCCTGGGAAAGCTACGAGTGTTTGGCCGGAAAAGCCACAAAACCAGTGAGACGACTGACAGAGTTTTAGCCAACCTTGGCCCAAAGGTCAGTACGTTGCAGCGATTACAGGCCGCAATTTGAGGAATAGGAGTAGGGTTTTCGAGAAATCTCAGCCCGAAGTCGGGAAAAGACTGACGGCTTTGAGCACGAAGCCGACTAGCAAGATTGCGCAACGAGGTGACATTGGAAGAAAAGAAGAGGATCCATTGGTCGTCTGCGAGGAACAGCCGGGGCGCGACACGCGACACTACGCGAGACGCCGATCGATACCAACGCCGCCGAGTAACAGCTGAGCAGCCGTCGCAACAGCGGATCAATACCGGCGGGGAGCAACAGGTAGCAGCCATTGCCAGCAGCCGGCAACCGATCGATACCAGCACAGCAGAACTTCGCAGTCGAGCGGACAACGCGGGTCAACACGCTAACGACGCCACGTCGGGGACAACACCACATCTCATCGCTACACAGCAGTTGATTTCAGCAGGTGAGAAAACAAAATTGTAAGCATGCCTAAAGAAGCAGTGTCAGGCAAGTCAGGGGCGCGCAGTCGTCAGCCCACAGGCAGTACATTAGTTTGAATGAAGTGATAAAATTGATCCCAGATTCTTTTGACGGAGAAAAGACGAGATTAAATGAGTGGTTGGATAATGTAGATTCAGCATTCGAATTAATTGTGCCGGAACAAAAAGAAATTTTATTAAAGTTTGTGAAGGTTAAAATTGTAGGGGCACCTAGGAGTAAACTTCTTGTCCGAGATCTGACTACCACCTGGCCGGCAGTTCGTGCAATCTTGTTAGAAAATTATGGCAGTAAGAGGACTCTTGATTTTTATGCATGTAAAATGTTTGCTAGTAGGCAAGAGTCGTGGGAGAGTATTGCGCAATGGGGTTCGCGTATAGATGCTCTCCAACATCAGTTCAGAGAAGCAATAAAAATGTAATGACGGAAGAGGAGCTGATGGGAAGCATAGCTCTAGTTTTAAAGCTGGGAAGGGCTGTATTTATTCAAGGGTTGTATGATGACCGGATAAAAACTATTGTGCGAGCTAGGGGAGAAACCATAACCCTTTCTGAAGCCGTGGAAATCGCAGCCACAGAGGAAAGTGCGATAGCTTCAGCGAAAGAAAAACCGGTTTCGAGGTATCCCTTCAGGTATCCAAAGGTAGAAGAATGAAAAACTGTTCCATTTTGCTTCAATTGCAAAAAGTCCGGGCATACAGCCAAGGATTGTCGGGCGCAAAGGCGTGTAAGAATAATTAATAAAGAGGATGAGCTGGACAAAAAGGCGATAAATGCAGTGCTTGCTAAGTTAGACAAGATGGAGAAAGAAAACGCCGTCAGAATGATGGAAACGCGGCGGGAAACGAGAAGTAGCTCTAGGCAAGTGGCTCAAACAGCACCCTTTAAGAAAAAGGTACCGTATGCAAGTGAAATTACGTGCTATAAGTGCAATAGAAAAGGACATTATGCACGGGATTGCCGAGAAAATGCATGGTCGGGAAAGGAAAAAGATCGAAAATCGGTAAACTGTTAGGTGGCGTAATGGAGAGCGGTCACATTGCGCCATATCACACAAAGTGTATAAGGTAGACTGCACAGATAAAAATGAATATGTGACTATGCAATGTGAAAAGCAAGGCGTAATCCGATGAGATTCCTAGCCGACAGTGGGGCACAGATAAGCTTGGTAAAAAGAGATTGTATAAACTGGGCAGTAAAAAAGTAATGATAAAGAAAAAATTAGAATTAAGGGGATAAGTAATAGTATAGTACAAACTGAAGCTTCGGTAGTCCTGGAATTGAAAGCCGCGGAGGGTTTTATATTGAAACAGAAGTTTCATATAATTGGGGCAAACATAGATTTGCCTTTCGAGGGTTTGTTAGGAAGAGATTTTCTAACGAAAAATAAGGCCGTAATAGATTACGGAAAAAGAGTTATGAATATTCGCGGGAGGCGAATTAGATTGTATACCGCGCAAGAAGGGCCGTGTATGGCGCAACGTGGGACGCGTTGCGTTAAGAAAGTAGGTGTTGCAGGGATTGCGACATCGGGATGAAAGACGCACGCTCACTAACGAAACTGTGAGGCGTGGCGTTAGGCAAGGTGTTGCAGGGATTGCGACATCGGATGAAAGACGCACGCTCACTAACGAAACTGTGAGGCGTGGCGTTAGGCAAGGTGTTGCAGGGATTGCGACATCGGATGAAAGTCGCTCGTTCACTAACGGACTTGTGAAAGCGAAGCGGTAAGAAGGGTGTCGTAGGAATTGCGACATCAGGTGAAGTAGGCCCGCTTGCTAACGGACCTGCGAGACGGGATGGGAAGAGCGTATCGCAGAGAATGCGATGCGTGGTATGTGTCCGCCCCGATAACGGACCTGCGGGGATGGAACGGGAATTTCCCGAGGACAGTAGGGCGCTGCCTCGAGAAATGTCGTAGGATTACGCGAAGATGGTGTTTGTCCGTCCACTAAAGGAATTGTGAGACGTGACGGAAGGATTCCGAGGGCAATGGGTGACTCGAAGACGGTAGGCCCCGTGAAAGGCGAGATTGTCCGTCCACTAACGGAATTGTGCGACGTGACGTAAAGTTTCCGAAGACAGTAGGTGCTGTTCCGGAAAAGGTGAACGCCGAGAAGTATTGTTTCGAATACGGTAGATACCGATTCGATAGCAGTCGGAACTGCGAAATTAAGGAAAAATAAGTCGAATGTGCTTGGAGTACATTCGGAGGAGCGCACTTATGCGGAGGTGGTAAACGCCACAAAAATAAGAGCTACTGAGGTAGCGATGAAAAAAGATAGGCGCGGTAATAGACAAAGTGTGGGAGCCGGGAGAGCTCAAAATGATGAAATAGTAATTGGTCCTCGCGAAGAAAAGATTGTAAAGGTAAGGATTACCTTAAGGAATGCATCAGAAGCGATCATTCCGAAGCAAGAGTTACAGCCAGGAATATATGTGCCCGAAGCGCTAGTATCAGTAAGAAATGGAATGTGTATTACAAGTATGCTTAATACTACAGAAAAGAAAGTTAAAATAAAGAATCCCCTTATAACAGCTGAAGAAGTGCCCGAATTTGAAAAAGCATACGTAAGACGTATTAGAAAAGAGCGACCAGAGGTAAAGTCGCGTTAAGTATTGAAAGAAAATCTCCGCGTAGAACATTTAAACAAAGAGGAAAAAGAGGCTTTATTAGGTATATGCGCAGCGTATAACGATGTATTTCATTTACCAGGAGATCACTTGGGTTATACTGAGGCTGTCAAGCATGAAATCAAACTTCTTCCTGAGGCGGAAGGAAAAATAGTTCGGTTGAGGCCCTACCGGATACCCGAGGCGCAGAAGGAAATTTTGCAAGCCGAAATAGAAAAATTATTAGAAGATGATATTGTAATACCAAGTGATAGTGCGTGGAATTCGCCTGTATTAATTATCCCAAAGAAAATGGATGCAAGTGGCAAGCAAAAGTGGCGCGTAGTAATCGATTATAGGCGATTAAATGATCTGACGGTAAATAATGTATTTCCGTTACCAAGGATCGATGAAATACTAGACGGACTAGGTAAAGCGAAGTATTCACAACCCTCGACCTAGCTAAGGGGTATTATCAGGTGCTGATAGACGAGAAAGATCAGGAAAAGACGGCTTTTAGCACTCCCTATGGACATTACGAATTCAAAAGAATGCCAATGGGATTAAAGACGGCACCGAATACCTTCCAAAAATTGATGAATTCTGTATTGACAGGACTACAGGGTGAGAAAGTATTCATCTACCTAGATGACGTCATAATTTTTGGGCCAACGCTTGAGGAGCATAATGCTAGACTAGAGGATGTCTTTGAAAGACTGCGAAAATATAATCTCAAACTACAAGTAGATAAGTGTGAGTTTTTGCGCAAGGAAGTTACATTTTTGGGACATGTACTTACGGAGGAAGGGTTGAAACCCGATCAGAAAAGGTAGAAGCCGTAGAACGTTACCCCCAACCAACTAATACTACCCAATTGAAGGCATTCTTGGGCTTAAGTGGGTACTATAGGCGATTCATAAGCAATTACAGTAAAATTGCTAAGCCATTGTATGAGCTGTTAAAGAAAGGAGTCGCATATACGTGGGGAACAAAGCAGGAAGAGGCGTTTCAACAATTGAAGGAAAAATTGTTGAATCCTCCCGTACTACAGTATCCTGACTTCACAAAACGATTTATTGTAACCTCAGACGCAAGTCAAGACGCAATTGGCGCCGTGTTAAGTCAAGGCGAAATTGGCAAGGATTTGCCTGTAGCGTACGTGTCTAGAACCTTGAATAAGGCGAGAAAATTATAGTACGATAGAGAGGGAAATGTTGGCCATTTGTTGGGCAGTAAAGCAATTTAGGCCATATCTATTTGGTAGGAAATTTACGGTATGCCGACCATAAACCGTTAATGTGGGTAAACAGCATTCGGATCCGTCGTCTAGACTAATGAAGTTCCGCTTAAAGCTGGAAGAGTACGATTACGAAATCGTGTACAAGAGCGGAAAGAGAAATCAAGTAGCAGATGCTCTTTCGCGAATAAGAACCGTAGAGGAGGCGGAGGAAAATGATAATGTAGAGACAGCCGAGAGCATATCAGCTAATAAGGAAGAAGAGGTAGGACTTACACAGGAAGAGAAGATGAAGATCCTAAAGCAGTATCACGAATCGCCGATAGGTTGTCATCAGGGCATAGGTAGGACCTACGCGAGAATTAAGAAATATTGTACTTGGGAAGGAATGAAAGCCGACATTGAGCAGTACATTCGTCATTGCGAAAGCTGTCAAAAGAATAAAATTACCCAAAATAAAACGAAGATGCCAATGGAGATAACGAAAACTCCGGAACACGTGTTTGAGCGTTGTGATATTGATATTGTAGGTCCAATGCCGCAAACCGAAAACGGGAATAAATATTTGCTCACATTCCAAGACGCCTTAACGAAGTTCTTAGTAGTGGAGCCTATAGAGCAACAGGATGCCAATACGGTAGCAAGAGTATTGGTCGAGCGAATAATCCTAAGATTTGGAATTCCCACCGTTTTGTTAAGTGACCTTGGAAGTAACTTCATGAGTGATACTATGAAGAGAGTATGCAAATTATTACGAATAGAGAAAATCCATACCACTAGTTATCACCCACAAAGTAATGGGGCTTTGGAACGAACGCACCGTACACTAACGGAAATGCTTCGTCATTACGTAAACAGGAGCAAACCAATTGGGATACCTGGATCCCGTATGCAGTATTTGTTTTCAATACAACACCGCATAGTGCCACAGGATATACGCCGCATGAATTATTCTTTGGTCGAATATGTAATTTACCGGGAATATTACAAAAGAAACCGGAGGAAGTAGTATATAACTATGATGACTATGTAATTGAACTAAAGGAAAGGTTACGGGCTATGCATCAGTGTGCGCGAGAAGCGACAGCACAAGCAAAAGAGAAAAGTAAAGAAAACTATGACAGAACGCAAAAACCGGTAGTCTTTAAGCCAGGGGATAAAGTATTATTGCATGATGAGAGTGTACGAAGGGGTCGTTCAAAGAAGTTGGACAGTCAATGGAGAGGCCCTTATACGGTAGTGGAAACTAAGGGACCAAACGTTGTGATAGAATTAAAGAGAAATAAATTTACAAAGTACATGCAAATAGGCTAAAAGAATTCTTCTGAATTGCAGGAAAGATGGCAACAGCTTGGATGATAGCAGTGATCGTCTTGATGATAGGTGGTACATCGGCAATGGAACAGCAGGATTTAGAAATAACAAAGTTTCGGTCATCACCAGGTCTGTACTACGATCATAAGGGAACAGTGAGTTTGTATACGGTCACTTGGAAAGTAGTGAGTTATTTTAATTTAGATGACTTAAAACATAAGTTTGAAGCTACGCATGATGCAGCGTTGAAAGCAGTAGACTATTGTCAGCAAAGACTTAAAGAAATAAACACAAGTGTTGCAGAATGTAAAACTATGAAGCGGGCGGTAGATTATTATATAAGTAGGATAGAAACCTCTCAACGCCTAATTGGGCAGCTAGCTAAACATGAGCAGAGTAGACGAAAGAGAGGAATCCTAAATTTTGTTGGAGAAATAAGTAAAGTCTTGTTTGGGACGTTAGATGAAGATGATGCATCATATTTCAAATCAAAAATAAATCTATTAGAGCAGGAACAGAAAGAATTATTGAAGTTGTCAAAAGAACAAGTCACTATTGTAAGGGCAACGTTGACTAGTTTCAATCATACTGTCGATTCAATAGAGAGAAATGAACGGGTAATTACATCCGGAATACTCAAACTAAATGAACACATACATCAATATGAAACTAGTACAGATAAGAGAATAAATAGACTCGGTATATGGGTAACGTTGAATGAACAGTTAATACAGTTGACAACAATCTTCAGTGAATTAGAGAAGGAATATGATGTAATTATTACTGCCATAGTAAATGCACAAAAAGGCATTCTTCAACCTCATTTAGTTAGTCCAGAACAAGTGGTCAAATATTTAGAGTTAATAAAAGATGAAATTAAAGACAAAAGATTGCCAATAAAACTGACTGAAGCCGGAGGGTATCAGTTACTGAAGGTGGTCGACCTAGATGTCTTTATTTCGGGAAACATTCTAAGTTATGTGCTGAATATTCCACTAGTGGACAGTGAAACTTATAATATTTATAAATTATGGCCTCTACCAGTTGAGGTAAGCCACCAAAAACGATTGTTTACATACATAGCTCCGGAAAAAGAATTTTTGTTAATGGATGACGCCAAAAGGCGATATGTTAAAATAAATGGTGATCAATTGGAGTGTAAAAAGCTGGAGGCTATTCATAGTGTGTGTAAACAAACCTTTGTGCTGCTTTCGACTTATGATCACGAGGTTTGTGAAGCTAGAATGCTTCAACCTGTAACTAAAATCCCCGATGACTGCATCCAAAAGTTATTGTATTGAATGAAAGCGTATGGACACAGATTAGAGGAAATGAATGGTTATTTGTAGCACCAAAGGGAGAAGGGCTCACAGTATTATGTAATGACAGTAAGCCCACAGATGTAGTAATTAATGGTACAGGGAAACTTAAGTTTCTGAGTAAATGCAAGGGTTACGGTGCACAAGTACTAATTCAATCCGAACATATCATTAGATCGATGGCACTGATTAATGATATAGTCCCAAACTTAAATATGGAGGTAGATTGCTGTCTAATAGACAAGAAAAAGAAAAATATAACTGAAATTCCCTCTTTTGCCAATCGAACCAGTGGTCGTCAGTTAGATGACCTTAAAGCCGCGGGACATAAGTTAGATGAGCTAGAGGACGCAATAGCGTACCAGCAAAGGACTGTGTTCAATATGTTTTCATTAGATTCGATACCCATATGGAGTTATTTTGGAGCAGGAATAGTTATGATAATAATAGTATGTGTATATGCAGATATTGTAAGTGTTGTAAGGATTGTTTTAAATTCTTCCGTAAAACAATGGGTGATGACTGCTGCCCCAGAATATGTGTAAAGAATAAAATTGTAAACCGATACCCTGACACTGGTATAGTTAGGTATCATCCTGCTGGAATGAACAGTGATGAAAGTGAACAAATTACTTTTGGTCCTGTAAGAAATAGGTATGTGACTGAAGCAGAAGGTGCGGTGCTTAGTGAGCGAATACTAACACCGGAGAAGAGTGTTAAGTATGAACCAAGTGCACCAGTAATGTTTTACTATAAAGCGGATAAAGCGCTAAGATGACTGATATGGTCACAGTGATTATGTTTGTAAAAAATATAAGATTGTAATGTAAGAAAGATTGTATTCTGTTACATGAAAAGAATTGTAAAATCATAAAATGATGTATTGTAAAAATAGGCTTCACTTTATAAGAGAGTGTAGACTAAAGAAAAGTATTAGAAGGAAAAGATATTGTAAGAATATGAAGTAGTAAACTGAGAGAAAAATTCTCAAATTAAGAAAATAAGGTAACGTAAAAGAAGATTCTTAAGACTAAGAAAAATAATGTGTTGTAGAAGAAAATACTTGTTATAAAAAAAATGGTGTAATGTATTGAAATTCTCTCTTTCAGGATATTATAAGTAAAGGAAATATTGGTAAATAATAAAAGACAAGTTAAAAGATATGTAATGTAATAAAATGTGACCATTGTAATTCGTGAAAAGAAAGTAATAAAAGGAGACTCACACAGCCGACAGGTAGTGTGAGAATTTTGCATTCTCAGGGAGATTGCAAAATTCTCAAATATGGGGGGAAGGTGTTGCGAAGTGTTAAAAGTAACGCCTAATGCCCAAGTGTTAAGATGGTGCAATAGGTAGTAAAGGAAGCCAACAGTGAACGCGTGTGAGGCCAGGGTTGCATCAGACAGGGGAACTGCATGGCGCGTGGGTAACGAGATACGGGTGTAAGCTTCTAGAAGGACGCGCGGGGCAGCGGAGCGCGTCACGGACAGCTATAAAAAAGAGCCCGCCACAGCGGGAGGGGGACTACTTCTCCAGAGGTCTTCGAGAGTCGGCGAGTGAGCCAGCAAGCAAACAGCGCAGCGGAGATGACAACGTGTATTTCGCTACTGTAGTTGCCGTTGTACTGTTAGGGTCTTCACGTTTTATGGACCTTTGGCAGAAGAGAACGTCTGCTAGTTTGTTCAGTACTCCTGAGGATTAGGATATCCCTCTTGTAATTTCTGAGTATTCTCAGTGAAGAGGTTTGTCGGCTTCGTGAGTCACAAGTGTGTTCATCATAACCTCTTGTGTTCTTAAATTTATTATCTCCCGAACTTATCCTATCCCGAGTTCCCAATTGTAAAATCGATACCACTAGTTTCAGCTTCTGAGTCTTTTCAGCTCTCTGTTGCACAACAGGACGCAACAATGCGCTGAAATGTAAAATGAGGGTATTAATCTGTAACTCCTAAAAAAATCAATTTAATAAAGTTTTTGAACAAAATTTGGTGTTTTTTTTTAATTTATTACGAGATAAATTTCCCTTTTAAACAAGTAGCCCGTATTTGGACCACCTCTTGAAAATCAGTCAAGCTACACTTTTTGATTTATCGATTTTGGAACATTAAATTTGGTTATTGATTATCTGAACCCTCATATCACCTTCATGATTGTTTTATAGAAGTAAGTGACATCAAAATTATCCGTATTTAGTGACCAGGTAAATCAGAAGGACCAAAATAAATATGGTTGCCCTTATTTGGACCTTTTGTTAATACTGATCATTCAGTGGCTCTGATCTTCAACAAACAACACACTGGGATGAAGCTAGCTGTGCTCCGGATGGTTTTGAGAAACACGAATACAGTTTAGACCAGCCAGAAGCTAGAGACAAACCATGTTTCGCACAACTTTAACTGTCCCGATAAGTGAAGACGTGATTCAGTGCTCACCAAGGTTAAAGGACGGTAAATTCTCCCACGTCATGAACGTGGTCCAGCGAACCAGACTAACGCTTGACTCGAAATTAGCCTATCACGTGGTGTTATTGAAAATCGTGTGAATGCGGTTTTAAAATACTTCCACAAATCCTACCAGGAGGCTGGAAATCTAACTGCAAAGACAGGATTGGGGTTCGAGTATTCCCAATACAGAGAGTCGTTGTTCCAGAGGACGCAACGAGCCGTAGATGGGAGGAGAAGGGAATTCGGGGTTTCTTCAACTTGTGCTATGCTGGAAGATACTTCGACTTCCGTTGTGCTCTGTGTCGAGACTGGACATTAGCACATGATTTTTTTTTTTTATTCACAAAGCATTTGTCTGACAACAGTTATTTATTTAGCTTATGGCCATTGCACAAAAAATAATACAATTTAACATTAAATTATAATTTAAATTCACAATTAATATGGTGTATCCAATTTAGAGCTTCATTTGATATATTAATAAAATCTATCGCTGATCCCCTGAAGGCTCGAAGTGGACAATCAAAGGTCTCGTGACGGATGGATTGTTTTTCCTCACCACAGTCGCATCTCGGTGAATCTCTCATTCCCCATGTGTACAAAGATGAAGCAGATCTGCCATGACAAGACCTAACTCTGTTAAGAGCTACCCAGATCTTGCGAGGAAGGTCGAGTCCCTTTAGTACCTGTTGACTGTCAAACAGGGAGTGCCATTCTGGTGGGGCTGAGGCTATCCACTCCAATTTCCAAGCTTTTCTCCCATTAAAATTATCAGATATAATCTGTTTTACAGTTTTTGTGCTTGGAATTCCTGATTTAAGTCTCTGAAATTGATTTTTCACTGACAACAGTTAAGGCATCTAGAGAAGGCTTCAAACAGAAAAGCACAAATTCACGTATTTCCACGATTGACATTATTTCTTTATACTATCACTTATATATGAAATATAAAGACTGAAACATCAAAAGAGGGGGGGGGCAACTCTAGAATATCTCGGAAATAGGTAAAATGAATATCCAAATCTTTTTCCACATCATAACTGTTGTGGTCGTGAAACACTCCTAAAAGGAAGGAGAGGGCAAGACAAATGTTGCTTCGTGTTAATTCGTGCTGTCGCTATTAGCTTCCGACATGATGCTAAATCCTTAATAGCGAGTCATTCGTAAACGTGTAATTCGATACTTAACTGGTTGTCCCGGGAGTTTCGGAGCTCTACAAAGGCTAACCTTCAGCATCTTATTCTTCCTTGGCCAAAGGCAACGGGAGATTAATTAGCCTTTAACCGGATACCTCGTCTTGTGACGACTACAAATTACAGAATTTGCATTCCGCTTCGCCTGCAGAGAGCGGGATACAAGAGGAAGGGTCTATCGGCAACCATCTGCTTCCACAGCCAAGGTCTGGCCCCGAGGCGATTGCGTCGTGTGAACCAATTCTGCAGGCGCACACAGGGGTATTTGACACAAAAAGACGATCAAAATTATTTACACGTAATTTGCATTTTTATTTCGTTTCTTTTGTGTATTAGAATTTACAACTATGATGTAGGAGTAATAATAAAGAACACATACTTCGAACACACACTTTGTTACATATTAAGCGAATAATTACAAAATATCTAAACAATAATCATACATGTACACTAAAATAATATCACTCTGACGAACCGTCCCATCCTTCACCGTCGGAAGATTCATCTGGTGTCTGTGCCTGCTTCGTCTTCTGGCTCATTCTCTTCTTTAGTACTCGGGTCTCATTAAAGTAATATTTTAATAGTTTCTGATTTGAATGATTTAGATTTTTTGGGGAGGGGGGGGGGGTCTGATGAAGTCCAAATACGGGTCCGAAGTCAATAAAAGCCTATTAATGACATCTGTGTTGCACTGAACCCGGCTAAATTTTCTAGAGTATCTCTCCCTAAATCGTCGAAAATATTTGTTTCTAGCTTCTGCAAAATACTGGCTTTTTAGAATTTTTTGTGTATTCTATGAATGTTATCTTACCTCCGGTTTTTTTAATGTTTACGTATACCTACCAACAAATTCTTAAGTTGGAAATAAACATTACCTCTGACACAAGAATTTTTTTTAATTCACCTATGTAACTCAAAATTAGGTAGGACAGAATCTAAATCTCTGCAAGTCGAACTTTTACCTACAAAACTCACTCTCTTTATTCTAAAACCTTTGTAAGTCGAAACATAATTTCGCATTTCACTTGAAGTTCGACTTGCCGACGTTCTACTATACAACTTCGATTCAATGAATCTGTTTAATATACTCTGCCGAATCAACGAGACAACAAAGTAAAATTGTTAATTGGATGACTGTCTTGTTGGTAGAGAATCAGCCCATTAGGTACACATAAAAAAAACTAATTTTTTTATGATTATAGGGTGGAGTCAGAATTGCTTGTTGAAGGCTTGAAGTGTAAACATCGTGGCATAAAGTTGATAATAAATTCAACTGGGCAAAACACATTGGGCAAGTGGTAGGGAAAGGTTACAAAATCATACATTTATTGGAGGGGGTGATGAGAGGATGTACTAGAGATGTCAGGGAACTGGGTAACAAAAGTTTGGTCAGGCCATTGGTTGAATATGGTGGTGTATTTTCTGGCCCACCTTTTGGGTATCAAATACAAGAGTTTGAAAGAGTGCAAAGAAGTGGAGCTAGATTTGTTTGTGGAAATTATCGCAGAATTCAGTCAGTATCTGATATGATAAATGAACTGGATTGGAAGTCATCGGAGGATAGGAGGAGGGTGAAGAGAGTGCTGCGAATGTATGAGGCATATGTTGGTGATGGGGCTTGGAGGGATATTGGTCGAAGAATTACGAATAGTGTATGGAAGGGGAAAGATGACCATGACCTCAACCTGGCATTCGATTTCATGCATAAAGGAGTGGGAAGAATTTCTTTTGTGGCTAAGGGTGTCAGGGACCAAGTGAAGTGATGAATAATTTACCACAAGCGTTGATACAATTAAAAATTAAAAATTTGGATATAGTAAAAGGAATTTAACAGTCAAATTATATAAGATTAATTAAAAAATAAAAAAGGGGGTAATGGGATGACAGGTAATTGCCACCGGAGTGTGTGCTCCATCGCAATTAAATTAACAATAATAATAATAATAATAGTAAAGCCCTGGTGAGAGACTAGGTTTCCTGAGCCTGTGCAACGGCAGTTACGCCACACACGTGACCCATTCAACTTAAGGAAGTGGTGTCGTCAGTGTTTTCAGCTAGCGGTAACGTGTAATGGAACTGTGCCACAAATTCGCAAGAATTCAAAGCCCCCCGTAAATTGCCTTAAGATATAACTGTAACCGGGTAAAAACTTCTTCAACGAACCAATAAAACTTGAATTTTTTGAGATTCGTAAATTTTCCATATTTTTACCAGACAACAAAATAACTAGTTTGTCAGTAAATCCAACGTTTGCTGTGAACTCATTTTTATCCTTTGTTACCCACGGATATTTGTGTGGAGCACAATATTAATCACGTTTGTAATGTCCCTTGGTGACGGGAAATTTATGCGTGTGAATTCCACGTTTCTTTGGCATCGGCGAGAGCCAGGTGACTCATACCTGCGCTGAAAGACCGAACGGTTTATGGCAGGCCGTAAAGTTAAAAGCTTTACGCATTCAATGAAATTCAAAGTACAGTATAGGGACTGTGCCGAAATGAGGATTTCCTGGTACAGTAGAAAGTTGAAACTAGAGAAACGATGCTTCGGAGAAAAAGTCAGGTTGCGGAACACCTCTGTTGGGAACCAGCGAATCAAACAGTGTGTTACGAACTTTTAGAAACCATAAGTTTTTTATGCTGCATGAGGAGCGCCAATGGAGATCGTGGACGACCCGCCAAACGCTGCCACTCGCTGAAATTTCCCGCGTGTGCTAAAACTCCGGAGCCTGCAAGTTTTCAACGGGGCGAACAAGCGGGAGAGAAGACATTCTGTTCCTGGCCAGCAAACAATCCGCACCGGCGCACCACGGGAGATTGCGGGAGAAGTCACTACCTGCGGGGAGCTAGCTCGCCAAGTGACCTTGCGCCCAGCTGATCAACAGGGTCCGTCTGATTTCTCCGCAACTCATCTGCTACGGTAAAGAACGCCGACGATGTATAGACACTCTTGCGTCATTCAACCCTAGGCAACGCTCTGAGATGAGAATCATGCTCTAAATTATTCAAAAGAAACTTTTAATATTCAGTTCTGTTCAATAAACCAATCAATTTTATATTCAAAGAAAATAATAGGTGTTGTAAACCCTGATTTCAATAACTTCCTTTCCAATGTACCAGTATATCTTTTGATTAGATGAAGATATGTGTTTTTATTGGTAATTTTAAAAGTATAATTGCTTCGATAAAAAGTATTTCAGAATTGGAATGTCGCTTCTCTCGGATAGAGAACACTTCCATTCTTAGCGCCTACCCGGGATTAATTTTGCAAATTAACTTATTAATGAATGCATCTCATAATTTCATTCTCATTTTAATAACGTCGTAAAACAAGACGATACACCTTCTATCAGATGAATTAGACTCAAGTAACTTTTATGGCCTGACACAACACATTTTGTTTATCTAGTATAAATCCTTATTACGCCCACCTAACGTCAATTGTATGGTATACGTTAAGCCACAACGGATATCAAATCCACAATAGAGCGAATTTCTAGCTACAGAGTCAGCAGTTTATGATGAATTGTCCAGTAGAATTGTCACAGTGTTGAACCGAAAAACGGTTCATCGTACACGTTCTCGCTCATCTGAAGGTTTACTTGTCAGCCTGCTAATCCGATACTTTGTATGCTAACGTACTGCCATTT
>CM061914.1:82300939-82463006 GCA_031002005.1 Vandiemenella viatica
CCCATATCTTCCACACCCCCATAGCTACATACATCTAACAACCATAGTGCACGACAACAGACACGATTCTACTACCACACATAAACACCAATGCTCTAAGCTATGTAGTCGTGGCAGAAAAGTGAAATCTGCGGAGACACATGCCTTTCGTCGAAATACGAAAATATCCTTGGTCGGCCACTTACAACCACCACATTTTCCACACAACCACATTTTCTGAAATTCGGCCGCTGTTGTGATCGAAGGTGACTCTGTGTAACTACTACACACAAACGCCATTTATCTCTGATCTGTAATTTTCGCTGAAAAGTGATACACCATGACACTTTTGTCTTTGGCAGAAGTATGAAATTGCCACAGGTCGACCACTTTCAACCCCCATTTCTCCCACACCCCCATAGCTACCGACATCTAACAACCATAGTGCACTACATGAGACACGATTCTACTACCAAACACAAACACCAATGCTCTATGCTATGTAGTAGTGGCATAAAAGTGACATATACGGAGACAGTCGAAATACAAAAATATCCTTGGTCGGCCACTTACAACCACCATATCTACCACAGTACCACAGTTTCTGAAATTCGGCCGCTGTTGTGATCGAAAGGTGACTCTGTGCTACTACTACACACAAACGCCAGTTATCTCTGATCTATAGTTTTCGCTGAAAAGTGATACACCATGACACTTTTGTCTTTGGCAGAAGTATGAAATTGCCACAGGTCGACCAATTTCAACCCCCATATCTCCCACACCCCCATAGCTATCGACATCTAACAACCGTAGTGCACTACATGAGATACGATTCTACTACCAAACACAAACACCAATGCTCTATGCTATGTAGTTGTGGCAGAAAAGTGACATATGCGGAGACAGTCGAAATACGAAAATATCCTTGGTCGGCCACTTACAACCACCATAACTACCACAGTACCACAGTTTCTGAAATTCGGCCGCTGTTGTGATCGAAAGGTGACTCTGTGCTACTACTACACACAAACGCCAGTTATCTCTGATCTGTAATTTTCGCTGAAAAGTGATACACCATGACACTTTTGTCTTTGGCAGAAGTATGAAATTACCACAGGTCGACCACTTTCAACCCCCATTTCTCCCACACCCCCATAGCTACCGACATCTAACAACCACAGTGCACTACATGAGATACGATTCTACTACCAAACACAAACACCAATGCTCTATGCTATGTAGTTGTGGCAGAAAAGTGACATATGCGGAGACAGTCGAAATACGAAAATATCCTTGGTCGGCCACTTACAACCACCATATCTACCACAGTACCACAGTTTCTGAAATTCGGCCGCTGTTGTGATCGAAAGGTGACTCTGTGCTACTACTACACACAAACGCCAGTTGTCTGTGATCTATAGTTTTCGCTGAAAAGTGATACACCATGACACTTTTGTCTTTGGCAGAAGTATGAAATTGCCACAGGTCGACCAATTTCAACCCCCATATCTCCCACACCCCCATAGCTATCGACATCTAACAACCGTAGTGCAGTACATGAGATACGATTCTACTACCAGACACAAACACCAATGCTCTATGCTATGTAGTTGTGGCAGAAAAGTGACATATGCGGAGACAGTCGAAATACGAAAATATCCTTGGTCGGCCACTTACAACCACCATATCTACCACAGTACCACAGTTTCTGATATTCGGCCGCTGTGTGATCGAAAGGTGACTCTGTGCTACTACTACACACAAACGCCAGTTATCTGTGATCTATAGTTTTCGCTGAAAAGTGATACACCATGACACTTTTGTCTTTGGCAGAAGTATGAAATTGCCACAGGTCGACCACTTTCAACCCCCATATCTCCCACACCCCCATAGTTACCGACATCTAACAACCATAGTGCACGACAGGAAAGACGATTCTACTATCACACACAAACACCAATGGTCTATGTTATGTAGTTGTGGCAGGAAAGAGAAGTATACGTAGATACGAATTTTTGGTTGAAATGTGAAAACGCCCTGCACTGACCAACTTTAATCATTATATCTCCCACATCCCCACAGCTATCGGCATTCGGCCAACGTTGTGCACGACAGGAAACTCCATGCTACTTCCACCCACAAACATCAGTGATCTGTGCTAGGTAGTGGTGGCTGAAAACTGAAATATAGGAAAAAACTAGTCTATTTTTATATATATATAAGATTACCAAACCATAAGCAAAAAAATTTTATATTCTACGTAACATAGTACAGTTAAATTATCAGGAAATTATTCGATATTTTCACCGAGCCTCATGTGTGAACGGTTAATGTTCAGTTTAGGACGACAGAATCCTCGTCCAGCCATCGAAATTTTTGCTTTCACGAAATCACCTTAGGCGAATACTAGAATGCTTCCAATCCTTGCTGTCATCAGATCCCTACTCTAACAACTTAGACGTATACGAGCGATAAATGCTTGATATAAAAAATCAGTTTGCTTCATATATACCATCTCCACAGAAGGCATAGTTTCTTTACGAAAAGAAATAGAAAAGGTAAGGTAGCTGTTATTCTTAAACGAACTCTAATCCTCACGCAACACTAAATACTAAAGTGTTAGATTTTCTTTTTCCGTGAATATTTAAGTCATAATTAATAATATCTGAAAAACGGCGAGATTGTCCTTGACATTCCTTGATATCATCTTGGTAGTTTCGTCGGCGTAGGTCCCGCGTCAGTTGGCAGACACAAAAAATGTTTACTGTCAGGTGTGAGATTTACTGCACACGTGAATTACGGCAAGACGTCACTTGAGACATTAATAAACGAGTACGTTCTGTGACTTACTATTTCGCTGGTGAAGATATCCGATATTTTGTGCTTGAAGATAGTTTTGAGTACAACCAATTTTCAGAGTATACTGATTCACAGTGACCTAAATAAGCAGACTGTACGGTAACGGTGCTGTTTTACGCTTATAAAACCAGCGTTCGATTAATATTATTTCATGTGTGCGAAATGTTTGATTTTCTTTTAATAATTTTGCGAGAGATTATTGTACATTATGTTCATCTGGTATGTTCCTTGTCATACCAGGAAAGTGAAGTCGTAAAACTTATATAATACTTCATGGTCCGTGTGTATTATATATGATGAATAGCAACGTTGGTGGTTTGTAGTAGGATAAATGCACTGATTCGTTTGTAGCAATTGTTTATTAGTCAACTGAAAAATGTTAGTAGCAAAACGGTTAGAACATCTTACGAAACAAGACTTTAAACATACATAAGAAATAAACTTCTGGTAATTTATAAAACAAAATTTAATTTATTTATTTATTTATTTATTTATTTATTGACATTCGGTTATGAAACCATACAGCCATCACTTGTAACATGATTCATTATCGTTAACTAATAACATGTTTGATTATACTCATTATTATATTGCATCTGTTAATTATCGTTATACTTATGCTACTTACAATTTTGATTATATTGGTAACAATTTTAAATAGAATTTATCAAAATTTAATTTACTAACAAAATATTTGAAGCGAAAATATAATCATCAGAAACCATTAGATGAAATGTTTCCCAAACAGAAAAAAATATCCGATAAGCTCTTTAATCTATTAAACACAGATAGTTTATCCATATTTTTTAGATATCTCATACTGCTATTGTATTCACTCCTAATCGAATCTAGCGAAGCCCTACAGGTTGGCTCTGAAATATCTCATTTTATAGCGACAGTAGTTTACTTGTTAAGGTCTAGCGGTAATGTGATTATGGCCAGTAGGAAATTTTCGATCGTGGTGCTGCTATCTAATTCCGATCACTCCTTATCGATGGCAGCGAAGCCTAGCGGCTTGACTCCGAACTACCGTATCCGTGACCTTGATTGCTCGTAATTTTTTGCACTGACGTTCTGAATTTCGAAAAATTCTTTTCTTAATGATGTTACCAAGGTGGAGAACTTAACGATGCCTCATTTATCGATTTTATTTGAGTTCGAAGGAACAAAAATGACTCACCGCAAAACAAAACAAAAAAAAACTTTTTAGAAATAATATAAATGATGAATAAATTACAACATAATTGAACGAACCTTTTTTTATTACAGGTACTGAAAGCGGATGAGGTGTCGGTCTACTCTAAAATGCAGAAGAAAGGAATTCGTGCTATGATTAAACATATGTGTAACATAGAGATTTCACTAAACGACATTCGCGAGGATATGGTGGCAACATCAGTAAAAAATTTCTCCTGCCTACAGCACAGCTGAAAAGTGGACGATTGAATTCAAACTGGGGATAGTCAACAATGAAGTTAATCCCCTCTCCAAAAATGGAGCGTCCATAAACTACGTGGGTTCCCTTAAAATCTCCTCTCCCCCCCCCCTCTCCCCTTCCCCACGTAGCCTAACGTGTCTCTTGCCTCGACACCCGTTGCATCCCCTCCCTTCTCCCATCCCGTGTGGCAAGTTTTCTCTATTCATCCCACAAGACTTTTGTACTGTTTCTCTTGACAGATGTCGTTAAAATTATTGCGTATATAATGATCACAACTGATCCTAGTGTTGTGTACTTTTCTATAACTATAAATATTCTAAATGAAAATGTTGACACCTAGTGTGCTGGGTGAGTGGTTAGCGCTCTGGCCTCGCATTCCGGAGGACGCCGGTTCGAATCCCCGTCCTGGCATCCAGATTTGGGTTTTCCATGGTTTCCCCAAATCACTCCAGGCGAATGCCGGGATGCTTGCTTCAAAAGGCCATTCCTACCCCACAAAAAAAAAAAAAAAAAAAAAAAAAAATGTTGACATTAGTTACTCTTGCAAATGATAAATTATTGGGTAAAACTCTTTCTCAGGTACAGTCAGGGATCCTTTTATTCTTGAAGTATCACTAATAACATTATCTTTTTACCATTCATCATTGTTCTTCTTTTTCGTTTTGGCTTCTATGTACCACGTGGTTCTTAACTCTGATGAGCTTTCTTTTTGGCCCAATATTCTTTCATCCTTGCACTGTGGTTGTCTTTTCCTTCTTGGCTCCATTTCGCCCCAGATCCTGGGCGCAGTGTTTTGGCTGTTAGTGTCTGGCGATAATCTGATGCTTCAATCAACTTTCTATACTTACCCCTGTTGTAACTGTCACTGGGGTCTACCGCCAGTTGCTCGAGATCTTTTCTGATTAGCTTTGTCCATTTTGCGTTAGTCGCTTTCCTTCTATAAATGGTGTCGAAGATTTTGGAGGTGAGTCTATGATTGTCCATCTGAACTATGTGACCACAGAACATTAATCTCCTTTTTCTCATCGCTGTTGTAATGCTCTCCAGTTGTTGGTATAGTTCCTTTTTATGCCTAAGTCTGTATTTTCCTTCTTCTTTGAGAGGACCCGTGATTTTTCTAAAGATCTTCCGTTCCTTTAGTTCCAGTTTTCTGAGTTGTCCCTTTCTAACCACGTTCAAGCACTCTGGTGCATACAGTACTGATTATCAAACTACAGTATTATATACCGAGCGTGGTGGTGTAACGGCTAGCGTTCTGGCCTCGCATTCGGGAGGACGGCGGTTCGAATCCCCGTCCGGGCATCCAGATTTGGGTTTTCCATGGTTTCCCAAATCACTCCAGGCAAATGCCGGGATGCTTCCTTAAAAAGGCCATGGCCGAATTCCTTCCCATTCCTTGCCCCCCCCCCCCATCCTTTCCAGTCTCTAAAGACCTCGCTGTTGAGAGACATTAAGCAGTTAAAAAAAAAAAAAAAAAAAAAAAAACAGTATTATAGTGTCTGAGTTTGAAGTTAAGGGAGAGGGATTTAGATCCATACATGTTCTTACAAGTGTGGTGTGTTCTCTCTAGTCTGACACATCTGCTATTCATTGCTAAGTCCTCATTGACGTTAGGAGTTATCCATTCTCCAAGATATTTGAACGCATTAGTCCTTCGTATCATGCATTCCCCTGTGGGATTAAGTTTGGTGAATTTCTGATGTTAGTGATGAACTCGGTTTTGTTTATATAAATTTTTATCGTTACTTTAGCTGCAATGTTGTTGAGGGACGATAGTTGGTGAAAGCTTCCTCCACACTAGATGCTAGGAGAGTGAGGTCATCTACGAAGGCTATGCAGCTGACTAATAGTTTGTCCTTTCTTGTTCATTAATTGATAAAATAAAACTAACTATACTTGTCGCGTAAAAAAAAAACTAAGAGAAGCTGTATTTTTTGTTTTCTATTGTTGCAGTTCTGTCACCTTTCTTTCTGCATTATCAGGAAATGATTAATTGATCTGCCTAAGAGACAATGAAAACTGGGAAAAATATTTTCGACAAGCCTCGTAAAGTTCATTGTAAAACGCTACTTCATACCACACTTTGGGCTAGAAATTCACTTGACAGAAACAAAATTAGAATTATTTTATCAACGAGTGGTGTGGTCAAACGCGGACGATCCTAAGAAAAACAGATGTATTTAAAACCATCGAAACAGAACGAACTGTCACTGAAATGGAAAATTCCAGGTGTAAACGAATTTGAGTCTAGGTACGGCATATCTAAGTTTATCTAATCGTAATGTGCCGTCGCGTTTCGGTTAGTTCAAATGCGAACAACCCGCGAATGCGTTGTTAATATGTAAGATATCTAAATTACATACGGAAATAAATCTCCACATGCTGTTGCGTGGTGTTCTGTACGGTATTTTGACTGTGAAAAATAATGTAAATGAAAAACTACGTGGCTTGGCTCGAACCTCCCTCTTCTACGTAGCTCAGCGCTGCTTTCTACCTAACCCCTCCCACTGAGACCGAGCCACGTAGTTTATGGACGCTCCCAAAGTAGGGAATCTGGGCAGGGTACAGTGTTTGTGTGGACAGCAGTAAGAATAACAGTTAGGCAGATCGAAAAGATATCAGGCATTTCGACATCAACAGTACATTGTTTTCTGACATAGTACTTTGACATGATAAATGTTGCCTCCCATTGGAACTGAACATGTAAATATGCTTTCTGGTCAAGAAGGGGAAGGTAAGATGTTACTGACAACCACTGAATAGGTGAACAAATCAATTCGTGTGGCTTAGAGCTCTGAGGCTAAGCTCACTGAACCGGGGAGGTACAACGGGACCGGGAACGATCCCAGCCTGCGTTGAACCGGTTTTTAGGTGGTACAGTCCCCAATCTCTACATCACAAATACATTTCACAAACATGAAACTCACTTATCACACACGCAACTTAGTTACAAATTTAACCGACAGAGGACAACACTTCACTTCCTTCATTAGTACGTATAACGATCTGGCAGTAAGTATATAATACTCGGCATCAACAAGAGCACGCTGCAGAAAGATCAAAGCTCTAAATATGACCATGCCAATGATGAGTAAATAGAAACGCAATGCATATTATAAAATTTCTGTGAACCTTTACGAACTTACTGGTCCATAATGCTCTATAGATGTATAACTTATTGTTAAACGCATACTGTACTCGTATATGTACAAGCAGAACAGCTCAGCAATCAGGAAACGGGATAATTAATTTGAGTTGTTAGCATGGTAGCCGCCAGCAGCCATTATAACACGTGTAAGCGATATAATTGCAGATCCGTCAGTCTTTTTTCTCCTTTATACATCGGAGGTGAATACTGACGTCATTGGAAACAATCCCGATACCTTTCTACTGCATCCAGCTCCGGGGAACACCACCATTTGAGCTATCTGCATACATAACCGATCATACAGCTAGATTAGTACCTACGACATCGACAAGTCTTTTTGTTCTCCCCGGTCTTTCCTGTGAACTTTGGCTATTGATCGGCTTAGGTCGGTAATACGAAGTATGATTTTGCATGTGACACGGTTCACAGGCATGTTTTGAGATGAAATCTACCAATGTCTTACCTGATTTCGGTATTGTGCCAAATTTTGAACTTTCGCCCAACATCATATTAGCCCTGCAAGCTGGAGCATCAGCACTAAACCATCCTCAAACTGTAGTATGCGAGATTCTTTTGTAAAAAATGTTAATTGTTTGAACTTCTTTGTAAGTTGTCAACTACTTTTACTGCTATTGTATGTAGTTCATTGCAGTATTCATTCTTTACATTCAGATTATGCATGTGACGATGCGGTGATCATAGGCATTTTTTTGAGATGGCAACTAGCTGCATATTACCTGATTTCGGTGTGGATCTGTAACTTACGACGAAGATGGAGGCAGATTTTGAGCTTGCACCCATCATCATCCAGGCCTGGAAGCTAGAGTATCAGCACTAAGCAGTCCTAAACTTTGAGCTGTGGTGGCATTATAATTAAATGCACTTTATCGTATAATTTGAAAAAGCAGTAATGTGCCAATTATATTGTGTGCCAGAGGCTTGAGCCCCCTAGCCCCCCCCCCCCCAAAAGTATCTAGGTCCACCTCCGTCATTGCAATTTTTTATTTTTTTTATCTCTACGGATTTGAGGCCCGAGGAGACTATAAAGACTGCTGTTTGCCCGTCTGAAGACCCCCCCCCAAGCCAAAATCCACTCAACCCAAGCCCCCAAACCAAAGTCCGCTCAAGGCCCCCCCCCCAAAAAAAAATAAAAAATCCTGGATCCGCCCCTGTTATAGGCTGTAAGCTATTGTCCCTTACTGCCGCTACTGTAGATTACTGTACACTCTGCTGTAATAAAACATTGATTCCTCTTTACGAAATTAGTCATTTGTATCTGTCGTAGTTGCTATACTGTCATTCTCCATGTTTACTTTCGTATGTACTCGATTTCAGATCTGTCACCAAGAAAGAAGAAATGCTATGATCTCAATGACTGAAGGAATGATCCTTGCTTTGGATAGTGAAAACGTTTATTCTTTTTAACTTAACCTTCCTTAATTTAAGGCTATTATAACAACATAGAAAGAGAGAAAACATATCTAGTCGTTGTTAGCCCACCAACGAAGTGGGGCACATGACGTCACAGTGACAGACACAATCACGAAATTAGCCTTTAATTAGTAGTAATAGTACAGTTTTAGTCGATCACTCAGAGGCGCTGAGCTTATAAACAATACACTGGGACGAAGTTAGCTGTATTATGGACGGTTTTGAAAACACGGATACAGTTTAGTCCGCTCAAAAGCTAGAGACAAACCGTGTTTCACACAACTTAAAGTGTTCCGATAAGTCAAGCCGGGATTCAATGTTCACCAAGGAGAAGGTCCAAAGGTATAAATACGGTCTACTTGCTGAAAGTAGGGGAGGGGGGTTGTACGCAGGCACGAGAATAGCGCCAAAAGGATCAAGTGGTGGGGAAGAGTAGTGATTAAATGAACTTGGTCCATGACACACGTGCGTCGGCGCGAATGGTTTTATCTGAAAACTTGATTTTGACAAACTCAAAACATTTCAATACATGGAAACTTTAATTTCTCAGTTTCTTATATATTCAATAAAGAAAATAGCTCCCCCCTCATCTCAAAGTAACTGACCTGAGTTTCATGCACGACACCTGTCCTGTTCGATTTTTTTGTTTTTTAATGGCTGCCGAGACCATCAACTTGAGGTACCGCATGGATTAAAAACGGTCTACCACTGGTGGACTAATAATGGGCTAGCTCTTGACAACGGCAAGATTGCAGCACCCGGGTCAACGACCAACTGCTCAAGCTTCAACGTCCAAAAGAGATACCGTATGATGTACCTTCATCTCCACCATTGCAAAGAAAAATCAATCGTGGCCGCAAGTGCGCCAAGACTTGCATCATAACTGGATGTCCTTACTGCGAATGACTGAAGAAAAGTGTAAAGCGTACAGTCGTGAACAACTGTCAGATGATTGCGAAAGTGTAATCAGTTGCATCAGCAAATAAAAAGAATCCAAAATTGCCATGCCCAACGAAAAAGCCCATTAGATAAACTCAGCGAATAGTTGAATTCGGAACTAGACCATAGGGTCCCTCTTACTAATGACGACAATAACGATGACGAGCGTGGTGGGTAACGGTTAGCGTTCTGGTTTCGTATTCGGGAGGACAGCGGTTCGAATCTCCGTCCGGGCATCCAGATTTGGGTTTTCCATGGTTTCCCAAATCACTCCAGGCAAATGCCGGGATGCTTCCTTAAAAAGGCCATGGCCGAATTCCTTCCCATTCCTTGCCGCCCATCCTTTCCCGTCTCTAAAGACCTCGCTGTTAAGAGACGTTAAACAGTTAAAACAAAAACAAAAAACGAGTTGGCGATTTCTCTGGGTGAAGAGAATGCAGCGTACATTTTCTGTGATTGACTCCTTTCATATGATGGCAGAGACGAAGTGTGGATTCAATTCTATAAGTCTGGCAGACTGAATGCGCTGAAATGTAAAATGAGGTATTAATCTGTAACTCCTAAAAAAAAATCAATTTAATAAAGTTTTTGAACAAAATTTGGTGTTTTTTTTTAATTTATTACGAGATAAATTTCCCTTCTTAAACAAGTAGCCCGTATTTGGACCACCTCTTGAAAATCAGTCAAGCTACACTTTTTGATTTATCGATTTTGGAACATTAAAATTGGTTATTGATTATCTGAACCCTCATATCACCTTCATGATTGTTTTATAGAAGTAAGTGACATCAAAATTATCCGTATTTAGTGACCAGGTAAATCAGAAGGACCAAAATAAATATGGTTGCCCTTATTTGGACCTTTTGTTAGTACTGATCATTCAGTGGCTCTGATCTTCAACAAACAACACACTGGGATGAAGCTAGCTGTGCTCCGGATGGTTTGAAAAACACGAATACAGTTTAGACCAGCCAGAAGCTAGTGACAAACCATGTTTCGCACAACTTTAATCGTCCCGATAAGTCAAGACGTGATTCAGTGCTCACCAAGGTTAAAGGACGGGAAATTCTCCCACGTCGTGAACGTGGTCCTGCGAACCAGCCTAACGCTTGACTCGAAATTAGCCTATCACGTGGTGCTATTGAAAATCGTGTGAATGTGGTTTTAAAATACTTCCACAAATCCTACCAGGAGACTGGAAATCTAACTGCAAAGACAGGATTGGGGTTCGAGTATTCCCAATACAGAGAGACGTTGTTCCAGAGGACGCAACGAGCCGTAGATGGGAGGAGAAGGGAATTCGGGATTTCTTCAACTTGTGCTACGCTGGAAGATACTTCGACTTCCGTTGTGCTCTGTGTAGAGACTGGCCATTAGCACATGATTTTTTTCATTCACAGATCATTTGTCTGACATTTATTTATTTAGCATATGGCCATTTCACAAAAAATAATACAATTTAACATTAAATTATAATTAAAATTCAAAATTAACACGGTGTATCCAATCTAGAGCCTCATTTGATATATTAATAAAATTTATCGCTGATCCCCTGAAGGCTCGAAGTGGGCAATCAAAGGTTTCGTGACGGATGGATTGTTTTTCCTCACCACAGTCGCATCTCGGTGAATCTCTCATTCCCCATGTGTACAAAGATGAAGCAGATCTGCCATGACAAGACCTAACTCTGTTAAGAGTTGCCCAGGTCTTGCGAGGAAGGTCGAGTCCCTTTAGTACCTGTTGACTGTCAAACAGGGAGTGCCATTCTGGTGGGGCTGAGGCTATCCACTCCAATTTCCAAGCTTCTCTCCCATTAACAGGGCCGCATTTAGGCTCTGTGGGCCCCTAGGCTATACATGTGGTGCGGGCCCCCTGTCGCTAGTGGCTGGATGATTAAATTTCGAAATATTCGAAATTCGACCTAAAACATTTATGTGGTGACCTTTTTTTTTTTTAGCTCTACTACCTGCCCACAGGCTGTGGTAGGTTGTGGTGAGGGCCCCTCTTTGTGGTGCGGGCCCCTAGGCTACAGCCTATGTAGCCTATGCTTAAATGCGGCCCTGCACATTAAAATTATCAGATATAATCTGTTTTACAGTTTTTGTGCTTGGACTTCTTGATTTCAGTCTCTGAAACTGATTTTCCACTGACAACAGTTAAGGCAGTTAGAGAAGGCTTCAAATAGAAAATCCCAAATTCACGTATTTCCACGATTGACATTATTTCTTTATACTATCACTTATACAGGAAATATAAAGACTGAGATGGTTATGATCTGAGACAACGAAAGGAGGGGGGGGGGGGTGAAATCTCTAGAATATCTCGGAAACAGGTAGAATGAATATCCAAATTTTTTTCCACAGCGTAATTGTTTTGGTCGTGAAACACTCATAAAAAGAAGGAGAGGGCAAGACAAATGTTGCATCATGTTAATTCGTGCTGTTGCTATTACCTTCCTACATGATGCTAAATCCTGAATAGTGAGTCATTCGTAAACGTGTAATTCGATACTTAACTGGTTGTCCCGGGAGTTTCGGAAATCTACAAAGGCTAACCTTCAGCATCTTATTCTTCCTTGGCCAAAGGCAACGGGAGATTAATTAGCCTTTAACCGGATACCTCGTCCTGTGACGACTACAAATTACAGAATTTGCATTCCGCTTCGCCTGCAGAGAGCGGGATACAAGAGGAAGGGTCTATCGGAAACCATCTGCTTCCACAGCCGAGGTCTGGCCCCGAGGCGATTGCGTCGTGTGAACCAATTCTGCAGGCGCACACAGTGGTATTTGACACAACAAGACGATCAAAATTATTTACACGTAATTTGTATTTTTATTGCGTTTCTTTTGTATATTAGAACTTACAACTATGAGGTAGGAGTAATAATAAAGAACACATACTTTGAACACACACTTTGTTACATATTAAGCGAATAATTACAAAATATCTAAACAATAATCATACATGTACACTAAAATAATATCACTCTGACGAACCGTCCCATCCTTCTCCGTCGGAAGATTCATCTGGTGTCTGTGCCTGCTTCGTCTTCTGGCTCATTCTCTTCTTTAGTACTCGGGTCTCATTAAAGTAATATTTTAATAGTTTCTGATTTGAATGATTTAGATTTTTTGGGGAGGGGGGGGGGTTGGGTCTGATGAAGTCCAAATACGGGTCCGAAGTCAATAAAAGCCTATTAATGACATCTGTGTTGCACTGAACCCGGCTAAATTTTCTAGAGTATCTCTCCCTAAATCGTCGAAAATATTTGTTTCTAGCTTCTGCAAAATACTGGCTTTTTAGAATTTTTTGTGTATTCTATGAACGTTATCTTACCTCTGGTTTTTATAATGTTTACGTATACCTACCAACAAATTCTTAAGTTGGAAATAAACATTACCTCTGACACACGAATTTTTATTTATTTCACCTCTCTAGCTCAAAATTAGATAGGGTAAAATCTAAATCTCTTCAAGTCTAACTTGTACCTACAGAATTCACTCTCTTTAGTCTAAACCCTCTATAAGTCGAAACATAATTTCGCATTTCACTTGAAGTTTGACTTGCCGACGTTCTACTATACAACTTCGATTTAATGAATCTGTTTAATGTACTCTGCCGAATCGACGAGACAACAAAGTAAGATTGTTAATTGGATGACTGTCTTGTTGGTAGAGAGTCAGCCAATTAGGTACACAAAAAAAACTATTTTTTTTTATGATTATAGGGTGGAGTCAGAATTGCTTGTTGAAGGCTTGAAGTGTAAACATCGTGGCATAAAGCTGATAATAAATTCAACTGGGCAAAACACATTGGGAAAGTGGTAGGGAAAGGTTCAAAATCCTACATTTATTGGAGGGGGTGATCAGAGGATGTACCAGAGATGTCAGGGAATTGGGTAACAAAAGTTTGGTCAGGCTATTGGTTGAATATGGTGGTGTATTTTCTGACCCACCTTTTGGGTATCAAATACAAGAGTTTGAAAGGGTGCAAAGAAGAGGAGCTAGATTTGTTTATGGAAATTATCGCAGAATTCAGTCAGTATCTGATATGATAAATGAACTGGATTGGAAGTCATCGGAGGATAGGAGGAGGGTGAAGAGAGTGCTGGGAATGTAAGAGGCATATGTTGGTGATGGGGCTTGGAGGGATATTGGTCGAAGAATTACGAATAGTGTATGGAAGGGGAAAGATGACCATGACCTCAAGCTGGCATCCGATTTCATGCATAAAGGAGTGGGCAGAATTTCTTTTGTGGCTAAGGGTGTCAGGGACCAAGTGAAGTGATGAATAATTTACCACAAGCGTTGATATAATTTAAAATTTAAAATTTGGAAATAGTAAAAGGAATTTAACACTCAAATTATATAAGATTAATTAAAAAATAAAATAAAAAAGGGGTAATGGGATGACAGGTAATTGCCACCGGAGTGTGTGCTCCATCTCAATTAAATTAACAATAATAATAATAATAGTAAAGCCCGGGTGAGAGACTAGGTTTCCTGAGCCGGCGCAACGGCAGTTACGCCACACACGTGACCCATTCAACTTAAGGAAGTGGTGTCGTCAGTGTTTTCAGCTAGCGGTAACGTGTAATGGAATTGTGCCACAAATTCGCAAGAATTCAAAGCCCCGTAAATTACCTTAAGATCTAACTGTAACCGGGTAACTTCTTCAACGAACCAATAAAACTTGAATTTTTTTGAGATTCGTAAATTTTCCATATTTTCCCCACATAACAAAATAACTAGTTCGTCAGTAAATCCAACGTTTGCTGTGAACTCATTTTTATCCTTTGTTACCCACGGATATTTGTGTGGAGCACAATATTAATCACGTTCTATCAGATGAAATAGACTCAAGTAACTTTTATGGGCTGGCGCAACACATTTTGTTTATCAAGTATAAATCCTTATTACACCCACCTAACGTCAGTTATATGGTGTACGTTAAGCCACTACTGATCCATAGTAGAGCGAATTTCTAGCTACAGAGTCAGCAGTTTATGATTAATCGTCCAGTAGAATTGTCACAGTGTTGAGACGAAAAACGGTTCATCGTACACGTTCTCGCTCATCTGAACGTTTACTTGTCAGCCTGCTAATCCGATACTTTGTATGCTAACGTACTGCCAATTTCAAACCATTAAAGATCTCAACTAAGTGGTCTTACAATGATACATTTATATGCCGACCACAATTTGAGACATAATATCGTCGCTTACCATAAGCAAAATGTGGAGGAGGACAAAAAGAGGGCTCTGTTTTGCTGGTGCATTTAATAATCTAAAGTAGTTAAGTATAGGGATTCAGAAGACTTGATGGATATTTTAGCTTGAGGAAATTGATACAAAGAAAGAATCTTAATAGATAATTTACCTTCACATAACAACTGATTGCCACATAATGTAGCACGGTTTTCAATCGGATGCTTTAACGCATAGATGCAGCAATGGATACAATAAAAAAAACAAGTGTGCCTTAAGAGCAGAAAAAATTGAGTAGAAGCTTGTTTATAGCACCGTTAATGTTCTGGTTTTATAGGTTTAATGACAACTAAAATTCTAGTCTGTTTCCATATCATATAATAAAAACTGCTTACATTAACTGAAATAAAAAGTCATGATTCTAGTTCCACGACTAGTTTAGCGACTACTGCATTGGACTGGTATCATCAAGAGCGCATAACTTAAACAGAAGAAACGTTCCGGTAACACTAATGCTTAATGAGCTTCAAATGTGTTCAATGGTAGAGTTTGGAACGCGACAGATTAATTTCATAGTTTTCCCGGTTTTGGTTTTTTTTCTTTCAGTCGAAAGAAAAATTTTCGTTGACACATCGTGAAAGATGTGGCACTTGGCTGATATAATAGCAGCGATGTAGCATAGAGGTAAGAAAAGAGAGGAGTCAACATACATGGAGGAAGGAATAATATGGAGACGACGCAAGAGACCTTTACCACGCATGGGAGTGAAGCAGGCCGGCGGAGGAGTGGGGGGGCATGGCCGGAGTGGTGGGGGCTTGACCGCTTCCCAACAAACACGGCGAATATGTACAAACACCTCAAGGGGACTGTAGGATAAACGTGACGTCGCAATCTGCTGATGGATTATTATGTAACTCGATGAGACAAATAAAACATGAAGAATAAATTTTTTTGATATCCTGCTTAGTTTTCGAGATATTCTGTCTCAAATGTGAAATGGTTTTGGTTGAAATTCAGAAGAAAAAATTATTCAAAGTCAAATTTTATGATGAATTTTTATTTAAAAAGACGAGACAAATAAAAAATAAAGAGTAAAATTTTTCGATATTTCACCTAGTTCTCGAGATATACTGTCTCAAAAGTGAGGTGTCTTGAGTTGAAATGCAGAAGAAAAATTTCGCAAAAGTCAAATTTAATGATGGATTCTTATGTAACACGACGAAAAAACTCGATAATAAGGAATAAATGTTTTCGATATCTTGCTTAGTTTGGGGGATATACAACATCCAAATTGAGGGGTTTAGGTTTGGATGCAGGCTGGACCAAAAATTAATTCTGTCAAAGCCACAATGATTACATGGTTGACATGCAGAATGGATATTTCAGTTTTATTACTACCACTTGTGGTTAGTCTGAAATGTGTCCTAGACCAGAGAAAAAGTAAGAGGACCCACTCTAGGGATGAGCAACCCAGACATTTTGTAGGCTGGTACCAGAAATAAAATGTTTATTCAGTCACCTTAATGAACATTCTCTTGATTAAGATGTGTTGTCTAATTTCACAGCCCTACTTATTAGGACAATTGTAAAAAAATTATCTCTCAGTTAGATTTAGATAGGGGGGGGGGAGAATGTTGTACAAAAAAAAGAGACTAAATTAGAAACACATTCCCCAAATTGATTTTGTTCAAAGGCCAATAACTTCTTTATTTATGAAGCCCATTTTTATTTCTGCATGAACCTGTTTCGACATAAATAGATGAGAAAGATTTCAAAATCGGTAAAAATAGGTAAAATAATGCTAGTCTATTATATGCAAAATAGCAAGTTTGCTGATTTTCTACACTACACCAAGAAAAATTTGAGAACAAAGTCATCCCATTGAGAGCTATGACTAAATATTTATAGACGTGCTGCAAAGTTTGCGGTGTCTACCGCTCACTTCAACAACGATAATTACAATTCAACTTACTTATGAAATGATATTCCAGGTTCTTTCCTGTCTGGCCTATTTGTGCAACCGTACGCAACACAAGCTGACATTTTTAAACACTTATACACAATACTAAATGAAATAATCACTGCATCTACCACAATGTGAACACCTTAATTGTTGGGAAGCGCCATATGGTCGCTGCCGGTGCTGCCACCATGCGGGAGAGTTTAGTGCTTGCTTCACCGATTTAACGTCACTTCTCCTCCATATAATTCCTTCCTCCATGTCAACATACCGCTAATACTGTGAACTGTGAAGTCTACTGTAAATTCTGGAGCCCAATGCGCAAGCGCGGCGGCCATATTGCTTTTCCCCAAAACATCGGGCTTCTAGCGTTGTTTTTGCTGCTCTCAATATTTCATTCACTAGTATTTCAAAGATTTTATAATCCCAGCTTGTGTTGCATACAGTTGCACAAACAGATCAAGTAGAAAACAACCTCGAATATCATTGTAATTACTATAATTACTGTAATTACTGTTCTTGCAGTGTTTAATACGTTATCTGCAAGAGTGGGGCCAATCAATATAGATTTCGAATGCTTGTTAAAAAGTTAATTCGTAGCTATCAGTAGGACGACGTTATTATCAAAAATTTGTTGACATAGTGTAGACAACTAGCATATGTTACCTTTTTTTTATATTTTGCTCGTAATACGTTAACCTTATTCTACACAAGTGTTAAAAGTCTAATTTAAGCTCCCGGCTTTTAATGTATGGCAAAAAGATAAATTCACTGATGCTGCTGGCGAATTTATGTACGCCTATCTACTGCTAGTACAGTATCTTCCGAATAAGTCTACAGCAATTGACTATTACTATTCGCATGAAGCATACAAGATAAGTTTCAGGTCAAGTTTACATCGCGATGGAGTGAATTTATTATTGTGCGTGCGTTAGTTTAATTGCAATTCATACTGAAAGGGATATGATGAAATTAATTGTGTTAATTTGTGCTACGTGAACTAAGGATCCTGATGTTGGCAATGTTGTTGTTTCTCGAAATGTAGTTCAAAATGAAATTTATGTTTTGGGGTGGGCAACACTATCATAACCGTGGTGATGCAATTTGATGTTTATATATATATCCCTCAGCTCTCGAGATATTTACTATCAAAAGTAACTTATAGGTATAGTTCCTTACGCCTTTGGTGACTTTTTATTCTTGTCCAGTCAGTGTTTGAACCTAACCACAAATACCCATGTCCAGCGTGTAGTTCACTGTGGCTTTGGCGAAATTATTTTTTGATCCACGCCGCACGCGTCCCAACCAATCCAGGTCAATCTGAAGACAGTATACCCCGAGAACTAAGCGAGATATCGAACATTTTTATTGTTTATTTTCAAATTGCCTCGTCGCGTTACATAATAACCCATCATCAAATTTGACTTTGAGGAAAATTTTTTCTGCATTTCAACCAAAAATGCATCACTTTTGAGACAGTACATCTCTAGAACTAAGGAGGCTATCAAAAAAATTTATTCTTCATTTTTTATTTGTTTCGTTGAGTTACATAATAATCCATCATCAAATTGCGGTGCCACGGTGACCGCAGAATACCCTTGAGATTTGTGTGTATATTCCCCATGTGTCTTGGAAAACTCAATATGGCGATCTCCCATAACCACTTCTCTGTACCCGCCTTCACTTTAATGCGTGGTGTAGGTCCCTTGCGTTGAATCAACTTTTTCTTTGCTCCATTCGATGTAGTTCCCTTTGTTGTGTAATATCTTTGGTGGCTCGGTGACATAATATACCGTCACGAATTCCCTTTACTCGCTACATGAAACATTCTCCGTTGGCATCTCCATTCACTTAAAAATCATAATAATAAATCTGCGTCATACAACATAACGACAGCGCAATGGAATCGTTGAAATTGTAGAATATTTCCAGTGTAACCAAAAATTTAATTTTTACCAAATTGTATAATCAGGACCAAATAATTGATTCACACAAATATTTTAAAGGAACTTGGAAGTAGTCACTATAGTGCCTGTCCTCGAATGTTATGATTGGAGGAGCTTATGAAACGGAGTATGCTTTTTGTCTATTAGTCTCCCGAGTACACCGCAACATCATCTTTGTCACGTTTTGATAAATAATCTGTTCCGTTTACATTCCGCAGATATTGCTGCTCACGATACTATTTCACGGGAGGATTAATTATGTTCAAAGCGTCACAGAACTCCGTCAGCAAGGATTATGTAATGATAAAGAGCGAGATGTGACGTTAAGGGATTGACGTCTATACTGGTTTTTGTTCAGTGCTTAACCTGGTTATTTCTTTATCTGCCCATAACAGTTACAACATTTTTTTCTCGACTGTATCGTCCAGTAAAAAAATATTTTCACTGTCTACACTGGTAAGAAATTTCTGATCTTAGCTCACGCTCTCACTTCAGGTTCCCCAGAATTTAGGCAGCAAAAAAAGACGAATTCTGTGAAATTTCTTTTTATTTACGAATGGCACACAAAGTTTCCATGGTTATTTCTAGTGTAATCTTGCAATGTAAAAACAGGTTAGTGACCGAGCGTGGTAAGTGAGCGGTAACGCTCTGGCATCGCATTCAGGAGTACGTGGGTACGAATCTCCGTCCAAGCATCCAGATTTGGGTTTTCCTATGGTTTCCCCAAATCACTCCAGGCGAATTGCGGAATGCGTTTTTCAAAAGGCCATGGCTGAATTCCATGCCTTTTCTTGCCCCAAGTCCTTTTCCGTCTCCAATGAAAGCCGAAAATAAAAGTTTAATGCTTGTTATGGTTGGATTGGGCGGGAAGCTTTAGATGAATTTTTATTAGTAAACATCTTAACTAAAGAACAGGATTTTTTTAAAGTGGAATAGCTCGTGACCAGGGATATAGAAGGGTGACAAGAAATCTCTGGAAAATCACCATATTCTTTCCGCTTTGCATGTAGTTGATGAGTAAAGATTTGAGATCTGTATTTTGCGAAGGCTTTTAACCTCCTTGCAGAAAAGTGGCGCTCAGCAACACGGAGAACGTTCTTTTCTCGGCATGCAGTTAAAACTTTCAATTATTGGCTAAATGTTCCCCACTCCATTGAATCTAATAACGGAATCAGCAACTTCGTTTTTCTTGTCAGGAAGAAAGTTTTTATTAAGGTGAGAAGCTCGAATTTCTAACTGGGCTGACATGTCATTACACACCCAGTGGTCGTACCTAGAAGCAATCGAAGGTGAACTGGTACACTGAGCTGCAGTAAACGCCACACAGTGCGTCGGATCAGCTATAGTGCGTTCAGCTAACAGACGCGGCTCAAGGTACACTCTGCTCTATCCCCACTCCACTGCTATTAGTCCTATAAGGGATAAGAGTACTCCGCTGTACGAATTCGATACCCTGAATGCCTGGACACAGCGGTCTACTCGAAGGGATAGGCGGCCGGTGGGGTGGGGTGTAGATGAGGAGCGGGGACAAGATGAATATGACCTTGAACCGCCAGTTGATGGTGAACAGAGTATAACGTAACAGGTAAGGGACATATCTGGTGGGCCGGGTAGAACTTCACATTTGAACGCCAGCTATCGCTAAGGTGGTGAACATGACTGTTTTGCAACTATCTCGGCTCTCTCATTTATCAACGCTACAGATAAAACATCTCCTTAGGCATCATATCTGTTCCATGTGAATTTGATAAGAATTTACGACGACCTAGACTATAATTCAAAAGCAGTTTCGACCCATAAACGATTAAGTTTAGAGACCTCATTTTTCCTGAAATAATCCAAAATTGCTTCACATTACATGTAAAATGAGTAAAAAAAACTGAAATAATATTTTCATATTTAATTAAATTCTTTCTGAATGCCATTTTATCATAATTACCGAGCGTGGTGGGTGAACGGTTAACGTTCTGGCCTCGCATTCGGGTGGTCGCGGGTTCGAATCCCCGTCCGCGCATGCAGATTTGGGTTTTCCATGGTTTCCCAAAATCACTCGAGGCGAATGCCGAGATGCTTCCTTCAAAAAGGCCAGTTACTTGTCCCCAGTCCCATCCGCCTCTAATGATCTTAGCCGTCGACGAGGTGTAAAGCCGTAAGGGAAAAAAAATCATAATTTCTGTCATTTAGCTATGAACTGCAGTTATTAAAGTTCTAATTCCTACTTCTCGATAATATTCAGATATCGATCGATCATTAAATCTATTACTGTAACACAAAGGCTTATCTAAAAATTTGTGCTGACACCTAGTGTAAGGTATCCCTCATTATATTTTCAATATTCAGTAGGATTTCGGTCGAGTTTGGGTTAACTGTAGTATCCGGTACCACACTTTAAATCAAGTTAACAGCACTTCTGGTATAATAAAGTGAATAAATAATCCATAACTAATGTAAATAACACCTAAACTGCATTAAATCAACGATATTTCAATAGAAAATAGGTAATCTCATGTAGAAGCAAGATCTTAATAACAGATACTAACGTTGGTTGGCGAGATGTTTTGAACCGATTTAAACGAAGTAAACGTTGAATAATTGCAAATAATATGCATAAATAAACCTTTTATCATGTTTAATACACATTATTTCGGAGATAAATAAGTAATTTCAATAAAGGAAAAATCTAACCCATAAATTTTGGCATATTCCAGTTTTAGTATTTCTGAAGAGATTTCAGTACAGCAAAGACAATAAAGAACCTATATTACACAGGCCTAGACTCACTATAACCATAACTTCAGAAATAAATATAGTTTAGTAGGATTTTTAAAGAAATAAACTGGATGATAAAATAACAGTCTGAAGCAGAAATGAAAATAATTCATTGTGATAAAACTTGACCATGTTAAAGCTCCAAAAACAGCAATAATAATCCCTGAGACAGCCTAGTAGATAAATTAACAGGTTTCTGATAGTTTTAAAGCATCTAATAACCACAAGAAGTAATTATATTGGATTTTTAATACTCATTTTGCTTAAACAGTTCACATACATAATTTTGGTCTTTTAAGTAGTTTCAGGATTTAAAAAGTAGAAAAACAAGCAGTAAATAAAATAATCTTTCAATTTTAATAGGTTTTAAATAGTTTCAGTCTGTAAAATATGAAATATCAGTGAGTAAATAGACGCCGGTAAATTGATTAATTTGTCCAACTTTCAGAATAAATTCCAGCACTTTAAAGCCATTTCGAGAGCACTAATGACATGTAAATACCAGTTTACACCCATAATTAATTTTCTAAACACATTTTTAGACATTTCACTAACCTGTTGAATGTTAATCCGATCACGAAATAATTTGTTACAGACACTGCACACATAAAATGCTTCAACACTGATTTTAAACACTGCCACACAATATAAAGTAGAGAATAAAATAAAACAGTCCGAAAGTGAAGTAAATTCAATTAAATCTGATAGTTTCCAACACTTTAAGTATTTTTAAATATAATTTGAACACGTAAAAATTGAACACCCAGTTTTGGCAATTTATCATTCAAAAACCTACTTGAATTCCGGGTTATAAAATAGTTTGCCGGGACAATCCATTCTTTTAGCTTCACACATATTAATTTCACGCAATTTAAAGCCATAGTACCGATGTTATAACTTTCCTAGCATTCACGCGACACCAAAAACACGTGGAAATCACTAAATAATTTATTGTGTCTCAGATAGGGCACTTACAAAGATAAAATAAACTCCAGAATACGCAGTTAAATGCAGGCTTTACGGTGATAATTTTTCCGGCTCGCTAATCCATAAACTTTCGGAGTTATAAATAAAAACATAAATTATAGTTCCATTTGATTGTTAGAATTAATCAGTTTACCTTATCTCAACAGAATTAAATAAAGTTCATATGTAGAGACAGGCTAAAATCAGGAATAATATTTTAACCATAATTTCAAGTTAATTACTAAAGCCGATTTTTAAATAAGAAAATAACAGGACACTGATTTTGGTGGTAGGCGAGTAACACATCCATATTTGGTAATTTGTTAGAGCGAATGCATCACGTGACCCCCCAAGCTAATATAAGGCAGCTTAGTCGCGGGATTTTCGTCGGTCGTCTCCAGTATTTTTGGAATTTGGTGGTGAGCGCATGGTGTCGCGAGATCCGCGCGGGCTGGCGGAACAAGGATGGCACTGAACCAACCTGGACGAAGGAACTTGTAATAGCAGCCATGTTGAGAATTTTTGGTGAACTACTTCTAACCATGCAACTAGTCAGTTAAATTCAGTTTTGGGGTTTTTCTCGCGGTTTTGCACTGGAATCTCAACTTGCAATTTTTGGAAAAGATTTATGTCCGATAGCCTTTGCTAACAGTGTTTTATAACGTTTATGTGAAAATTTTGAAGAATATATGACTTTTTGATTCCAGTTGAGACTTTCATTTATTAAGATAATACCTTTCTTGCAGAAGGTGAAGCCTGCAAGTGGCGACTGTGGTCCTTTGAACTGTTAGCTTTATTAATTTTACACGGTTTCATAATTTTAGAATATCTTGGACAACATCTGGCTCAGGTGACTTAGGCGATATGCAACCCCACATACGCCTTGGATCCTGACATGGGGATCGTAGTGACGCGTGTTCGAGTTGAACAGTGATTCCAGAGGAAACCAAACAGTGCAATCTTCCATCCAGTGCCACTTTGGATTATTTTCGTCAATGTTCCGGACCGCCAACCACCACTGCGCACCAGCGAGACGACACAACTGCAGCGAGTGAGGGACTGCCTTGCCCGAGGAGTCGCCGAACCACTACAGCTGTTGCAGAGCAGAGACGCCACCCTCCCTTTCGCTATCGCAGCGCTGACGTTTCGTCCAGGGAGACGCTCGCAGTACCCACTACACTGGCAGAGCAACACCAGACACTCCGGGTCTGCACTTCGCCACGGCGAATAAGATAAGTAAAAGTGACAGTGAATTGTTTCCTAACTTTCGTTAAGGGCCTCTCCAACCAGAGAGTAGTGACCTCTGTACTTGCCGACGGATCTATACTATCGACTAGTGGGTTTTTCTAGGGCACTTTCAACCACTAGTTTTCAACGTTACCTTCCACCAATAGTTAAACTAGGCACCTTTTGGTGTATTCAACACTGCAAACACAGCAGTGGGCATTTTTCTACCTTTTTAGCTGTTACGACAGCAACCCAGTGATATAATATCACAAACCCAATTTTACCGGGTTATAATTGTGTTTTTTCCCCTTTATTCGTCGAGACATATGTGCATTTTTCATATTTTTGTGTTCCTTGGTGTTTTTATTCGGTGTTTACAATTCAGAAAACAGCTGACGACTTGACCAAAGAGGTTCGAGTCACAGATATGCAACTTTGCCAAGTCAACGATTCTCTACCGCATCTCAGCTGATGTTTGTGTTAGCATCGCTGTTGTTTACATTACAGATTTCGGAAATTTTTTTTTCTTCTTCTTACTTTGTATTTCTTTTCAGGTTTGCGTGTGCTTATTTTCTACATTGTTTTTATATTATTTTGTGTGTGTATTTTGGGGGAATTTGGAATTTTTGTGTATTGTTTACCAACATCTTCGAAATTTTTTTTTTTGTGAACAGCTGTTCTGGCTGTGAGATTCGGTTTATGCATTTGTGTTTTGAGGTTGTGCTTTTTGTGTTTTCCTGGGTATCTCTTCATATATTTTTGCCATTTGTGAAAGATAGTAGGGTTATAATAACATCAAGCGTTAGTATTGGGTTCTTATCTCTCCTATTTAGGAAAGTTTTTGGCTGTTTTCATTTCATTAAGTTTATAATGGCTTCCAATCAAGTTTCTTCTGAAGTCATTGCTAGTACCAGTGAAGCAACGAATACAAATCACCATGCGATGATCACCAGATCTCGCAGTTTAAGTAACCTTAATCAACATGTTGAAGACAATATGTCTCAATCTGCTTCCCAGCAACCTGGTTCTACTAACCCTCCCGATACTACTTCTGATGATAGTAATGATACCATTCCAGTGCAGGAAGACTTTCAACCTGAACAACACCAACCTAGCCAATTGCAGCTTGCCCATATGGCAGAAAACATACCACTAGTTAGTGACACTGACTCTGATGTTGAACTTGAAGGAGACATACATGGAGTAAAAGGTTAGATTTACCATCAGCAAATGAAGACCCTAGAAACTCGGAGGACAATTCAGGTAGTAGTTCTAATAGCAGTCTACTAGTAGGTTATGATGAACATAGGAACCCCATTACAGTACCCAGGTCCCAGGCACCTTTAGAAACAGACACTACACAGCCAGAGGCACACACAGTTGCAATAACTACTCAAGTTCAGGTAGAACAACCCTCACACACGCCATCCTTGACTGATATGAACTCCCTTTTCAGCCTATTAGTTGCTAAAATTGATCAACAAAGACAGGAATCAAAGCAGAATTTTGCCGTTCAGAGACAAGAGAATCAAAAACAAATTCAGGAAATGAACCAGAATTTTGCCACTCAGAGACAAGAGAATCAGAATTTCAGTGCTAAGCTAGATGCCAAGCAGGATCAGCAAAACACGAAACTAGATCAGCACAGTCAAGAGAATCAAAAATTTAAACAGGAAATCAATCAAACCCTTGATATTAAGTTAGGCCTCCTAACCACTAAAATAGATAAGCAAAATACAGACATTAATACTAAGCTTCATAATTTTGAAAAGAAATTTGAACAAACACTTAAGGAAGGATTAGATAATAATTCACAGGCATTTGATATTAAATTACAAAACCTTAAGGAACAGTTTCAGACAACACTTGCCAACGCCACAACAGCATGTAACCAAAGGGAGGATAATAAATTCAGTAAATTTCAGGAAAAATGTGATGCCACAAATAACAAGTTGCAGCAACAAATTTCTGAATCAAAGACACGAATTAACCAATTAAATACTGCTACAATAGAGGTTACTAAAGACTTTTCAGACTTTAAGATAGAAGCATTGCAGACCTTTTCCACTCACTCCCAACAAATCCAGGAGTTAGACAATAAAGTGGACACAACCACTGCAAATTTGCAGGGGCAGGTGACTCGAGTAGAGAGTAATGTTAAAATACTGAATAGTAATGTTAACCAGGTACATGATAGGTTGCAACAAATCACACCCCTGGTTGAGGTTCATGGACAACAGATTACCACCCTCCAACAAACCACTTCAGCTTTAGATGATAAACTTGAGACTCTTACTTTGGAAGTGGACACCAATACAACAGTTAATAACCAACTTACTGAAAAGGTTGCCAATATTCAGCAACAACAAGAAGTGCATTCTACCAACATAACTTTGTTATCTACTAATGTTGAGAAAGTTAAAACTGACCTACAAGACTGTCAAGCAAAAGTAAAGCACTTAACCACACAAGGATTACCTGTATCAAACATACCTGAGTTTACCCTGTTGGGAAACACTAAAATTCAGGTACAGAATTTTTCAGAAAGAGGTCCAGTCCACCCGGTAGAGTTTATTAAAAGTTTCGAGGCATATAGGCACTTCCAGTTTCTTCCTGATGTTGAAAAAAATTGAAACTGTTTTCCAACACCTGGACCAGAATGCCAGAAATTGGGGCGTTCATCACAAACATTCCTCACAAACCTTTGATCAGTTTAAACAAGCTTTCCTCCAACGTTATTGGTCCAATACTACCCAGTATGAGGTGAAACGAAATATTATTTCAGGTAGACATTTTAACCCTGAAGGGGAAATAACTTTATCTGATTTTTTCCTTAGGGAGGTTATCAAAGCTTGCCATCTCACAGTACCGATCCCTGAGGAAGATCTTGTTCACTATATCCTTGCTAGACTTCCTGAACACATTCAAGAGTCCCTTACCCTAAGAGATATCCATACCATTGCAGAAGCTGAGAAAACCCTGCATATGCTGGACATGCAACAAGCTGCTAGGAGATCTCGTGCCCCTCAGAGGAAAAAGACTTTTAATAATAATAGTAATAACCATGGGAATGGACATATTCACCAACCTTCTCGAGATTGTAACATACCACCACTTATTTCCCCTTCCCCTAACCAGTTTAGACAAGAACCAGCTCCACCAGCACATTATGGTAATGCAGCTCCGCCTTTTGACCATAGCCACGCCCAAAATACCCAAGGAGTTATACCATCCCAACATTTTAATAATACACACCATGGTCACTATAATAATTCCAACAGAGGTGGGACAAATGGTAGAGGATTTTTCAGAGGTAGAGGTCGAGGAGGATTTAGCCACTCAAATGGCAATTACCAACCACATTTTTCTCACAATGATCATGACAGCCACGGGGTAAAAGACACAGTAAAGGACAACTCTGACCAAAGGCAACAACATTCAAAAAACTAGATTCGGCCAATGTTTTGGTCCACACTGCGGCAGAAACTTTTCAAGGACCACCCCCCTCATTGAATATTAACACTTTGTTTCATAATAATCCAAGGGAAGATTTGATACAAGAAAAGGATGATAAGGAAGTTGAGTAACTAGTCCAGGTTCCCATTTTACCCATCTGTGCCAAAGGCATAACCATTGATGTTTTATTAGATACAGGTGCTGACCTTTCTTGTGTTTCTGAAGATTTATTCAATACATTAAATGCTATTTCCCCAGTCCCATTTTATGAAGTACCCCCCATGGCAGCCATGACTGCGACAGGAAAGAAAGTAAACCCTCAGGGACATGCACCTAGCATGCGTGGTATGGCGTCCACGAGGTCCCTAGCTGTAGCTGTCTTTCCTTCTTTTCCGCTTTTGGGACAGTTACTTCCTTACATCTTTTCTGTCGGCTACCCTCAGCCAACTCTTCTTTCTTCGACACCCTTCACAGGTCCTGTCTTTTCCCCTACTTCGGAGGCTAATATGATCGTCGCCTCCGCTATCTTCTTTACTTCTTCACTTCTTCTTCTTCTTCCCTTCCCCCACATACTCACTATGCATACATCGGTATAATATACCTATCAGGGTATTCCCCAACATTTTTGAGTAATAATTTTTCAAATCTCTTTCAATAGAAAGATCCGATATAGGAGTGATATGACTAGAAGATACGATATCAAAGTGTTAATCTAAGTTGAAAGTACAAACTTAATTTGAATAAGAGAGTGGAGATCACCAGTGACTCTATGTTTACAGTGTCCCCAATAAGATGACCCACCCCATTATGACCTACAAAGCGAGGATGACCCACCCCATTATTACCTCCAAAGAGAGGAAGCCCTCCCATTATTACCCCCAGAGAGAGGAAGCCCTCCCATTATTACCCCCAGAGAGAGGATGAGCCACCCCATTATTACCCCCAAAGAGAGGAAGCCCTCCCATTATTACCTCCAGAGAGAGGAAGCCACCCCATTATTACCCCCAAAGAGAGGAAGATCCCCACTTTACCCCTAAGCATTACCCCAGAGAGGGAATGAACCCCATATTGACCCCATGAGTACCCCACAGGGCGACCACACCCCACACTTAGTGCTTGACTGGCAGAGACCGGCATGACACTCCCTCCCATGTCCCGATATGCATATTTTCATTTTCCCCCTATGGCGCCCTTGTTGTTGGTTACACACCCCCATTTCCCCATTCCCCATGTACACATAAGACACAGAGTGGTTAACACACTTTTAGGAGAGGCGAGTGAATACGATCGATTGAAGGACACGTTTGAGAGCAGGTCACAGCTGACACTAGTTCCTGCACACCTATAAAGGATCGGAATTGATATTATCTAAGAGCCACATTTATTTTGATGCCCCAAGCCATTCCATTGAGATGGTTCTTTCATTATGTTTCCCTGAGTATATTTCCAACTTTACCACATGTCCCTCTTATTATTACTATCCCTCAATATTTTTAGTTCCCCAATAGGTTTTATTTGTCATTGTAGAAGATGGATCGGAGAATCTGTTTGCGTAGGTATATTTACCCTTGTGTTTTTATAAGATGTAACGTGGAGAATGCTAGGATAGGGCGAGATGATGTTCCTTCCGCCGAGAGAATGGTTGGAAGTTTATAATGATAGGAGGCATACATATACCCCACACTTTTCACAACAGTGATACCCAACATTTATTATATATCTATATATACCCCTCACACCTTTATATGGTTTTGATTCTTGTGATCCTTTCCCTGCAGTTTGTAGGAAGTAACAATATTTACTCCACATACTACATTACACTACGAGATTACATCCCTTGATATACACCTACCTGGGTTTATAGTAATACCCATTTATATCGCGGGGGGGCGATTTTACATGTCCCTATATGTAGCACATATGTTCCCTATATATATATATTTTCTCACATATTCTTTCCCCCTAGGTCATAGGACCTACAGCCATTGGCTGCCCACCCTTTAAGGACCCCCTACCAATAGAAGAAATTTACCTAGTTTGTGTATATATGAACCAGTGTACTGGTTCCTCGCAACTTTGTTGCCACCTCTCCCGATTTTGTTGCAGCAGTATACTGCTGGAAGGAAACTGCGTTTCCACTAGTTTATAAGTTCCTATTTGTATATAAAGTTTAAAATTGAAATTTAGAAAATATTTCTACGGTTTAGTTTTTGGGGTACCCTGTTTCTTATTTCAGTAATTTTCCCTAGTTTTAAGGATAGTCCCATTCTGTATTATTTTTGGTTTGACTATAACCTGCCTATCTTCGGATATGGGCAATGAGTATTAATTTTCGCATTGCATATCTAATTGTTCATTTTCTAGTATAATTATCCTATTTTTGTTTAGTTTGTAAGTTTCTGTTTGTATGTTTAGGTTAAGTTTCAGAATAAGATATTACTCACACACGATGTTTGTTTTGTTTTGATTGTTCGCAGACTGTCTGACTGACCGAGGTCCCAGGGGCCACTGCTGTGACAGGAACCCGGGACACGAACATTTCTCGGCAGTATTAGGGATCATTTTGGTTTATATAAATTCTTACCACTACGATCTGCGACCGTGAAAGGACTTGGGCATTTACCCCATTTGTGAGCAAAAGTATAAAGGACTTGGGTATGAATCCATGTTTAATAAGTGTGTGAGAAAGTAAGAATAAGAACGTTCAAGTAACGAAGGACAGAGAGAGGCAAAGCCTTAAGATTTTCTGTGAAAAACACTATTTTTTGTAAAACATATAATTTTTCTTTTGTGCAACGCATGTAACTTTTGCAAATTTTAGGTTTAAGATGTCTTCATTTGTAATTTTGTAACAATTTAGGTTTAAGAGCCATTATTTTCCGAATATTTTGTGTGAAAATTCAACTTGATATGATACATTTTATGTTACACTTTGAACTAAAGTTCTATTCCATATGTGGAATTTTTGATAATATTTGCATATATATGATTTTAATATGTTGACCTTTTCAATGTCTAATATTGATAGTAATTTCAAGTATGAATGAGTAAAAGTTGCAGTATTTTTGTGATTACTTGGTATGAATGGAGAACAGAGCAACCGCTTAGGTTTAGGATAGGTTTAGTTTTGGGAATTTTCCAAATTTTTGGGAGTTTTTCAGTAATTTTTGGGATTTTTTAACATTCTTTCTGGGTTTTTTTTTCTTTCGTTAAGATGTTCAGCCAGTTTTTGTTCCAAAAATGACTTCAATCTTCAGGGGGCATGTAAGGTATCCCTCATTATATTTTCAATATTCAGTAGGATTTCGGTCGAGTTTGGGTTAACTGTAGTATCCGGTACCACACTTTAAATCAAGTTAACAGCACTTCTGGTATAATAAAGTGAATAAATAATCCATAACTAATGTAAATAACACCTAAACTGCATTAAATCAACGATATTTCAATAGAAAATAGGTAATCTCATGTAGAAGCAAGATCTTAATAACAGATACTAACGTTGGTTGGCGAGATGTTTTGAACCGATTTAAACGAAGTAAACGTTGAATAATTGCAAATAATATGCATAAATAAACCTTTTATCATGTTTAATACACATTATTTCGGAGATAAATAAGTAATTTCAATAAAGGAAAAATCTAACCCATAAATTTTGGCATATTCCAGTTTTAGTATTTCTGAAGAGATTTCAGTACAGCAAAGACAATAAAGAACCTATATTACACAGGCCTAGACTCACTATAACCATAACTTCAGAAATAAATATAGTTTAGTAGGATTTTTAAAGAAATAAACTGGATGATAAAATAACAGTCTGAAGCAGAAATGAAAATAATTCATTGTGATAAAACTTGACCATGTTAAAGCTCCAAAAACAGCAATAATAATCCCTGAGACAGCCTAGTAGATAAATTAACAGGTTTCTGATAGTTTTAAAGCATCTAATAACCACAAGAAGTAATTATATTGGATTTTTAATACTCATTTTGCTTAAACAGTTCACATACATAATTTTGGTCTTTTAAGTAGTTTCAGGATTTAAAAAGTAGAAAAACAAGCAGTAAATAAAATAATCTTTCAATTTTAATAGGTTTTAAATAGTTTCAGTCTGTAAAATATGAAATATCAGTGAGTAAATAGACGCCGGTAAATTGATTAATTTGTCCAACTTTCAGGAATAAATTCCAGCACTTTAAAGCCATTTCGAGAGCACTAATGACATGTAAATACCAGTTTACACCCATAATTAATTTTCTAAACACATTTTAAGACATTTCACTAACCTGTTGAATGTTAATCCGATCACGAAATAATTTGTTACAGACACTGCACACATAAAATGCTTCAACACTGATTTTAAACACTGCCACACAATATAAAGTAGAGAATAAAATAAAACAGTCCGAAAGTGAAGTAAATTCAATTAAATCTGATAGTTTCCAACACTTTAAGTATTTTTAAATATAATTTGAACACGTAAAAATTGAACACCCAGTTTTGGCAATTTATCATTCAAAAACCTACTTGAATTCCGGGTTATAAAATAGTTTGCCGGGACAATCCATTCTTTTAGCTTCACACATATTAATTTCACGCAATTTAAAGCCATAGTACCGATGTTATAACTTTCCTAGCATTCACGCGACACCAAAAACACGTGGAAATCACTAAATAATTTATTGTGTCTCAGATAGGGCACTTACAAAGATAAAATAAACTCCAGAATACGCAGTTAAATGCAGGCTTTACGGTGATAATTTTTCCGGCTCGCTAATCCATAAACTTTCGGAGTTATAAATAAAAACATAAATTATAGTTCCATTTGATTGTTAGAATTAATCAGTTTACCTTATCTCAACAGAATTAAATAAAGTTCATATGTAGAGACAGGCTAAAATCAGGAATAATATTTTAACCATAATTTCAAGTTAATTACTAAAGCCGATTTTTAAATAAGAAAATAACAGGACACTGATTTTGGTGGTAGGCGAGTAACACATCCATATTTGGTAATTTGTTAGAGCGAATGCATCACGTGACCCCCCAAGCTAATATAAGGCAGCTTAGTCGCGGGATTTTCGTCGGTCGTCTCCAGTATTTTTTGGAATTTGGTGGTGAGCACACGGTGTCGCGAGGTCCGCGCGGGCTGGCGGAACAAGGATGGCACTGAACCAACCTGGACGAAGGAACTTGTAATAGCAGCCATGTTGAGAATTTTTTGGTGAACTACTTCTAACCATGCAACTAGTCAGTTAAATTCAGTTTTGGGGTTTTTCTCGCGGTTTTGCACTGGAATCTCAACTTGCAATTTTTGGAAAAGATTTATGTCCGATAGCCTTTGCTAACAGTGTTTTATAACGTTTATGTGGAAAATTTTGAAGAATATATGACTTTTTGATTCCAGTTGAGACTTTCATTTATTAAGATAATACCTTTCTTGCAGAAGGTGAAGCCTGCAAGTGGCGACTGTGGTCCTTTGAACTGTTAGCTTTATTAATTTTACACGGTTTCATAATTTTAGAATATCTTGGACAACATCTGGCTCAGGTGACTTAGGCGATATGCAACCCCACATACGCCTTGGATCCTGACACCTAGGCTGAAGAAAAAGTTCAAACATACCTTATTTACTTTGATTCCTCCATTGAAAAGGTTACTCGTATGGAATAGTAAAATGTAGTGTAGTTAGAATAACAAGAATAGATGTTAAAAATATTATATTAATATTAATATATATATATATATACATTTAGAAAGTAATTCTCAAAATGGAGATAATTCGATTAAAGATACAACTCTAAGATAAACCATAATTACGTTTTTTTATTATTTTTAGTAGTCAGTAAACATGTTAAACATGAATGAAGAAACTGATCGTAACAAAGTTCCTACTTCTCAGGGGACAATCGGAGGACAAAATTTGCGATAAGATGAAGATAATCAAACCGAGAGTGATGGGTAAGTGGTAACGCTCTCGCATCACATTCGGGAGGATATGGGTTCGAATCCCCGTCCAGACATCCAGAGTTGGGTTTTCCATGGTTTCCTAAAATAACTTCAGGTGAGTGGTTCCTTTAAAATGCCGTCGTCGAATTCCTTCCTGTTATTGGCCCCAGTCATTCTCGCCTCTAATGACATAGACGTCGACGACGCGTCAAGCCAGAAGAAAAAGAAGATAATAATCAACGGATAGGAAAGCCGAACGTGTGAAAATAAGAATAGCTGTTTCAAATTGATAACATCATAATTTTCTGTTCCCGGATAATTCCACTGGAATGGTGAAAGATGACAGGTTGACAGCAGAAGACTGCAGATCAGTCATTGAAATCGTCATAGCTATAATCGGTGTTAGTTATGAGCCTATCTGAAATTTGAAACCTCACCATCTCCACCGTCTTAGAGTTTTGGCATAATGGTTGTCATGATTGATCTCAGTCATCACTCCATTCCAAGTAAAATCCGAGAGGAAAAAGTGCTAGAGAATCGTTGTGAGCTGGATGATGGTTGATTGGTCACAACGAAAGAAAGCTGAATCTACATTTTTAATTCACTAGACAATCACCACCTACCAAAAGCATAAAGGCTAAATTTAGCCTCTAACACGATGGTCTTCAATTTTTGAGTCTGTGAAGCAGGTAACTCGGTCACAATTTCCCTCAGAGTCAAAATTCGCTATTACTGTGATATTGCATGATTGCCCCAAATACGTATCTTAGTGAATCATTTGACATAGAAGGCAGTGACTAGGTTGAGAAACCTAGATCACGTGCTTTCTTGATTGTGACTGTGGTGGGGATGGGTATCAAATACAGCTGTCGGAGAGAGTACAAGATGGCAGCTGCAGATATTATCACAGAAAACAATCCGTATGTGGTCTGACAAAAAAAAATATGCGTTAAGATTTCTTGAAAATAGTCTGTTTATGAAACTGATAAATGGATATCAGGCAAAGAATTTTATAGGCATGTTGAAGGGAGGATACGTCTACAAGTCTACAAATTAGAAACGTATTGAAAACATACGGCAAATAAGGGCATATGTCAAATTGCATCTATATGCTTTACAAGAGACATCCTGCTGACGCTAAATCTATGAAAAGGTAAAAAACATGTTTAGAACAATATTTTGTTGAAGTAGCACTGCATAACCTTAACTGATTTTTAACGTTTAATAACTCTCAAAGTGTTTATACACGTGCAAGTAAGAATGCTATAAAGTCTTAATATTGGTTATTATGTAGCTAGGAATCGGATTCATTTCAGTTATTATAATTTTTACTATTGTTAAATTCCTTGAACACCCAGCTGAAATTCTCAAAGTAACAGTTTCGTTAAAACATTTTCAGATGAACTTCAACCGAAATTGAGATTAGGCCCTAAATGTGTTAATACACAAAATCTGAAGGAATAGAGAAATACAACTTATAGGAAAAAATTGTGAAAATCCAAAGTGACAGATAAGATGAATATGTGACAAAAGGAAAAATCAATAAAGGTAATTAAAAAAAACTACTCAATCGTGTGTTTTCGTTGGAAATAGTGGGTAATAAAATGGAATCCAATAGACGTACAATTGTAAATTTGATAAATTAATAGTTTTTAAAGTAGTTTCTTTATTTTAAAACACAGATCGTCCTAGAACCAAAGTTAAAAATGAGGACAACCTCAGTTGAATGTCAAGGACAAACTGTTTAAGTAATCTGATGTCAGACAGGACTTTTAGGGATCGAAACAGGACGTAATCAAAACAAATGTAGGTAACATAACTTTCTGTTTCTCTGTATTTGGCATACAGCCATTCAGCTGGCTATCAACATCTCTGCGCCTTTCATTTTAATTAACAACCGCTCTGCTCCGCTGGGCCTTGAGGTTATTACTTCTCGCAAGTTGCGTGTTAAGACAGGTGCCTCGCTCAGGTTCCTTTTGTTTATTTAACTCTGAGATTAGTGCACACATTTGCATTTGACCTCGTTCATCTCAGTGTTGAAGGAACGGTGACCTTTTTATTTACTGAAGGTTAGAATGAATTTTATTGCAACAGATTTAAAAAAAAAAAAAAAAAAAAAAAAAAAAAAAAAAGTGTGTTACGTAGTAACAGCAACTTCCTTAGGATGAAGGTTTACGTTACACACCTATTCAGTGTTTGCTTTCATACAGTATATGTAGTCTGCGCGTGCAAATAAATTCATTCTATTCATTTACATCAACTTTTTCATTCTTTCTTTAACATTGCTCCCTAACTAATCTCTTAACATATCGTTTTGTTAACCATTTCCTTGTTGCAATATTGTAAACAGGTAGATTTAGACGTAGAATTGCCTTAACAGATTTCAAAATACAATTAATAATTTTTAAAATCAAATATTATTGTGATTATTGTGTTGATTGACTTTAGAATTAAGACTTAAGATATAAATGATTCTATTCATTTTCCTAAGAACACTTCTGAGGAGAGAAATGCTTCACAAAGACGTAAAATATGACCATTAAAGTTTTCAGTTCGTTCTTTGGAAATTATCTTTGTTAAAATTTAAAGCATGAAAAACTGTTAAAGGAAATCTTTTAATTACAAATATGTCAGAAAATGATAATCCAAATCCTTCGTATAATGTATTATTGTTTTGTGACCGTTATATTTTTTCTCGTATTCAGTTTCATGTTCGCTTACTAACCAGTTTTTTCATAAAACACCCTGCGAACTGAAATTCTGTATATTTGTACGAAGGTCTTATAATAACAATATTATAGGTAAATTACATGTAAACTTTGGTTAAGTGGAAATTGCCGTAATACTGTTTCTGCTGGGTGGCTGGTTGGCTGCTTTGGAATACAATGATACGCTGGACGCTGTTTACCAGATACTGTTGTACTCTGTCCACGCTCGACTGACGGCTCAAGGACATATTACCATTTCCATACATCACCTCCCCCTCCTGTTGCTACCCCTCCGAACAGAGCGCTGGGTACAGGGTAAAATGATGGGCGATATCATACTCTCTTCAGGGGCGTAGTTACCATAGGGCTAGGCGGTGCAGTGCGCCGGGACCCCCACGCTCAGGGGGCACCTGAGCGCAACTGAGGGGGCCCCCAATCGCAGCCCAGGGAGGCCCTCAACCGCGGCTCAGAGGGCCCATGGGCCTTCGGAGCAAATTGGCGACCTTTTTTGTGAACCTAGATACGCTACTGCTTAGGGGTCCCCCATCCACAGCCCAGGGGACCCCAATCTCAGCTCAGGGGGGCCCCTACCAACAACTTGGCGGAGCTAAAAAAAAAGGTCACCCATCTGGCCTGAGAGCCCAAAATAACTTTTTTTTTTGGACCGGAAACCTTCTTGACCTAGCTACGCTCTTCATACACTCTTATGTATGTTATAAGTTATAACTTTAGTTACGATATGTATATATATATAAGAGATTTCCAGCTTTCAAAAGGCAGTGTGTCATTTATAGTTATCCTTTTCATTTTTTACATATATATTTTTACATATATATATAAGAGATTTCCAGCTTTCAAAAGGCAGTGTGTCATTTATAGTTATCCTTTTCATTTTTTACATATATATTTTTGAGCCATTCCCATGACAACAGTCTTTGCGACGCCATGAATGTATGAAACCCCGGGTATTGGAACAAATTTCCTCCGTTGTAGAGGAGGTGGTGCACGATTCGCAAATACCAAGTTTTAGGTCAAACTCCAAAGTTCTCCGCAGCGGTATGAAGTGAGATTATACTATGTTATTGATAATTATTCGTCTGTAGGATGGTGTCTTTGGAAGCAGTAGGCTTGAATGCGCCCGCTCCGGGCTTTCACACTGTAAAATAATGCGGCTAAGATGGCGAGCTGCGATTTCTAAATTGCCATACAGGCAAACTAAATACTGCTATGGGACAAATGAAACAAAACTGGGTATTCCATAGAGCATGTTGTTTAGGTAGACCTTAATATGTATCCAAAAAAATATAGCAAAGACACAGCAAACTCATTCAATCTTACCAGGCTGTATTATTGATTACCTTCTCATTTTACGGTTACAGTTTAAGAAGTGACACCTGTAGATTTTTTAAAAAATTATCTTGTTCCTCCAGGGTGTCTGTGAACATGAAATGAAAATATACACTCTCACAGCTCGACTGATAGATATGAACGGAACAACAATGTATCGACCCGTTTTGAAATCTACAGCTCTTATACCGTTCTTCTTTGTTTCTGTGGAGAATGTTTTTTATCAGATTTGGTAACTACATTATTGAACCTGCTGCTGTGAACCCAAGCTGGAGGGTTTGCGATTATCGTTCGTACATGACGTTTGAGATTTTGATGTTTGATGCCAGGACGGTTCCCGCAAAAAACTGTTGATTTCATTCCCATCCCTTAACTGGTTCTAAAAATCTTGTCGTCGACATGTCATAAGGTGCTTTTTAAAATAGAATACACTAACTGTCATACAAAACTCGATCTGCCAGCAAAAGCTATTTGATATCTAAAGTAAATAAACCAGTGAAATCAAAATATGAATTTCTTGTTATAGTAACATTAACATCTCTTTTATTTTAGAAAAAAAATTACAATTAGAATTTAGGGCCATTGCATAATCATAGTATAAATTCCCTTGACTTAGACACTCTTTAATTCACATATATCAGACAAATATTGTTAGACGATAAATTTAAGATGTTTGAAAGTGCTCAACGGCATATTTGCGAACTTAAAACAACATAAATAAAAATTTTCTACGTTCGAAAAAAAAAAGATCTTACTCAGTTTTCAACCACCTGAATAAAAAAGTAAACTCATGTGACATTATTTGCAGTAAGAACCTGAAAGATAGTTTGGCCGCCTAAGTGACAGGGTTTCAATTTGCCACACGATCCGCCTACATCTGTAAATGAACTCCGATCGACGAAACGTACTTCACACGAAAAAAAGCAAAGCTCTAGCAGAGATAAACATCACTCCTGTAAAATTTCCGGTATCTGAACCGAGGACAAAACAACTAGACCGCTCAACTGCTGAATAGGTTAGCTGCATATAATTTTTATTTTAATATCCCAGTAACTACGCGACGTGATCGATTAATGGTGTCTATAAGTAATGACGCTATACTTTGACTATTATATTAATTTTGTTTTCGCTAACATTTAAAAGCTTTCTATAAGGACAGCCTCCTCCTATAATCTGGTATTTCAGAGTATGACGGGATAAGGAGTACTGTACTTCATTGACAGTGGGAAAATATTGTCATGTTCGTAGATCTCTTTTTTTTTCCGCTGCCTAAACGACTTTTCTGTACAGTCCCATTGCCATTAGCAACTTAACTGTTTTTTTCAGGTTGGGTGGTTTTTGGGGACACATTTTATTTCACGTTGGGGGAAAAATGTTTATGGACGCCGTAGGCGCCCTTATCTTAAAAAAAAAAAAAAAAAAAAAAAAAAAAAAAAAAAAAAAAAAAAAAAAAAAAGAAAGAAAGAAAGAAAACCCTAAGGATTCGTGTGGTCAGTTGAGGGTCATCGTCGTAATCAGCTGTTTTAGGAGCTAGACGATTTTTCCCAACTGATTGTCCTGTTTCTGGTGACAGTCATGGCCGCAGCAGTTTTGATTCTTGTGGTGGACCTCCGCTTGGCTCCGTGGTAGTGGTCTGTGGCAGCTTGGATGACCGAAGGTTGATTTTCTCATGTTCTTTTTTCGGCGATTTACTTCTTCTGCAGTCTGGGTGTGATTAGATTGGTGTCGTCTTCTGTCAGCAGAGGCTTGCAGCTACTTCCTGACCGCGCATCCACCGTAACACGCCGCATGATCACCCCCACAGTTTGCACATGTTGGCTTGGTTTCACGCGGATGCATACAGACCACAATGCTGTGGGTTCCCCCGCACCGGACATGTCAACCACTGAGCTAGCAGGATGCACCGTGACTGGAGATCGAAAGGTCCCTAGTCCCGGCGGCGATTTTCATAGGCCCTTATCCCAACCTTCACGTCTGGCTTAGCTTGCTATCATGTGAAGTACGGCAGAACGCTTTCCATCCTTCGAGATGAATACGAAACTTTTTATTTTAGAGCTAGGGAAACATTAAATTTCATTGCATACTTCAAGTTTTCGCTGTTACTGTAAAATGATGAGACTAATATACAGGATGTATCAAAAAGACTCATCCGATTTGGCAAGTCTATATTTCTTAAACTAATAATCATATACAATGAATTTTGTTTTTTTGAGGAACGAGAAACTCAAAAAGTTTTTTTTTCCTACCTTTTCAAAGGTGTTCAATATGCCACCCTTGAGATGCACGCCAAATGTCAATGCGGTATTCAAATTCTTCCCACACTGCAGGGAGCATGTCTTGAGTGACAGCTTCCACAGCTGCTGTTATGTGATGTCTCAGTTCATCCACTGTTGTTGGTAACGGAGGCACATAAACAGTCTTTTATAAACCTCCACAAGAAATAATCACATACACTCAGGTCCAGTGACCTTGGAGGCCAGTAATGTATGGCTGAATCATTTGGTCCAGTGCGACCGATCCATTGTACAGTAATCCTTTGATTAAACATTCCCGCACTTCCAGATGACAGTGTGGTGGTGCCCCATCCTGTTGGTAAATGAAGTCGTTCGAATCAGTCTCCAACTGTGGGAAAATAAAGTTCTGAAGCTTATCGAGATATGTGCTTCCTGTAATAGTGTTCTCGGCAAAGGAAAATGGACCGTACACCTTTTCCCGTGGAACTGCACAAAACACATGAAATTCTGGAGAGTTCCTCTCATGTTGCACAGCTTCATGTGGTTGTTCCGTACCCCATATTCTCACATTATGACGGTTCACCTTACCATTTAAATGGAATGTTGCCTCGTCACTAAGCACTAACTGTGGAAGAAAACTTTCTTCCTCCATCTTGCCAAGAACGAAATTTCAGAACTCCACACTTTGTAGTTTGTCACCTTCACGAAGAACTTGCAATAGCTGAATTTCGTATGGTTTCATGTGTAAATGTCGACGCAACATACGCCTTGTTGAGCTATTGAGCTCAAAGGCGAATGGATTTCTGCAGACTCCTTGTGAATGTATGGCGGATGCGTTCAGTGTCTGCGCCAGACACTCGGGGGCGGCCCGACGATTTGCCTTTAAAACAAACAACCTGTTTCTCGGAATTATTCATGCCATTGTCTAATGCTCTGTGCTGTAGGAGGATCCACACCATACGAAAGACACGTTGAAGAATTGTTACTGACCCGCACTGCACAAAACGTAGAACACAAAATACTTTCTTTTGCCCCGACGCCATATTTACTAGAACTGAAGTGGGCGCACACTGCTGCTACCTAGCGGGAATCATGTAAACCTCGAGAGTTTGCTCTTTCCAACAGTACGTTGTTCATCCACATATCTCAAATAACAAAATATTTATATAGATTTTTTAAAAAAAATCAGATGATTTTTTTTGATACACCCTGTATATTACGTTTCAAAAACAAATAGGAATGAATGACCAAGTCAAGCGTGCGAGCGGTAACAATCGGTCCTGTGTTCAACTCCCTGTCCGGTCATCCAGTTGTCAGTTTTCCATGGTTTCCCAAAATCACTCCAGGCGAATGCCGATACGGGACATTTAAAAGACCGCGGTCAAATTCTTTCCAGTTCATATCCCATCTCTTCCGCTTCTAATAATCTTAACGTTGATGAGCCGTAAAGCCCGAAACAAAGCTGAAGCTACGTTTGGGCCTCCTATTGTTTCGTAACGTGAAACACGCTGTGGAAGTGGGAATAGGGATAAAAGAAAATCGATGTTTATGTGTGAAGAAAACGTTAGATTTTTTAAAAAAAAATGGCATTTGGCAACGGAGGCCATACAGCCAGCTCAGTGTAATTACTATAGTTTCAGTGTATAATTCGTCATCCAGTATATATATTGTATTTTTCCAATGTATGGACGCCACAGGACGGACAGGACATTCACACAGACACACAACACTTAAACATCCATGCCCGCGGCCGGATTCGAACCGGCGACCTTCGGCACGCGGGAAAACGGTAGATTAATTTCTTTTTCGACTGGTGACTAAAAGTAATGTCCCCGTGCTCCGCTCCTCACCATCCTCTCCCGTTGACTACCCCTCCGAGCAGCCCACTGTGTCCCAGCAGGCGAGTGTCAAATGGAGGGGTGAAGGCAGTGGAGTGGGGATAGAGCACACTGACCTTGAGCCGCCTCTCTTAACTGAACGGTCTATAACAGGACACGATTCATTAAATCGTGAAGTAAGACTTGGTCATGCAAATGATCCCTCTCCATTTGTTCCACGTTCCTGTATCAGAGCGCCTAAAACACAGTTTTGTTTACTAAACGCAAGACGTAAGTAAAACCGCTTGTTTGAAATTAATACAGTATTTCTTGTATCCGATTGTTTAGGATGATTAAACACGCTATGATACCATGATGAAATGTGTGAGTGCCAGCTGGATGTCAACAGAAAAAGAAAAAACCATCGTATTCAAAAATTTGGTGTACAAAATGAAAGCAATACTGGTGTGTTTGTGCGTCAGCAAGAGAATTATCAAGCATAAATTTGTTTCTTGAACATATACTTTTACCGAATTAGTTTTTTGCCGGCTTCGGTAGCGTAGTGGCTAGAGTGTTAGCTCCGCGTCCGGCCGCGGCATGGGTGTTCATGTTTGGTGTCTGTGGTGTGTCTAATTAGCAGAAAAAAATTCATACTGGAGAATCTGAAAGCACCGAGGACATATAATTACGATTGAGCTGGCTGTATGGCCTAAGATGCCGAAAGCCAATGAAAAATAAAATATATATATTTTTTGTTTCGGTGCTATGGAATGCTAAACAAAAGGGAATTAAGCTTCGTTTGATTATTGAGTACAACTGCTTCCCGCTTAAAGAGAAGCACAACAATTCACTGGGCATCGTTTAATAATGATTTTTTCCCCCCGAAAACAAGTAGTCAGTATTAGTAACACATTTCACTCCCCGGATTTCTCGTCCATCATTATTTTTTACCCAACTTTAGGTTGACTTTCTTTGAAAAGGACATCTAAACTCTCTGACAGTCTTCAACGCATAACATACGAAAAAGAGCTGAGTTTATTTCAGTCTTACTGGAGCATTCCCACTTTTAGTATCAATGAAGAAGGGATATTCTGTGAATAAAAATTCAGGTAACACCTAACTCTGCTGTTTAAAGTCGATTCTATTAAAACCAGACACGTTAATCACGTGTACATCCTCATCAAATACAGACAAAACACAGCATCTGCAATTTACTCCAACCTTCAACGTTAACAGTTGTTGTATAAGGAAAGTGCTTGATGCGGAAATGCCGAAGTAGAAAAATGAATCTTAACTAGCCACACTGTAACGTGGAGGAGTAATTGTAAATTCGATTACACGACTCAGCTCCGAGAGATGACTATGATTCATTATGATCATAACTCTAGCGAGTGCTTAAGGAGAAGCTAGTTATAAACACAATTCCATTCTGCCTGTAGAGATATGATTATTTTGTAGAAGCGACGTACTTCTATTTTTTATCAACTGACGTTCCTTCCCAAGATGTTCGCGATGTTAAAGAAAAGTGTCTAAGTGCCTAGTTTTGACTTAAATATTATTTCTGAAACGTTTAGATACCAAACAGAACAGAGATAAGGCAGATAGTGGTACAATATTTCTTTACATACGATGGCTTTCTGATATCACTTCTACAATGAGGTACTTGGATATTTCAATGTAAAAAAAAAACAAAAACAAAACAATAAAACAAAAAACTGTATCATTTTGCCCCACAACCAGCGAGTGGCTTGAAATTTCGGTATCCTTTTTCTTTTAGGGAATTATAAACTCAGTTTCAACAGGGTGTTTTAAAAATGACCGGTATATTTGAAAAATCAATAAAAACCAAACGGGCAGCGATAGAAATACACCGATTGTTGCAATATGCTTGGGACAACAGTAAATTTTCAGATAGACAAACTTTCGAAATTAGTTACAATTTTCAACAACAGATGGCGCTGCAGTCTGGAAAAAATCTAAAGAACGATATTTTCCACATATCCACCATTTTTTCACAGCAAACTTGCAATCTGTGAACAGCACACGCTTACAGCAGAAAGACGACTTACAGAATGGCGAACTGACAGACTGCGTTTACTTCTATATCTTTCAAATCGCCTGCAGCGCCATCTATTGTTGAAAATTGTAACTAATTTCGAAAGTTTGTCTGCCTGAAAATTTACTGTTGTCCCAAGCATATTGCAACAAACGGTGTATTTCTATCGCTGCCCGTTTAGTTTTTGTTGATTTTTCAAATTTACCGGTTTTTTTAAACACCCGGTATAGTCTTACCCGGGGCGCACATTGAGCTGCGTGGCGCAGCAGGCGCAGCGCAGAACAGGGCAGGGCAGCACAGAAACAGAAACTGTGTCGGGCAGTTGCCCGCGCATATTAGAGCGCTGTTTCGTGCGGCAGTTTACAAAGCATTGTTGTGTTGTGCGAGAAACCGACAAAAAAGCGTAACCAAAAACATGTCGATGCAAAAACTCGATTTTTTATTTCTGAATCAGACTAGGATGCCGAGCTTGGAAAATTGTTATTATTTTAACAGAAGCTGAGTTAGATAAAACTATGCAAAAGTGAGTAGTATATGAAAAGAAGAAACTCTCATCTGGCTTTTGCAGTGACAAGAGAATTCTCAAAAGATAATTTCCGGGTTACTCGAGCGGAGATTCACGGCATAATGTAACCTGTTATTTATTCGACAAAGCTCAAATACCTATTAGAACTGAAGAAAATCTCGCAGTATTTTCGTGGTTATTTATTTAATTATTTAGCGTTTGACGGTACATTACATTTATAAGAGTGTATTTCTCTTTTATTTCATATTATATTTTTAAGAAAACTACATAACAAAACATAAACACTTGAAACTAAAAAAGCAGTGTCAACAAATTAAGTGTTTCTCGGGGACACTATTGAATGATGTAGTACAAATAATAAGAAAACAAATAATGTGATAATAGCCTATAAATATCAATCTTTTCGAAGTTTTATTAAAAATGAATTCAAATAAAGAAAATTGAAAGTGGACAGTTGTAAGATAAATAAATGCTGAATTTACTCGCCACTTGTTGGGCTCATTGTCAAAATTTCTTGTTTAAATTTAATTTTTATGTATTTATTATGACTGATATTGGGAATCGCAGATTGGTTACGCACCAAATTAATCAATTTTTCTTATTCCATAGTTGAAAATGATTATAAGTAAAGCAAGATTATAAACAACGCAAGAAGTGTTACGGAAAAAACTGGCACGAGTGAGCTGCGTGGCACAGTTTCTGTGTCGTGATCACAACGTGGCGCAGGCCACGTGCGGCGCAGTACTGCGCTGCCCTGCTCTGCGTCTCAATACGCGCTGTTCCGTCCCAAAACATAGAGACACAGAAACTGTGCTGCGCCGCCTGCGTCGACTGCGCGTCAATGTGCGCCCGGCCTTACTACGTTATGTCATTGCTAGCTTATTTATAAACGACGGTATTAGGGTTTTTGAAGCAGATTAAAATGTCATTTTTGCACGGTTGCTTTCTACGACTGTAGCTTTAGAGTTTATTTTCCCTAGTTAAAAATCGTGTACTTTCTGTATCTCCTTTGCCCTATAGTTTTCGTTAGATATCTCTCCGAACTGTCTTTAAAAAGCAAGTGAGAGGCTGATAATCGTTCTAAACGCCAATCTAACTATTAAAAATCTGGAAGCAAGCTGTGCGTGTCTCATTATTTGAACGGAAACTGCGCAAAAACTACAGCAGCAAATTTTTAGAGTTAATACCGATGGACGGAGGAAATAATTAAATACATTTCTAGACATAAAATTATGGGCCACGGATCACACAGTAATTAAGATGTTCACTTCTTGCGCAAAAAAACTGAAAAAATATCACACAACTGAATTAAGAATTCTGTTTAGTATTTTGGCTTCTAGTATTTAGTTTGTCAGTTTTCTTTATTGTAGAAAATAAATGTAATACCTGAATCAGACATAATAAGCGTTATTAATATTAAATTTGCTTTAAAAATGATGTGTTTTACGAGTTTGGCCAAGGATGAATATACTGATCTCTGGATTGTTTATATTATATTTGTCTTTGGTTATATTTTCCCATGTTTAAGGATTTTGATAAATATAACTAAACGGAATTCGTTCCTCAGACCACTACATAATATATTAATTCCTCAATAAGAATAGTAATATTTACGATAAGTAACTTTGTGCTTAATTTCAATTCTTAAGTGATTTCAAAATACCCTGTAGCCAAAAATTGATAGTGATAGACAATTTGAAAATAAAATTTTGTGATATACTGTTAGTTCTCGAGATATCGAAAGTAAAAATCAGTTATACGTATAGTTCCTTGTGCCTTTAGTAACGTTTTTAATCTGGTCATGGCCGCATTTCAACCTAACCTCAGGAGCTAGGAAGAAACCAAGAATAAACTTTACATCCCGATACAGTCAATGTATTACTGCGCATGTTTTAGTCCTCTTGCAATTAATTGTTATAATTTATGCTGCACGTACTTTGAATCCTGAACTAGACAATGTTGTCTTACCAAAAATGTATTTAGCGATGCATTTCACGGGTTTAGGTATATCTGCATCCTTTGATTTTAGATTCGTTGTTACAATTGTAAGCGGCAAAGATATTTTTAGAAATGGCCGTCGACCGTAGCGCCAACACTATCGCAGACGGTGACTTTCGTGTTGTCTTTCTTTTTGCTTTAATACGCACTTTTTACTCTAAGGAAAGTGTGTTCCAAATTTTCTGAACGCCCTTATTGGACCGTTAGCGAGAATGTTTAAAGTAGCTTTAATTTCTTGTTTTTAAATATAGAATGTTAAAATATAAGTATAACAATAAAACCTAGTATGAAAACCGAACCTAAGGTTATAAATAAATGGAAATTTTTTTAATGAAATTTTAATTTTTTTTCTTCAACGAAATGTTTGGTACTAAACTAAAAAAGGGTAGAGCATATTATCTAAACATGCCAAGATCCGTGCGTGCGTTGCAGCAGGAAAATGCTAGTAAAATATAAGTAAGAAAGGAACAAAATCAGAGAGAAAATTCTATCTGAGCGGTCGGGACATAGTGGGTGATACCGGTTACAGAATACACTATTCTAGTTCACAGAACAGAACAGAATATAACATGAGATTAACCAATGAATGGCAGGTTCTAAAAACCCTTAATGGTTCAGGCATTAAAGACCCTAAAATAAGCTAGGTGCAAAATAAGAGTGCTTCAAGAATAGAAACGTTTACATATATTTTAAAAGTTGTTGGTCTGTAGCATAGGACTCCAGCAGCGAGTAGTACAGTATTTTGACACGGTAACAGCCAGAAAATAAAAGAGCTAGAAGAGATGTTAAAAATTACGTAGAAAGAAGTAACACGCAAAAGACAAGGAGGGAGTCATCCTAGACAAAATAGAAACAAATTAGGAGAAGAGCATGGATGTAAATTGTTGTTATGTACTGTAAATTAGTGAGTAGGCGATTGTTTGTGTATGGTGGCGTAGTATGGATCCCACATTATTCGGCGGGTGTGTATCAAGCATACATTAGCGATTAGGCCTAGAAGGATAGTTGTCATAGAATTAGGAGTAGTAAGTGGAAAAGAACAGCTAGACTTAAGTCAACCTCAACGCCTGCTTCCAGACATCACAGAATCCGAAAATTTTAATTTTTAGATAATTTTTACAGAGACGGAAACAAATCAATGGAGGTACTGAACAATTGTATTAAACAGTGAAAGACTTTGTAGTAAAAATTTGTGAAATTCTGAAGACTTGTGCTATAATGTAATAATATATTAATAAGAATAGTAAAAATATACCAACGTACCCTTTCCCAGTTTGGACTTTAGTCTTGCTGATAATGTTGCTAATATAAATATTTTAAAGATTCTAACCATATTTGTTCCAGGTTAAAATACTGTATCTGATTGTTTTCCATGGGCGCCGGGAGGGGGGTGCAAGGGGGTGCACTTGCACCCCCCTGACATCCCGGGTCGCCAATTACGGCCCTGGTGCACCCCCCTGGATCCCGGGTGCACCCCCCTACATCCCACATCCCGGGTCGCCGTGTGGCAGTAGTAGAGCTAAAAAAAAAGGTCGCCCGGAAATTTTTGGGCCGATAGGGGGGGGGGGGCCAACGCAGCCCTGGTGCACCCCCCTAGAAGCAATCCTGCCGGCGCCCATGTTGTTTTCCTATGGCAAATCGCATTGTAGCTGTCATTTTGTTTTATTTTGGGAGTGAGAACAGAATTTATTTAGTGCTGTCTTTTCATCAAACCTCGCATCTACTGATTTAAACTTAGCCTTCTGTTCAGCAACACTTTTTTTTTATTGTTTGAGTGCTTCATTTGTTCCGCGCACGGGCCAAACAAACCTTCACCTTGCAGTCGGGGAATCCCGTGCGCAGGAGTTGGCATGCGTGTATCTGCGGTGCCTTGAACCCGCTGTGACGTAACGGCGAGAGGACCTCGTTTTTGCCGCAGAATAATGCTTCTGCTGTTCAGACCTTCGAATGCACACGGTTTCTTACGTTCTAACAACCTTCAAAGTTGAGACAGCCAACAAGCAACAGTTAATGAGTTATTATCGCTAATACGAGCTGCAATGTCATCTTCAAATGATATTTCTCTAATCTCCTGAAGTAATTGCAAGCTCACAATTTCCACCAAAATCCTTAAATACCAGATATGCGTCAAACATCTTACTGTACGCGTAGAAGACGTAACCACGTTTGCTTGGGAACAGAGACAGCTGAACAGTGCAGCCAATTCTACGGATTTATCCGTATATCAATGGATTTTTATAAAAAGTTAGGATTTTCTGATTTTGTTAAAATATCTACGGATTTTTTTAATACTTTTTATTATTTGTTGATTTTTCCTTATAATGGTGGTTTTTAAACTTTGAGCGTATAGTGTTAATGTATTACAGAATTGTCAATAATTGAAAATCTTTTCCTTGCAACCGCACGTGTGAACCAACGATTGAAATAAAGCTCATATTTTATTTGATTATAGATTTTATCTTATATATTTAAACGAGCAATTATTGTATATATATTTTTCGGATCTCCGAAACGGCTATGACGATTAGGATGAAATTTGATATTTATATAACGTTTTGACTTTTAAGATTATCTAAATTGTTGTCGTCCCTACAAAAAGCGAGTTTACAAAATACGACCATTTTTTTTCACTCCATATTTCGAAAACGACATTAGCGCCATCTCGTAGACAATTCAGATACCAGAAAGCCTACAAATAGATTATCTTTGATTTCAAAGAATATTTAAACGAACAGTTCCAGTATACTGGCTGACCCGTGGAAATATTAGCACTGAAGTTTAATTGTAAAACATTTTAAAGGAAGATAATTAAAAATTTATCTTTGTTTTGGCAGAGGCGATGCTTTACAGAAACTTCTTTGAAAATAATATTACCGGTACCAGTTATTAAGTGATCATCGTTTACTTCTTGACCGTAAAAAGTGGTTGTTACTTTGTCATTAAATACCACCACGCGAGGTATAAACAAAGTTTTATCGGAATGAATGAATTTAGCACTGATGATGTTCTATCATTACCGTGACGTCACAATCTGATGATGAATTCTTATAGAACTCGACGAAACATATCGAAAATAAAGAATAAATGTTATTGGTTTTCGAGATATAGCATGTCAAAAATCAGTTATTGTGCTTTTGGCGACGTTTCTTCTGGTCCAGACCGTATTTCAACCTAACAACAACCATTAGGAACTAAATAAAACATTGAAAGTACATTTCCACTGTATAGACGGTGGTTTTAGTGGATTTTTTTATCTGTTTCAGGCCGGATCTACTCCTAACCTCTTCACTTGAGATATCAGAAAAATAAATTACTTTATTTTCGATTTGTCTCCATGAGTTTCATACGAATTCATCATCAAACTTGGCTATGGCGAATTTCAACCAACCACGTAATTTTGAGAGAAATAAGCGAGATATATAAAAAAAATATTAAAAAAAATTTTTTTACTTTCAATTTTCTCGTCGAGTTACGTATGAATCCATCATCAAGGCTTACCGTAGAATCCCCTGAATTACCAAAAATCTCGCACCATTAATTAATCCCTGACTGGCATTAAGATTTTCTATTTAACATAATTATAGCATTTTTCTTTGAAAGCAATTTATGAGGCGGTCTCGCAAATGGATCTAGCGATTTGGATGAAATTTTCATATGTAGATAGCGTTTTGCTTTTCAAGTTTTTTTTAAAAAAAAATGGGCAATTTTTGTATTTGGCTTCTCGAAAACGGCTCTAACCTCATTACGTAGAAGGTTCAGGTTCCAGTAAGCCTACTGAAGTTAGTTAAGCTTCTCTTTGGTTAACTGTGCGCCTCAAAACGCCTAGGAAGACTACAAGCCTTTTACTTTAATCAAACTTTACTCGAAATCTTGGATATTGAACAGAAATCGAAAGATGCCGAGCGAAGATCGGTCACCCATGTACTAGATCTTAAAAGACCGTAATACAAAAGTATCGGCGCACTCTTTATGCACTGTGACACGCTCGTTGGCTCGGCTTACAAAACAGTGGCTTCCGAGAAGGCCTAACCAATATGCGAGAATCAAAGGAGTCGCAGTTTTTAACATTTCCTGTTTCAGATGATAGGCTAAATTTAATGTCAACAAAGAAAATGTATGGTCTCCCGCCCGCCCCCCAAAAAGTACGCACAGCAGCAGCAGTGGTGGAATATTATTTTGTATTTGAAATTTTAAAAACCTGGAAATAAAGAAAGTATTCTTAATTTTGATTCTCTCTTCGATAAATATTGTTTCAGTCTTTCAGTTAGCAAGTATCCGGATTTTTGTACGCAATTTACGGAAAATTTAACGGCCTTCTACGGATATTAAGAGCCATGTGGATCTGCAGCTGAACGCTTTCCATACTCGCTGTCAGCGAGTAACGTGGTGAAACCATGGACGAAATATATATATGGAGACGACGCAAGAGACCTTAAACACGCATGAAGTGACGCGGGCGGAGGAAGAGTGGGGGTGGGGGGGGCTAGGCCGCATCCATACAGAAACCGGGTATATGTACAAAAACCTCAAGGGGACCTCTAGGATAAACGTAATGCCGCAATCTGGTGATGGATTATTATGTAACTCGATGAGACAAATAAAAAATGAAGAATAAAATTTTTGATATCCTGCTTAGTTTTTCGAGATATTCCGTCTCAAATGTGAAGATGTTTTTGGTTGAAATTCAGAAGAAAAAATTGGTCAAATCAAATTTCATAATGGGTTCTTATTTAAAAAGACGAGACAAATAAAAATAAAGAATAAAAAATTTTCGATATCTCGCCTAGTTCTCGAGATATACTGTTTCAAAGTGAGGTGTCTTGAGTTTAAAATGCAGAAGAAACATTTCGCAAAAGTCAAATTTGATGATCGATTCTTATGTAACACGACGAAAAAAATCGAAAATACAGGATAAAATTTTTTCGATATCTTGCTTAGTTTGCGGGATATACTGTCTATAAATTGAGGGGATTGGATTGGGACGCGGCCTGGCCCAAAAATTAATTCTACCAAAGCCACAATGAATTATATGGTGGAAATGCAGAATGGATATTTTAGTTTTATTACTACCACTTGTGGTTAGGTTGAAATGCGGCCTAGACCTGAATAAAAATAGTTATCTTGTTACCATACATCGTACGCTTAATTGGGAATAGCTGGAAGTAGTTTCCATCGCGATACACGTTTTGTAACTAACATGGTTCTTATGAAATTACTAACAATAATAGATAATGCAACACAAAGATGGCATTATAAAACACTTATACACATTAGAAAATGACATAATCACAGCATCAAACACAATGTGAACTTTACATTTGTATGGATTCGCAATATGGCCGCTGCCACTACCGCGCATGAGCAGTATCAGCCGAGAGTTTAGAGGCGGCGTCACAGATTTAACGTCATTTCTCCTCCATATATTTCCTTCCTCCATGGGTGAAACAGACTGAGCGACGAGACTATTAAGTCTAAAAACGAACTGCCATAGTATTACTGCCATACTGAAACAAAGACGACTCTGGTGATTCATAGAATGGCCGTTAAAGATTAGCGCTCCGTCAGATTGTCAGTGTTAAGAGATCTCTTTAAGAGCTATGGTACGGACACTGCCAATTTTGAGGCTTGCATTACTATGATCAAACATGATGTTTAGATGCTTAGATGGCTAAAATGGTTTGCAACACTGAAGATCATCCTCTGGACTCTAGTTTCGCGTGTGGCAGATGTGGAAAGATGTATCAGGCCCCCATTCGACAGCCACAAAAGAAGGTACAGTGCACTCAATCCTAGTAACAACTGACTTTCACCACAGTCACTAGTATCATTTCTGAAATGCTGTGGCAAATACAAATCTGTTTCTAGGCCATTTTACACAGTTGCTGATCAACAAGTTTCTATAAATAAAATGCCGTATATAAACAATTGTTGAGGTGAATGTTTTTCATTCCCAAGAACCATTTTGTCCTTATGGTGTGGTGGTACACAATACAATACTATACATTCATTTTCCATAGCACCAAATATAAGAGGGTGGCTGTGTTCTATGTGAAAAGTTGTCAATTTACAGATAAACAATTGCATAACAAAATAGATAAATACACCAGAAGGTGTACAGTCACAGCAAACATGGTACATTAATTACGTCATCTATATTTACACAAACTATTGTCAGTTATTTTGTAGATAGCTTAGAAATAAATTTTCGATGGAGTAGAAGGAGTTGTTGATTTTTATTTATTTATTTATTTCATATCAGAAACATATTATTACTCAATTACAAACATCATATTGTACTAGACCAAAACTTGGCAACTTCCAGTGCATTTTCTGAGACCTCATATAGATCAGCTTCCGAGCAGGATGCTGGTCATAATCGACACTGGAGCATGTGCTGAACAGTCTGGTCTTCTCCGCAGTCGCACTTCATGTCATCGATCTCAGCATAGTCTCATCTTGCTAAGTTGACTTTGGATCTTCCCACTCCTGATCTTAGCCTATTCGGGGACTTCTATATCAACCATTCGTTGTCACAGCCAGGTGTTGAAGATTCAGACAATCTTCCAAGCCATGGGTAAGGGGAGTCTTAGCTTCCCACAGTTGTAACCTGGCTTTCTCAATAGTAGTTGCAAGTTCCTGTGATGTTCTTAGGAAAATTTTACTCGACTTGTATATGCCCATATAAAGTTTGAGTTCTTTCATGATCCACTTTCCTCCTTTACTTGTTCGCTGCTATTTCTCTCTTCGAACAGAAGGTGGTGCTGTTCCTGCGAGGTGGTGGAGCCATTTGACTGGAGTGGATTTTAAACAACCTGTTATGATTCTGCAGTGTTGTTAAATGTAATGTCCACTTGTTTGGCATGAGCTGAGTTTGTACCATACAGGACAGGCATACTCTGCAGCCAAATAACACAGTACCAAGACAAAAGTCGATTAAAAATTCTTTTAATTTTTTTCTAAATTTAATATTATCATCTGCTAGACATTTAAGATGTTTTGTGAGCATATTGAAGATATGTATCCCTGAATATCGGACCCCTTTTTGAGCAAATGACAACGACTTGTAATCTTCGTCAAGATTATTTTTACTTCTAGTGCCAAAACTGTGTATTTTACTATTTGTTTCAAATAGAGTATAATTTGTGACTACAAAGGAGATTAGTATATACACACTCGGTCGCCAATGTTAAAACCCATAATTTCTTGAACAGATCTCTGAATGATGTTCTGCTGCTAACCCCACATTATTCTTACTACTCACATTTGGGCTCTGAATACTTTGTTTCTATCAGTAGAATTGCCCCAGAGTATTATTCCATATTGCATTAAAGAGTGAAAATAAGCAAAACAAACTAGTTTCCCCATAGTATGGTGATAATCTGCCCATGACCGGCGACAGGACTCTATAAATTATTTATTGACTATTACAGCCCTGCTTATACATGTAGCAGTATTTAACACTTTTTAAGACGTGTTTTTGATGTTGCATGTGAATATTCTGCCAAGTGTTTATATACAAGCCTTTAATTTGTAGCTGCAGCATCAAAAACACAATTCTATAACAGTGCTCCATGCATAAAAAGATCTGTAAAAGTGTATAAGGTTCTGTTACAGAACACGCAGATAAATCTTAGGACTTAATTATTTTTGGGTAATTAACAGTACATTTTATTATCTGCGGCAATATTTTTTAGTGCTGGTCATATAGTCAAGACTGAAAAATCACATAACTCCGAAAATCAAGTCTTATAAGGTAAGGAACAGGGAGATCGAGATAAAGTATGCAAAACATCAGTGCAGCCCATTCTTCGCTAATTTCGATATCTCGATAAAATCTTTACAAATCGGCGGTTGGTACGTTACGGTTTTCTTTTGGTTCCGCTCACTGGATCGCTACAGATACTGAAAAATATTCGTGAAGATATGAGAACTTGGAAGCAATTAATGATGTTTTATTTTTAGTACAATATAAACTGTCTTTAATGCTCAACGTTTCTTGGAAATACTAAAAGGAAAAATATTAATTCCTTTTTTTCCCTCAGATCTTAATTTTCCTAGCATTTTATCCTAGTGTATTAGACATTCTACGTCAAAACCGCGGGATCTTAAGAAGCTATTGTTGTTATCAATTCGTTGACGAGTACATAGTCAAGAACAGAGATGTGACTTATCTAGATAAAAGTATCTGAAATACAGATACAAGATACAAAATACGTATTTTTATCTTGTATCTAAGATACTTTTCTTAATCTTTATCTTGTATCTTGTATTTAGATACTTTTTTTGTATCTTTGTATCTTGAAAATACTAAATACTATTTCCGCATTTTTACGTTACGGCATCATAAAAACAACGGAATACATTCGTAAAATTCATTAACGTACATCAAAACAAGGTTATAGGGTCTAGTTATCTTTGCCTTCCTTCATACCTGTGAACTGTGAAAACCATAAACGAACACCTGCCTGTCTATTGTATGTTGTCTTTGGTCCGCGCCATATTTTACCGTGCCAAATCGTGTGTGGTATGTCGAAATCGAATTTTTAGTGAATCATAATCGAGGACAACGGCATCGAAATGTAAGTAAATAAATAAACGAATCATTTTAATTTTATTTAAGTAGGTATATACCGAATTAGATTTCACTTGTTAAAACGGTAACAGATAATGGATCAAATATGGTAAAGGCCTTCGAAGTATTTGCAAAATCAGATTCAGATATTTCAGCCACAAATCCTGAAAACATTTCGCATAAAGAATATCTTGAAACAAAACCACAAGATGAAGATAATGAAGATGATGATCTGCTAACACAACCATTTCCAAATTCTTCTTCAGAACCGGAAAGTGATAACTGTCTGCTACCAGGACATGAAAGATGCGCTACGCACACTTTGCATTTGGTCGCCAGTACAGATTTTGAACAAGCAAGACTGAAAAACAATTTTTATAAAAAAGTGCATGATGCAGCTTTAGCGAAGTGTCAGGCACTCTGGAATTTATGTTCTAGATCACCAAAGGCATGTGAAACATATTTGGAATTGACGGGGAAATCACCAACTTCTCCATGCGCAACCCGATGGAACTCTTATTATAATTCCATAAAAGACCTTTTATCAGTGCAGGAGCGTCTCAATGAAACCATGAAAAGCCTTAAATTATCAGCTTTTAAGGACTATGAACTTCAATTTTTATGGGAATATGTAAATTGTTCAAAACCTATAGCAGAAGCTATTCAAAGTCTGCAAGGTGATAAAGATACCTACTATGGTTGTCTACTACCCGAACTAATGAGAATCCGGCATATGGTTAAATGCCTTAAAATGGAAAATCTAAGATATTGTGGCAAGATGTTATTGAAGAAAATTTAAATAAACGTTTCAAAAAGTTTTTGCAATTTGAGCCTGCAGCAAATGATGCAATATTAGCTTCAGTGTCCCATCCGTTTTTTAAAATGAAGTGTTTAAAGAGCATGTAAAAGAGCTTATCCTGATTGAAACACGGAAAATTAATCGATCTGAAAATCAAAAATCAGAGGCTTCAAAGAGTAGTGGAGAGGATATAAGAAAGAAGACAAAAGACGAATCTTATTACATGTTTTTTGATGACTCTGATTCCTCTGTTGGTAGTGCCACTAGTGGCGACAGTACAGAATCTACTGGCAGCACCGCTGACTTAGAAACACTTCAATACCTTAATAATAAGGACATCTGCCTAAAAAGTTTAAATACTTATCCAACAATCAAGAAAATATTTTTAAAATATAACACTTGTTTGCCAAGTTCCGCCCCTGTGGAACGACTCTTCTCTTTCGGGGGGATAATAATGAGACCCACCGAAGAAAATGAGTGATGAGATGTTTGAAAAACTTATTATACTTAAGTCTCATTTAAAACCTTAAGCAACAGTTGTACATTGTAGTAAAATATGTTTCTAAATAAAAATAATACATTTTGTAAAAAATTTTATCTTAAAAAAGTATCTAGAAAATTGTATTTTGTATCTTGTATTTCAAATACCTTTTCCAAAAGTATCTTGTATCTGATATCTAAGATACATTATTTAAATGTATCTTGTATCTTGTATTCAAATACTTTTTTCGAGGTATCTTGCACATCTCTGCAAGAAAGGCAGTGCACAAATTTAAGTAGCGTTATAGGTCCATTTAGGCTGCAAGGAGTATCTAAGAATTTCCCAAATATCTTGCAAAAACGTTCTCTGAATACTATCATATCTTATTTACTATTTTTTAAAGAATTTTAAAAAGGCTTTTTTTATTTTCTGTGGTTGATTCAAATAATATGATAAACTGTTGGAACCATTTTCGCGACTTTATCTCAAAATATTCCGAGTTCAACAATTATTATTATCAATTCATTCACTATACACTCAATACAAATAGAAATAAAATATTGGTTCAGTAAATTAAGTTAAACGTTAGTTTAATTGTAAATGCAACCCTGTAGTTCGACAAGGGAAATATTGGAGGGGGAGGGAATAGAGACAGAAATCCTATAAGATTTCGGGCTACTGTGATTTTTCGCACTGTACATATAATTCTTTAAAAACAATTTTTTTCTGACTTATTTTGCCATCTAGACATTCCCTGGAATTTGTCTCATAGACATTATTTACAAACTCCTGGTATCAACAATTGCGAAAATGCGCGTCCAATCAGCGACCCAACAAATTAATACGGCTGATCAATGTAGTCCTTATTAATATGTGCAGGGCGTGTAATAGAGCAGAAGACTGGCTGCCAATTTGAACAACTAATGTAATTTTTAAAATAAATCAAAGTATTGTGTCTTGGTGAATCAGTGGTAATGGCATCCGACTGGAGACCGAAATGTCTCCGGTTCGAATCCCTGTCTCGGCAGGAATTTTAATAAGCCCTTAACCCGACTCACCTCTGGCAATGCTTGTTGTATAATGTGAAGTACACTAGAACGCTTCCGTGGTTCGGATTCCACATTAAACTGTAAATCCTCTCTATGGCTAAAAACCCTAGTTGTAATACGGATGTGAACACATCGAAAGCAAATTCAAACTAAACAAAGACTTAGCATGGTCCAATTTGTCGAAACGTAGATACGTACAAAAAACACTATTAATTAATTTCTTCATTTGTAGTTATGGCATGACATAAACCGAACGCAGGTAGTGAATTAAAAAGAAGATAATCAAAATGTGACTAACCTGAAAACCGTGACACTTTTCCTAAGGTGAAAATTTTATATTAGGTAGGTCACGATAGGTCTTCGACAGTTGAGTTGTTATCTATTATTTGCCTGGTCACCCTGTAAATTGTACTTCTTCAATATTAGAATCACGTTCAAGTTGTGAGATTTCTCTTAAATTAGTATGGTTAATTAGCAGATGATAATCACCAGGTCAGCTCTGAAGAATTATATTATTTAACAAAATTTAGTTCTTAAATCAAAATGGTGTTAATAAATTCACATCCGCCAAACCGATGGGAACGGCGGGTGTCTTTATTCCTCATAGATGCTGCTGCTGAATATATTTTGCAAACTTCAATAAACGAAATACCTAAACTGCAGAGACAATATATTTATTACACTGGAAAACGGCAGTGAAAGACTGTGTCGGGACCGAATGGCGCCAAATACTGCAAGACGCCTACGGCAGACGCGCGCTCCATCTGGCTGGCAAGATAAGAATCAAGCAGAATGGAAGTACCCTAGTTAAGAGTTATAGTAGTCTTATAATTTAATTAAGCTGAAATACATTTTTCATGGAATCAATTATGTATATTTAAAATATTTATAAAATTGTCAAAAAAGGGACCATCTTTTTACCGAGTCCCATTACTTTTTAATAGATACTGTATTAATATGGTACTTGGATTAGATGAAGTATATTAAAAATTATAGTCATGCCAATTGAAAAATTGATATTAAAGTTATGTCCTATAAATACTGACTGCGTACCAAGATGTATTATCAAATAGTGTATTTCAACTCTGTGACAGTATAGGAATAAAAAAAATTATTTAAAACATATATATATAGGGGACATTATACAATAAATGAAATAACAGACTCATATAGTAATGAAACACTTGTTCAAAATGATTGACTTCAATTCTCTTACCTTTAATCTTATATCTTTAAACGAGCAATTCTTGTATATATATATATTTCGGATCTCGGAAACGGCTATGACGATTTGGATGAAATTTGATATTTAGATAATGTTTTGACTTTTAAGATTACCTAAATAGTTGTCTTCCGTACAAAAAAGCGAGTTTGCAAAATACAAACAATTTTTTCACTTGATATCTCGAAAACGGCACTAGCGCCATCTCGTAGACAATTCAGGTACCAGAAAGCCTACAAATAGATTCTCTCTGATTTCAAAGAATATTTAAACGAACAGTTCTTGTATACTGGCTGAGGCGTGGAAATAGTAACATTGCAAGTTTAATTGTAAAACATTTAAAAAGGAAGATAATTAAAAATTTATGATTGGTTTTGTCAGAGGTGATAAACTTCTTTGAAAATAATATTACCGGTACCAGTTATAAACTAATCACCGTTTACTTTTTGACCGTAAAAAGTGGTTGTTAGTTTGTCATTAAATACTACCACGCGAGGTATGAGCATAGTTTTAGCGGAGTGAATTGATTTAGCACTGATGATGTTCTATCATTACCGTGACGTCACAATCTGATGATGAATTCTTATAGAACGCGACGAAACATATCGAAAATAAAGAATAAATGTTCTTGATATCTCGCTTGGTTTACGAGATATAGCATGTCAAAAATCAGTTATAGGTATAGTTCCTTGTGCTTTTGGCGACGTTTCTTCTGGTCCATGCTGTATTTCAACCTAACAACAACCATTTGGAACAAAATAAAACATTAAAAGTACATTTCCACCGTATCGACATAGTGCTTTTGGTGGATTCTTTTTCTGGTCCAGGTCGGATCTAATCCTAACCTCTTCACTTGAGGTATCAGAAAAATAAATTCTTTATTTTCGATTTTTCTCGACGAGTTTCATACGAATTCATCATCAAACTTGGCTGTGACGAAATTTATCTTCTGGTCCAGGTCGCATTTCAACCAACCACGTCAATTTTGCGATATGATATCTCGAGAACTAAGCGAGATATATAAATTTAAAAATATTTTGTACTTTAAATTTTTCTCGTCGAGGTACATAAGAATCCATCATCAAGGGTTTTCGTAGAATGCCCTGAATTAACACAAATCTCGCAGCGTTAATCAATCCCTGACTGGCATTAAGATTTCTGTTTAACATAATAATAGCATTTTTCTTTGAAAGCAATTTATGAGGCGGTCTCGCAAATGGATCTAACGATTTGGATGAAATTTCATATGTAGATAACGTTTTGCTATTCAAGTTTTTAACACGATTTAAAAAAAAAAAAGTTGCAATTTTTGTATTTGGTTTCTCGAAAACGGCTCTAACCTCATTACGTAGAAGGTTCAGGTACCAGTAAGCCTAATGATGTTAGTGAAGTTTCTCTTTGGTTAACTGTGCACCTCAAAACGCCTAGGAAGTCTTCAAGCCTTTTACTTTAATCAAACTTTACTCGAAATCTTGGATATTAAATAGAAATCGAAAGATGCCGAGCGAAGATCGGTCACCCAGGTACTTTTGGTTTATATACAACAGTAGAACTACACATTACACATTTCATTTTTCTACATACGGAGAAATATATGCAATTATGTACGTTTAAATACAGTAACGTAGACCGTCAGCCTACAAATTTGTAGTCAGAAAACTAGGAGTTTCCTTGCGACGCTCAGTCTGTATATCCCGTCTCAGAGGCATCACAGGACATCATTTTTGCAGCGATTCTGAAAATGTAAGAGAAATAACATTTATAGATATTTGAAACGTTCAATAAGCTTCGAGTGATTACAGGGATTGGGGATTCTATCATTACCGTGGCGCCACAATCTGATGATTGATTCTTATAGAACTCGACGAGACTAATTGAAAGTAAAGAATATTTTATATATATATATATATCTCGCTTAGTTCTCGAGATATCGTATCTCAAATTTGACGTAGTTAGGTTGAAATACGGCCTGGACCAGACGAAAAATCTAGTTATAGCCAAATTTGATGATGAATTCGTATGTAACTCGACAAATGGAAAATAAAGAATAATGTTTTTTGATATCTCGTTTAGTTCTGGAGATATTGTATCTCAAAAGTGAGGAGGTTAGGATGAGATCTGGCTTGGATTGTTGCTAGGTTGAAATATGGCCTGGACCAGAAGAAAAAACACCAAAAGCAGAAGGAACTATACCTATGACTGATTTTTAACATGCTATATCTAGAAAACCAAGTGAAATATCAAAAAATGTTATTCTTTATTTTCGATTTTTTTTTTCGTCGAGTTCTACAAGAATTCATCATCAGATTTTGGCGCCACGGTAATGATAGAACTGCCCAGGGATTTAAGTGACATTAATTGCTGCTATGGTATTAAGGATTTTATGATTTCTTGTTTACAGAATTTCCAGTATGTAAAACATAAAACCTAATTCAGATTCATGTTAGAGAGAAGAAATATAAAAATACTAGCCCCCAAGGCCCGTGAATAAGGGAGCGTGCATGAACTCTACGTGGCTCGGTCCATGGGGGGTTGGGGTTTGCTGGAAGGCTACGTGGGGGGAGGGGGTTTCACAGGAGGGCAAAATGGAGCTACTTGGTTTATGGACGTTCCCTAATGACGGGTTTAAAGGAGTGTTATGATAATTTATTTCTCTCAGTTGTTTAACTAAATAGAATTGTTATAAAATAAATAAAGCTCTTTGTAATTTATCGTCCCTTGTGATTATATTGTCTCTGTTTTTCTTGTTGTAGCAAAGACAAAGATCGACAACTAACTCGGTGACCAGTGAAGAACGCAGAAACAAAGCTTAGAATCCCGACTAATCATTGAGGATATATTTCTTTCCTCCATGCGACTAACAGCACGTCACAACCATGGATGAAAGAAATATATGGAGACGACGCAAGAGACCCTTCACCACGAATTGAAGTGAAGCCGGGCGGAGGAGGAGTGGGGGGCTAGGCCATACCCATACAGACACGGGGTATATGTACAAAAACCTCAAGAAGACTCTAGGATAAACGTAACGCCGCAGTCTGGTGATAGATTATTATGTAACTCGATGAGACAAATAAAAAATGAAGAATAAAATTTTATGATATCCTGCTTAGTTTTCGAGGTATTCTGTCTCAAATGTGAAATGTTTTTGATTGAAATTCAGAAGAAAAAATTGGTCAAAGTCAAATTTGATGATGGATTCTTATTTAAAAAGACGAGACAAGTAAAAAATAGAGAATAAAAATTTTCAATATCTCGCCTAGTTCTCGAGATATACTGTATCAAAAGTGAGGTGTCTTGAGTTGAAATGCAGAAGAAAATTTCGCAAAAGTCAACTTTAATGATCGATTCTTATGTAACACGACGAGAAAAATCAAAAATAAAGAATAAAATTTTTCGATATCGTGCATAGTTTTCGGGATATACTGTCTCCAAATTGAGGGGATCGGGTTGGAATGCGGCCTGGATCAAAAATTAATTCTGCCAAAGCCACAATGAATTACATGGTGGACATGCAGAATGGATATTTCAGGTTTTTTACTACCACTTGTAGTTTCGCCATTATAAGAAGAGTTCGCTTATTAGATACATAGATAAAAAAAAAAAACTAAAGGTTGATTAAAGGGTATCTGGGATTGGAATGATGAATAACTTACCGAAAATGTTAAAAGAATTTAAAGTTAAAATTTGTAGAGGGCAAATGTAGATGGGTGCAGGATAGGGGGAAGTTTGGTGTGTAGGGAAATTGCCACCAGAGTGTGTGCTCCATTGCAATTAAATTAAATGATTATGAGGTGGGGAATGAATTGCTTGTTGAAGACTTGAAATGTAAATATCTTAGCATCACATTTTATAAAAAGCTTAATGGGCAGGATACATTGGACAGGTAGGAGGAAAAGGTTTCAAATTCTGCACTTGTTGGAGAGAATGATGAGGGGATGCAGAGAGAAGTAAAGGAATTAAGTTACAAAACTTTGGTCAGACCATTGCTTGAATATGGTTGTGTAGAATGGGAACCTCATTTTTAGTATCAAAATAATAGAGTAGGTGAAGGTGCAAAAAAGGGCTGTTGGATTTGTTTCTGGAAATTACAAAAGAATGCAATCAGTAACAGATATGATAAAAGAGCTGGAATGGGAAGAGGTTCATGGTAGTGTACGAGGCGTATATTGGTGATGAGGCATGAAAAGATATTGGTGTGAGAATTAAAAGTAATGAATGGAAGGGAAAATTTGACCATGACCACAAGCTAGCACTCGATTTCAGGCACAGGGGTGCAGGAAGATTCTATTTTTATTTTTATTTTTTTTTTGGGTACGGTAAGGGTGTTGGGGATTGGAACAAGTCACCAGAGAAATGATGAATAATTTACCAAAAACATTGAAATTTGTAAAGGGAAAATGTAGGTGAGCATAGGAAATGGGGGAAGATGGGTGTGTAGGGAAATTGCCACTGAAGTATGCACTCCATTGCAAATAAATTAAATTATTTTTGCTACCAAAAATTAGAGTATGAGAGCACACCAATATACTTTTTTTTTTTTTTTTTTTTTTTTTTTTTTTTTTTTTTTTTTTTAAATTCATTTTGTAGCACTGTCAGGTAGATTTTACATGAGCACAATTTTGTGCCATGTAAGGTCAAATTCTTATGTCAAACATGTACTTCCTGCATCATTTTTAACTTTGTTTTTGGGTTTGTCATCTGACAAATAAGCATAGAAGCAGCATTCATGTCATTTTTCAATGCTTCGACCACTTTTTCAATTTAGATTAGATGAGGTATGTTCACGTTGATCCCACATGAGAACAGTCTCGGTGTGTGTAATAGTACATACAATTATTAACAAATCAAAAATGTTAGTCTACCAGCTACTGATAACCAGTTAGTCCCACTAATATAACCAATTTCCATTGTAAACTGCTAATTTATTTTATCCTACGTTAGTTGTTTACATATGGTATGGATGCAGTTTCCAGGTAATGTAACTGCAGCATTTGTAAATGGTTTCAACACAAAAATCATACACCAGCTTAGTAATCATGATAATCTGCTAGTGTCGCTGAGGCAACACACTCCACTTCAGGCAGATATAACGGAACCAGGAGTGAGCCAAGGCTCCCACATAACGGCCTACCCACGGCAGATTTTCCAGCCATCAAGTGAATGCGGGGACAGTCCCCAATCTCCACCCCAGAAACTATACATTAAAAAAAAAAAAAAAACACTTATAACACAGAGAACATAGTTTCATGTTTCATAGACAGATGGCAATACTTCACTTTCCACCATCACTACATGGTAAGACCTGACAGTAGATATAAAAAGCTTGACATCAGCAAGGGCAAGTGACCATAAAATCAAAACTCCTAGTTTGACCACACCAATGAATGAAACTTGTCAAAGACAGCCAACCCAAAGATGTTCAGAAAAGGTGGTGAAGAATAAGGTTTTAGTAATTGTGAACAACTTTGTCACCTTCCCCTTCCTTGTATAGTATTTTCTCAAACATCCTTAGTTTCCAAAATGCAAGAAGGAAATTCTATGTCTTCTGTGTTTCTTTGGCAGCATTTTGAATCATAATCACCTTCTCGCTGATGCCACCTTATTTATGCAGTCAAAGTGAATCCATTTTTTAAAAGTAGAACACAATCTTATCCCAATTTTTATTATTTCACTGGAAATTACATACTTTATACATAATATATAGTTCATTTTCAGTGAATAGCAAATATTAACTTCCATATGCACTGCCATCTTCTCTGCGTGGCCTTGGTATGAAGGAAACAGTTCTAATTGGAACATATGTCAACTAGAAAGTTGTATTATGGGATTCATTGGAAGATAGGAGGAGGGTGAAGAGAGTCATGGGAGTATACAAGACATTTGTTGATGTTAAGATGTGTAACGATATTGGTTTAAGAATTAGGAGAGGCGCTTGGAAGGAAAAAGATGACGATGACCACAAGCTGGCACTCAATTTTAACCTCGAGGGTGAGGGAAGATTTCATTTCATAGGTAAGGGGGTCAAATTACTTAGGGGGATGAAGATACCGATAATGTGCAACATATTCACTTGGGTCAGCTTGTATACGACAACTATTCATTTAAAAATATAAGAGTTCCTTGTTGTAACCAAAGAGGAACTAACTTTCAGTACACTTACTGGTACCTGTAACGTCTATGAGATGGCGTTGGAGCCATTTCCGAGAAAACAAATACAAAAATCGTTCGAATGTTGTGAAAATTCGTTTTTGCAGAGAAGACACCTATTTAGATAAACTTAAAAAGCAGAACGTTATCCAATATGAAATTTCATCAAAATCGTTTGAGCCGTTTTCCGAGATGCCAAATATATATATATATATATATATATACAAGACCACAAACCTACTACGCTGTCGAAGCAGGGGGAGAGGTGATACTCCCACGTGGCGCGTCCCAGGTGGCGGATAGGGAGGTCCTCACCGGTTTACCGGCGGACTTGAGCGAAATAAAATAGCTCTCGCGGACCAAACACACCACGGTCAATGGCCTCAATGGCGGAAGAGGAATAGGATTGTTTCCAATGGCAGAGGGGGCGGAAGAACCACATGTTCTGGAACTAACCCCTCCAGTCCTAAAAAACTGGGCTTCGGTCCAAACAATTTGATTTTCAAGTACCATGAAGCGTGGCAGAAATCAACATATTACCCCAGGTGGTAGCCAATCCACTGCTGTCAGGGACAGTACAACCAGACTTTCGGATTCTGGGGCATCTGGTATGACACGCGAACAAAGGGTATCGGAGACCTCTGGCCAACTTCGCCCTAAAAACAAAACTTTTTTTGGAACACTGAACATAAACACACTCTTCCGAGCAGGAAAATTACATGAACTACAGGAAACCTAGACAAACAAAAAATTCTGATACTGGCACTTCAAGAAACTAGACTAACAGATGAAATGCATTGGACTTTGGCAATTACAGACTCTTCAAAAGTAAGACTAACAAACGAATCCTGAAAAATACTCCACATTTAGGAGTAGCTTTTGCGATTAACAAAAACATACTGAACTCGGTAACGAATGTGAAATCCATAAATAACAGACTAATGACGATCTCCTTCAAATGTACAAACAAAAACATACACACTAATCAATGCACTCATGCCAATCAACAAGGATAATAAAACAGACCGTGGAAAGGTAGATAAATGCTGGGAAACACTAGAAGAAACGATATACAACATCCCACATAGCCACATAAACATCTTAGTAGGGGACTTTAACGCACAACTAGGAAGAGAAAGAAGATACAGAAAAACAATCGGAAAATACCCGGCTCACAAATGGACCAACCAAAATGGGCAGAGATTAGTTGAACTCTGCAGTAGATTCAATCTAAAAATCATGTCAACAAATTTTAAAAAGAAACCATCAAAACAGATCACAGGGCGAGCACCAAACTCACTCTTAGGCGAGTTCCAAATTGATCATGTAGCCATCTCATATCCAAACCACAGAGAAATTTTGAATGTCCAATTTAGAAGAAGTGCAAACATAGATTCTGACCATTACTTAACAAGAATTAAATTAAAGTTGAGACCACAAAGGATCATCAAAAAGAAACCACCAATTACAAAATTCGATGCAGGCAAAATTCAACCTTCATTTACAGAAGAACTGGACAGAAAGAAATCAGAAAATTGGCAACAACTCAAAACCAAACTGATTGAAACAGCACAAAAACTAATCCCACAGCAAAAACGCAAAAAACACCCTTGGTGGAACGAGCAATGTGACCAAGCAATCAAAGGACGACATAAAATGTACATCAAATGGAACAACAGAAAAACAGATGACAACTACAAAGAATACCTGAAAAGTAGGAAGGAAACAGCAAAACTAATCAGACAAACCAAAAGGAAATATGAAAATGGGCAACTGCTTGAAATTGAGAAAGACTTCCAGAAAAACAACACACGCAATTTCTACAGAACTTTCAAAAGAAAACTCACAGGATATCAACCACAAAGCCTCTGCTTTTAAGAAAGAGGATGGACAACTGGCATTAAACAATAAAGAAAACTGTACAGTTCTCGCAGAGTATTTTGAAAAACTCTTAAATTGTCCCGAACCAATACAACGATTCGCACCACAAGATCCTAAAGAACAAAATCCAAATTCATTACCACCTGATGAAAATGAAATTGTTAGGCAAATCAAAAGACTCAAAAACAACAAAGCAGCTGGTGAAGATGGAATCACTGCAGAGCTTCTAAAAGCAGCAGGATCAAAAACTATAAAAGAGATCACAAAAATTATCCAAGACATTTGGAAAACAGAAAAAATTCCAGATGATTGGAAAATGCGTTAATCCATCCTTTACACAAAAAGGGAGACAGAACAAGTGTTAATAATTATAGAGGAATCTCACTGCAGTCAGTGCCATACAAAATTTTCTCTCAGTGTCTCCTCGATAGGGCTCAACAACAATTAGAACCAAGGATCGGAGAATATTCAAGCTGGATTTAGACCAGGTAGATCTTGCACAGAACACATACTCAACCTAATAACTTATCCTCAAACATCAAAGAATTTGTAGCAACCGTTTAGTATGCACATTTGTAGATTTTAAAAAGCATATGACTCTGTTGATCGAGAGTCATTATTCCAAATATTGAAAGAACAAGGCTTATGACCCCAAAACTCTTGCTTTAATACAACAAACACTAACAGATACAAAGTCCAAAATAAATTTTTGTGAAGATATCAGAACCCTTCATTATTAAAACGGTGAGTAAGACCAAGGACGACGGACTTTCTCCGTTACTGTTGCAACTGCGTTCCCATTTTGAAAAGTTGTTACAGGAATGGCGGGAAGAAACAAAAATCAAGTCCTTGGAATTGACCAGCCAATTATATTAGGCAGAGGAAAATTAAAGATAGATTGCCTAGCATTTGCAGACGACTTAGCAATCTTAACCCGTGACATTGCAATAGCCCAAAAACAGATCGAACTCTTGAAAGAAGTAGCGGAGAAAGTAGGGTCTACAGATTTCATTCAAGAAAACAGAATTTATGACCTGCAATAAGAAACACCAAATACATGGAGACAAAATATGGAAAAATTAAACGAGTCTCATACGCAAGTATCTCGGTGAAACAATCCAAGAGAATGGAACTGAAGTAAAAGCTAATGAAATTAGATGCCAGAAGATGGAAACAGCTTATCGCCTAACACAAAATGTCTACAACAAAAAATGCATCTCCAAGCACACAAAACTGAGACATTACAATACAGTTATTAAACCAGAAATGTCTTTATGGATCAGAAACACTTATTTTTAACAGAAAAAAAGATATAGAAAACATTGAGAAAAAAAGAACACAAAATTATAAGGAAAATTTTGGGCCCAAGACTCATAGGAGACCAGTACAGACTCAAAAGTAATCAGGAAATTCTACAACATGCAGACATTCACAGTGATATTAGAAAACGCCGACTAAAATTTTATGGACACATCGAAAGAATGAACCCTAACAGACTTACAAGACAAATAGTTGAATTCTATGAAAACCGAAGTAAATCAGTATCGGATACAATGAAATGGATTGGAGAAATCAAGAAAGACCTCAAATTAGCAGGAATTGTTCCAGAAGATTTCGAAAACAGAGACACATTTAAATCAAAATTCACAAGTGGCAAGTTGACCGGGAGGAAAGATTAAAGAAAAGATCAGGAACAACATGGTCTGATGGGAGAAAAGAAGCTCATAGCAAGCATATGAAGGAAATATGGGCACAAAGGAAAGCGAACAAACGCTTCTGAGTACTTTGCGTAGTCCTAATGGGCTTATCCGCAAATAATAATAATGTATACAAGAACTGCTCATTTAAAGATATAAGATTTACTTTTATTTATTGCTTTTACTATCTTGAATCACTTTGTAAGCATCATGAAATGCATCTTTGAGGCAAACATGATAAAATTCTGATGTTGTTTTTTTTTTACATTCATGCTTCTTTATTTTTCTCTATTGTACCTGCATGTTGCAAAATTATGGTTATACACACTGCAGCCATCATTCTAATTTATTACTGTATTGCTTACATATTTACCATTTTTCATGAAAGCAGTGGTCTTTTAGAAAAGTGGTGTTAAATTTCCAATAGCCGTATTCCTCTGTAAGTAGCTTGTCTCTCCATGTTTATATGAATTATGTAGGCACTGTGGTCTGAAATACTAACCAACCAAACCTCAATTCTGGTGATGTCATAATTTATTTCTTTGCTCACAAATATTCTGTTGATTCTGCTAGCTGCTTCTTGAGTCACATATGTAAACATTTTGTCAGTTCCAATTTTTGTTTCCCAAGTGGCTTTTAGTTTAAGTCAATTTGCGATTAACTTTCAATCATTGAAAGAGATAATATATGGAAACTGATCTTTTTGGTGTAGGACACAATTGATGTTGCCTCCTATTATCATAGGTTTTCCCAACCTGTAGTTCATGGACAAAATAAAATTAAAAATTACAAAAACATAAATGGAGATGTCAGAACACATGAACTCTGAACACCATGAATGAAATGTGAGACAAGTTATCAAATGATAATTCTAGAATAGCCAATTTCCAATTATTATTTCTATTATTAATGGGTCTGCCATTGAAAAAGGTTGGGAAAGGCTGTATTATCAGAATGATGTTGTTGGTGGGAAGCAGAGGTAGTATATCTTCTTTGAAAAAACAGAAATAGACCTTTCTTTTCTTTTGTGCCTTTTGAAAGGAGCATATATGAGGCACGTTGTTATTGTTTTTATGACTGATACACCTCTACCACTTTCCAGTTCCAGCTTCATTGCCTAAATTACAATCATATTAATATCCTGACAGGTTAAGAAATTTGGTGTTGCAAACTTCTACATCAGCAGCATATATGAAGTCCTTTAAGAATTATATTTTTTTTTCCTTGTTATTCTATGTAGATCTAGAATTGTCATATAGCATGCTTGCATTTCTAACAGGAATAGTTACATTTGCTTATTACCATACAAACAGCATTTTCCTACTAACTATTTTTTCATCTTAGATTAAGTGTAAAATTCATTGCATTCGTTCTGCTGGATCTTCTTGCAGTTGTTCATTTGTCCAACAAGAACAAATATTTGCTTTCTCTTTGCCTCCAGCCGATTGCATGACAGAAAGTGGTTGTGCTATAGACATTAGCTGGAACATTTGTTTGATTTTTTATTTTATTTCCCCTTCTGATGTATGCAATATTTCCCATCTCCCTTGAGTTATCCCTCACTTAATATATGCCTCAGGTCATTTCTTTGTCCGGCATTTTCTGCCAGCCTTGTCAGACTTGTAGCCTCCATTAAGATTCATCTGATGTTGACCGTGGATGAGCTGTCAACATTGATTCAAACCTTTCACTTTCCGGTTCCAATATATCATCATTTCCAATTGGGTTTGTAAGAGTTTCTTCATTGCTTACAATTTCTGTATCCTCACTCTTTGTTATTTGTGTTGTTGTGGTATTGTCTTGTTGTTTAATATTGGATTACCTATCCTTTTTTTTAATTTGAGCATCCTCTTCAAGGCTAGTTTCAGCACTTATCAATTTTCTATGGGATCATATCTGTCGTTAGATGCATAGTGTTTACATTAGGCAGGAGAGGAAAATGCTGTGTGACGTTTCTGGTCAGTTGTCTTCAATGTTTTCCATTACTGCTGTGCATTTGACAAACAAACCACATACATGATGAAATGTGCCAAGATATTTCCATATTCACAGTTTAAAATCCATTTGCTTTCTTGTATCTGATATTTCCACCCCATTTATCTTCCCTTATCTATATTACAGTCCCAAATAGTTTGACAGCATGTGAGATTGACATGTTAGCTATGACATGTTAGCTTAGACATGTCAAAGGAGAGATTCACCATTGCCGTGTGTCTTTTATTCATCTGTTTGATACTGTGGCACTGCTAATATTTCCGTTAGAATGACTGAATTTCAGGTTCATTTTCATTTATCATTTTTACGAAAACACTGTTCTGAAACAAGTCTAATTGTATCTCTTAAATCTCTTCATCATTCAGTTTATCAAATAGCCATTCATGGATTTCAAATGCCAATAGTCTTATGACCGATTGATCGAAATCAAATTTCACCAAATTCTCCATGGCATTGTTTTCCTCCCGCTCCATTTTCAGTCTGTAAATAGACTCAGTTTTGTATTTCTTCAATGTCGCACAAAGACACTATACACTTGTAAATAATTCTTTAACAACACTGTAAGTTATCCATAGGCCTGTCTGCACTTACCAGCTGCTGACAGCAGAATATCATGAGTAACTTTATATTTTCATGTTGAGGTTCACATTTTAAAACATGGTCTTGACTGGTATTTTCATGCATTCATCTTTTAATCTTTCTCTTTCCAAATAAAATATGCTGCAAAGTTTATGAGATTAACATTTCAAGCAAGTTCTCTTTACATGATAGAATTACTGGGCTTTTCTGCTAAAAAGCAGACAGACTGAACAATTGGCAAAAAAAAAAAAAAAAATTATCACTAAGACAATGTGGTTTCTTTTGCTTGTTTCATATAGACCATCTAAGGATCAGGACATTCAATTGTTACATTTCCTTCATTGCTTAGTCATTAACTACATGCTCAATCTATCTTCCATAAGACAAATGACATTTAATGCCATTGGAGAAGTATATATATGCTGTGCAGCAATTTAGAAAGCATTCTCAACAGAAGGGTTGAGAAGGCCTGTAAAAAGATTGTAAAAAGTGGTATAGAGAAAACATTGCTAATTTTTTCACTGTTTGATAAATCTACTCTAATGTGGAGACCAATCCAATGAATTTACTTATTCCCACACAAGGAACAACAACTGAGGGTCTGTCACTATAAACACATTTAATTTTGCAGAAGTTATCCATAGGCATGACTGCACTCACTAGCTGCTGACAGCAGAATATGTTGAGTAACTTTATATTTTCAAGTACAGGCTCAAATTTTAAAACACAGTCTTGACTGGCACTTTCATACATTCATCTTTTAAGCTTTCTCTTTTCATATAAAATATGCTACAAAGTTTATGAGGGCTTTGTCGACCTTTGACCGATGACAGCTGACAGCTGGGATGCATTTGACAGCTAACTGAAAAATTCACGACTGACTTATTTTGGAATGACAGCAAACAAATATTGCTTCCAGCGAAAATAAGATAAGAGAAATCAGGGCCAGAACTGATTCATTTCTGCACTCATTTTTTCCATGAGCATTTAGGGAATGGAATAGAAAGTGTTTACCGGGTGAGTAAAATTAAAATCCGACAGGAGTGGTTCTCGATAAACTGCTCCGGCCATCCAGATCTGGGTTTTCCATGGTTTCCCAAGATCACCCCATGAAAATGCTGGGATGGTTCCTCAAAAAAGCCCATGGGCACCTCCTGTCATATTACTTATATCCCTTCCAAACTATTGCCCTTTTGGATAGGTGCAATGCACCCTCCGCCACACACTTTTAGTGAATCGCAGGGTAATAATAATAATAATAGTCAGGGAGCCAGTGATAAATATTTGAGCATTACTGGATACCATACCCAGACGCATAACCAGACTCCTGTCGTTACAGTGGTGCTTGTTGGGCTAGCCGCTTTTGCATAATGCCTGTTGAAGATATTGTTTATTTGTAAATCAGTTTACTGCATCACAGAGCCTGGAAAATAAATAGAAACATTTTAACAGATATCTCTATTCTGGATGCTGTTATTAACTTTAATATGGAGCAAAAGAGTAACATGACTCGACATGAATGTTGGTGTGGGAAGACTGACTGAGGTGGACCTGAGTACACTGGAGTAGCATGGACTTGTGATGGATATCAACAATAGGCACAAATTGCACAAGTAAATAAGGTAAAACATACAACAACAAGAAAATCATCATTCATTTATAAGGTAAAAACTATTGGAGTGGATGAAAAAGTGGTTTGTGGTGTAGAAGAATTCTTAAAAGGTAGAAAGCAAAAGGTTAGGGTAGAAAAAACAGTATGAAAATGTCACGGCAAACCTGTTTTCTTTATATTGTTTTTACAATCAGCCATGAGCTCAACTAGTAGAACTTTGTTCTGCACAATATGCGGATATCAACTTTTGACCATGTGAAGCTTGGCTCCTGTAGTTCTGGACTGCAATGTTAGCACTATTAGCAGGTTTGGAAGTCATTGAGATTAAACGGCCACCGTCTCTTAACTAGGGAAAGATTTATAGCTTTACATAAAAAATCTATCATAGAAAAGGTTTGTTTCTTGATAATAATTGAAAAGTCACTCCAAATACAATGAAAACATGAGATTATTTGAAATTCATTTTGTTTGATCTGGTACCAAATCATATTAGAATTTCTTTTGCAAGTAATGGATTTTGAATTCACAATAAGATTGCAGATAGAAACTCGAAACAGTACATCACTTGATCACTTCATTTATACAACATACATACTTATGTCCCTGACTAATTGGCAAAGAGGCCTTTCTGACTCTGATTTATCTTTTTCCTCTGAGCTTTTCTTCACTGATATAAGACAAAATCCAGTGACTGAATTGTGATTATCAGGACTATTTGTAACATGTATGAGAACATAGCCTATCCAAACAACATTTTTGAAATTACTGAAGTAGTCAACATGTCAACCCTCTTCCTTGCTATCTTTGTCCACTCACAAACATCTTTCTCATCATGTGTTCAGCCTATACCAAATTTTCATATGCAATTTGAATTGCAAAGATTCTTATTTTTCTTGGTTAATCATTTCACTCCTTATTGAACTCTTTGAGCCATATTGATCTACATCACTCTTATTATCCTCCAATTTCTAGTTCATTAATTTCTCAGCTTGGTCAGAACATGGACCTAAATAATTGTTTAGGACTGAGCGTTGTTGGTGAACGGTTAATGTTCTGGCCTTGCATTTGGGAGGACACAGGTTTGAATCCCCATCCGGGCATCCAGATTTGGGTTTTCTATGGTTTCCCCAAATCACTCGAGGCCAATGCCGGTATGCTTCCTACAAAAAGGCCATGACCAAAATCCTTCCCATTCCTGGTCCCCAGTCCCATCCTGCCTCTATTGACCTTAGCCATTGAAGAGGTGTAAAGCCATAAGTAAAAAAAAAAAGAATTTGTTTAAGATTTTCTTGGCTGAAGTTTCAACTTCTGCATTACAAAAAGAAGTGGGAGTGAAAATGTGAATGCCACAGAGTTGCCTTTGTGACAATTGCTATTTGTTATGCTATTGAATGATTGGGTTGATGGTTCACTATCAGAACTTAGGTTGTTTGCAGATAACATAATGTTGTAAAATAGGATCAAAATTGGAGAAGACAGCGAACAGCTCCAGATTGATCTGGACAGGATATGTAACTGAGTAGATCATCATGGGCTGAAAATAAATGCAAAGAAGACTTATTAGGTTTACAGATAAAAAAAACTAAGGGAAAATAACCCATCACTTACAAAAGTTTAAGACTGCAATGAGTAAACAATGCATGAGACACATTATTATTATTATTTTATTGTGATGGAGCCAACACTCTGGTGGCAATTTCCCTAGCACAAACACAAACATACAATATTTCAGTTTAAAACCTTATTCATGTACTAGGGAAGGAGCCATTTGATTTGAGAAGTATACACATTTGCTATGGGCCCCACGCTGTCTTAATCCAGCCCTGCTAGCCAGTGGAAGACACAGATAAGATAACTGTCAACTTGGAGGGATTTTCCTCCATTCATTTCCACAGTGAAAACTTATCATAAGAATCATTTTAAAGTATATTCATTATATCTGGAAAAATTTATTTTAAGAAATAATTCAGTTTGTTTACATTTTGAATCACACCATTAGGAAAGCTAGAATTTATGGTTTGAAATAACTTTGAATTGAGTAAAGCCACGGCTGATCTTTTATCACCAGCTATATTCAGCATTGTCTGGAATATTTTGATAGTAAAATTAACGAATTTTTCAATGTTTAATTATTGGTTTTAATTAAGATAAAAAATAACTTTTTAATTAATAGGAATGCAGTTGAGAAATTTAAACCAGTAGATAGCCTAAATTAAGAGGATGATTAATATATAATGGTTTTGGTAAAAAGTTTAATCATTTGTCAGATAATTAAGGTTTTGAAGATAGATTGTCATTAATTGTTGTTGAAGTGCATAAAACCGTGCTAAGCTGGACTTCAAGGTTAATCTTATAGAAACTCTTTTGAATGCTAAATTAAATTAAAACAGAATATGAAGCCCTTGTAATGATTGCAAGTTAAACCATTTGGTACATTGGGAGATATTGATTAATGGATAAAGTTACTGACGTCATAGGCCTTGCAAAACTTATAAAAACCCTACTACTATCTTAGATTTGATCTTTTTTCCACTTGAAATCAAACAGTTAACTTCACGCCAGTCCACATGGTAGCGGTGAAGGCAAGTAGTAACATGCCGTAATCGTATACTCACTAATTTTAGGGTTCTTTAGTGAGTTTGTCTTCTCGTATGAATGTGCTTAACCTGTCAATCTTCTATGGAACTGTCATCTGATGTCTTGTCTATAATTCTGGTACCAACAATGTACAAGTGAACTTTATCAAGAATATAAGTATTTGTGATACTAAGATTGTGTCAAGTGAACATATTTCAAACACCCTTCGTATTTGGGGTTTATAATATGAATATGTGGCAGGCATTTTATTAAATATTAAAGGTACCAGAAGGCCACACAGGTCAGGAACTTAATAGTCCACAGTTTAGGCAGTGTGTTGCAGCCCCCTTCAACATTTCCGCATAACAGCCCTTTGTCAATAGGAGAGCATTATGTAGGAAGGGTGGTATAGGAGACCATCTCACAGAATTACTGTTAGTCAGGAACATGGTGTAGGTAAATTCAAACAGAGGACAGGGAGAGGGGGACAATGAATTGGAGCTAGTACCCGAGCAATGCAAAAGGTTTTAAAAAGCACAGAATAATATATTAAAACCTTCATAACATAAATTTGAGATGGTAAAAGTAAATTAAATAATAATAATAAATAAAAGAATCTATGCAGTTAAACATCACCTCTGGTATGTGGTGGTTCATATTAACAGTGGGCATGGAGGCAAGGAGAGGACAGAGGGAAGGAAAAGTACTAACTGGGTATTATCTCAAATTGAGATCAGGAGGTTGCCTTGTGCCTAGTTTGTATTGGTAGGCAAGCTCCCTCCTTCTGAGTTCAGAGGAGCTGCTGTTGTTTGGGAGGACTCTGATAGCACGGACCATGAAACAAGAGTTAATATTCTATAAAAAAAACTTCTCGGGTTTCAAGCCGCGTCAAAATTGAGTCATCTGGCAATGTTTCGGAAGCTTACACTGCTTCCATTGTCAAGCCCCACTTAACATCAATGAAGTCTGCCACACGGTAGTCTAATATAGTGCCAGCCACTGGGAGCAGAGGGGAAAGTGCATGGAGGGGTGGTCTAGTTTGGCCCTGCTCGCTTGGTGACGTCATGATCGTGAAACTTCTATGCCCTAATATGACTCGATTCCATCTGGTTTGTAATAATCCAATTACTGGCTTCCAAGCTTGGCTTAAATTGAGGTCTTGATCACAATTAATTACATTATTACTAAGCCTAATCTCAATCACCTCCTTCACAACACTGCCCCAAAAATTATTTGCATAACAAATGCATGTCGTTTTGTCGAAACATGGCTCATGTCCGTTGTCAATGGCATGTTCGGCTAAGGCAGATTTTTCTTTTTGACCAAGTTTAAAATATCTGATGTGTTCTTTGCGTCTTTCATCAATCATCCTTAAGGTTTGCCCTATATAAGAAGTGCCGTATTCACATGTAATTTTGTACACACCAGGAGCCCGGAGATTGATACCATCATTCAGAGTTTGCAACAGCTGTCCAATTTTTGGTGGAGGTCAAAAAATCAAACGCATGCCCTGTTTGTTGAGCAACCTTGCTATTTTTGACAGAAAGGTAGAAAGGCACACGGCTAGACTTGATCTCTGTCATCGGTCTTGGTTCTGTTGTTTCTTCCAATGGTTGCACGTCGGATTTCCTTTGAGCTATAACCCTCCCTCCATAACGTTCTCCTGTTGGGGAAGGGCCAAGACCCGAAATTTCCATTGTTTCCCCTGTTTTTGTGCTTTTTTATGTGTTCACCTCATGAAACCATCATCTAAGGTAAGTGGTGGTTCATTCCGCTATCGTTTTTTTTGTAAATCCATTAGCTACTTAGCTCCTATTGTATCCTGGTTGCTATATATATATATATACCGGGTGCTTCAAAAAAATGTATACACACTTTAAACTATTGTTGTTTTCCCGCTCTACAAGGCTAGTGTTATATTTCTTCGCCAGGTGCCAGCATAATCGTCCCTCTATGTTATATTATCAGTTGGAATTTGTAATATCAACATGGGGGACGTACGTTTGAGTTTTGAAGAACGTAAGCAGGTTATTAAGTGGTACTGGAAGTTTGAGAATGTAAATGAAGTTCAAAGACAGTGGAGAAGGGAGTATGATACAGAACCACCTTCAAGATTAACAATTACACGCATACAAGACAAGTTCGAAGTTCAGGGAACAGTGTGTGATGTGCATAAAGGTCATTCAGGTCGGCCTCGAACAGCTACAAGTGATGAGTCATCAATGGCAGTCTTGGAACTGTTTCAACGCTCTCCTAACAAATCTTCAAGGCAAGGGGCACGTGAAAGTGATGTAAGTGCTAGCAGCGTGCTACGCATTCTGAAGAGAGGCAAGTATCGTGTTTACATTCCAAGGCTGGTGCAACAGCTAAGTGACGACGATCCAGATAGAAGGTTGCAATTTTGTGAATGGATTCAGGAGATGGTGATACGTGAACCAGGATTTATGGGTAGCATCATTTGGTCGGATGAAGCCCAATTCAAACTTAATGGAACTGTCAATAGGCACAATTGTGTTTACTGGGGTGAAGAAAATCCTCACATTACAATTGAAAAAGCTGTAAATTTGCCAGGTGTAAATGTGTGGTGCGGTTTGTCTTCAAGGGGACTCATTGGACCTTTTCGATTTGAAGGCACTGTAACTGGTATTAATTACCTAACAATGCTTGCTGATTCCATATTTCCTGCCATTCGTGGATTATACGGTAATGATGATTTTTATTTTCAACAAGATGGTGCTCCGCCGCACTATCACAGGGACGTACGAGCTTACCTGGATCAAAATTTGTCGGGCCAGTGGATAGAACGCAGGGGGCCAATCGAGTTTCCAGCACGCTCTCCAGACTGGATTTCTTCTTGTGGGGCACAGTAAAAGATGAGGTGTACAAACGTAAACCACGTAACCTAGACATTCTTTGGAATGAGATTCAAGCAGTGTGTAGAGAAATCTCATTGGACGTTTTGATACGATGTACAGAATCTGTGGTGACTCGTACTCAGAATTGTATTGATGCTGCAGGTCACCAATTTGAACAGTATTAACATTTGTTGTTTATGTTTGATTTACATTGGACTTTTAGCTTTCTATTTTACTGAAATTTAACTTTGTAGAACGGTAAATAAATTTTCTATGGAAGTTCAAAGTGTGTATACATTTTTTTGAAGCACCCTGTATATAGAATTAGATAGGATAGGGATAAAATACCCGTCACTTACCACAGATGAAAGCAGGAGGGCGAGAAAAACATGTATAAAACACAATAACAAATGAATCTGTGGCGGGTCGGGATGTAACCACATCTTTCCCCCTGCCATATGTCTCGCCTCGCACATGATTAAGGCTCATGCTGAAATATTGTGCAATTTGTTATTGTGTTTTATACGTGTTCTTCTCACCCTCCTGCCTTCATCTGTGGTAAGTGACTGGTATTTTTTCCCTTTCCTATCTAATTCTTAATGCCCAATGGCAGTTTGTTTGTTTCCATTATCCATATATATGTATCAGTACATACTGCAGATGGTGGTAAAATGAATATATATAGTAAACGGGATCATTGTATTAACATGAACAATAAATAATTGGAATAAATTTGTTAAAATTATTATTAATTAAAAAAATATAAAATAAAAATTTTAAAATAATTTAAAAATAATAAGAGATGGGTTAAATGTTAGGATTTTATCGGTGGTTGAGGCCAGGAGGGTGTCTGGTATCCAGGATATTCCAGTAGGCGGGTTCCCATCTGTGAAGTTCTGATGAAGTGACCTTTCAGGGAAAACTGATTGCTTTCACGTTAAAGCCTAGTCATTGAGGTGGTTAGAATTGTGGATATTGGCACGTTCTGGTACTGGAAGGTATAAGTTACAGGTATGGACTGTTTGCCTGTGGCCATTCATTCTGACTTAGAGATGCTGTATAGTGAGGCCTGCGTAGGAACTAGTGTAGTGGAGGCAGGTTAGTTGGTATATGATGTGAACTGCTGAACAGTTGTTATGTCCAATAATGGGGAAGTTTTCCCTGTAGTAGGGTTGGATTATGTTGTAGTGGGTGGATGCATGCTGCAGGTTTTGCAGAGAGGTCTATTGCATGGAAAATATACATATGGTGGTTTTGGAGAGTCTAATGGAAGGTGCTTGTTGACCAAGATGTTATTGAGATTGGATGGTCCACGTGGGACAGTGGGTAGAATTTTGGGTATTTGTTCACATTTTTTATTTTATATTTATTTTTTTAACTAGTAATAATTTTACCAAATTTCTTCCAAACTTACTTATTGTTTGCATTAAAATGGGTCAATACCATACATCCCAAATGTTAATGTCATTTGTATTTTTGTCTGTCTTATATGGTTGCACCACACAATCGTCATCTAGCTTACGTGGTGGTTCATTTCTCTATCCTATTTTGTAACTCCAAATAAATTAATAATATACACACTGGTAAAAAATATAGGCCCATGTAAATTTATTTTTGATATTTTACTGGTCCACGGGTTGAGAAATGTAAGTGTAAGAAGATGTAACATTTATAGAGGTTACAATGGTTGTTGGATTCATGGCTTTCTTTTATGGTTAGGGGGAAATTGGCTAGATGTCAGACCTGAGAGTGTGCCACTAACCTGGATGAAATTGCAGAAACATCAGTGAAGAGATAATTGCTGGTATAAATATCCAACACATAGTTTCAGCCACAAAGTCACTACAATTCATGTCTGCTGTATCTGAATTCTGTTATGCACATAAGGTAATTTTTGGATTAGTAAACAGGTTTCTGGTGATTTGGTTTATCTCAAGGCATAGATTCTTGATATAGACAATGTAGATTAGGAAATGAAGAAAATTTGAAAGAGACAGTGAATGGTTTTCATCAAGCTGTAGCAGATGTGGCAATGTATATGGTCAATTCTCTGATGGCTTAATTTCTACGTCATTATCTCTGACTGTGAAGGTTTTGGTGGATTGTGAAAGATTAAGATTGTTGAAAATAGGTGTTCTAGCAGAATGAGAGGGTACAGACACAGGAATTTGAGGGAAGTGTGAAATACAGATTGATGAATGGCAGTTTTTTTTCTAAATTAGATTCACAAAAGAGAGACTGTAAATGTGTTGCCTAAGGGATTTTAGAATGTTTTGCAAGCAGTAATGTAAGGTTTAAGTTTGGGCCTGAAACAAAGTCCAAATTTAAAGTGGGTAAATATATTTATACAGAATGGATATCCTTGGGCATTGGTGATGAGAAAATTTTAAAAATCATATTAGACATGCTGTATGTGATATTTAAGGAAATTAGCATTAATTTATCAGGATTGTGGATAATGAGTGTTGATGTAGCAGAATGAGTTATTTGACTAGCAAACAGTTGAGAAAGTGTACACATTGAAGTTTAGGATAAAAGAAGAAGCAGGAGGATTGATAGTGAGGCCATTAGATGGAATGTTCTCGGAGTCGTATCTTTCCTGGAAGAGGATTTTGGACTGTAGTTTGTGAAGCTAATGCCATATCAGTAGGAGGGAAAGTATTTATTCACAGCATTCAATTTCCAACAGATGCAAAATCATTTTTATTTTTAATAATATTTTATCCAGAATGGATTAGTGGAAATCAGTGACTGTGATATCAAATTTGGGTTGATATTAAAGGCAGAAACCAGACACAGTTTATTGTTATTATATTTTTAAACCATTACCGGTTTCGAACAAATTGTTCATCATCAGATGGTTTGCATTTATATTTATAATGTATTCAAATATGCAGCTGCAAAATGCAAGCATGCATCCTATAACAACAAAAATTAGCATTTATTGAACGAGAGTTAAAAAACATTATAGATGTCATCAGACTAGGTAATATAGATAAGTCCACTTTTGCTGCCCATATAATTAAAGAAAAAAATTCCCCACCCTCTATAGAAGAAAACTTTCAGATAATACACATTGCTGACTAAGGGAAGAGAATGGATCTCATTGAAGAGCTAGAACTCTATATCCATGTCAAGAAAATGACAGACCTCATATTAAATGAACAGAAATAACTCTCTAATAAAGTTTCCCTACACAATTTCTTAAACTTATTTGTTAAATCCAGCACAGATTAAATAATTTGCAAGCCATCTATTATTCCCATATATAATTCTAAGTAAATACACTTATTCAATCCCTTTCCAAAACAACTCCTACTAAATATTAACTAAGTAATTTATCTAGACTTAAATATTAAATGTAACAAATTTCATTATATATCAGTATATGTTAATTCCAACACTGTATATCAATGTAGATGTCATTTCAAATTTTAAATTTAACAACTATCAGTCATTTGTATTCAAATACCTAGTTCATATTGCTATAATTTTTTCATAGAACTTAATATTCAATCTAATTTCATCTTTAGTGTTATGCAAAACTCTTTGTACATAAACATCTTTGCTATATCTGTAAATGCAGAAGCAAATTTCTTGTGTGCTCATAAGATCTTTTCAGAATCTTATAATAGTGAAATATTTATGTTTATTTAATAATGCATCATATCCTTTCGTCATCAAGAAGAATTCATTTTCAAAACATTCAATTATCTAACATAAGTAATATAATTGAGATTAACCTTTATCAACCCAAAATTACTCTCATTCAATAAATGCTACCTTCTGTTGTTATAGGACTAACAGTTGCATATAATAACAACAAACTGCGACTGGTTGCTGCTTTTAATATCAACCCAATTTTTTAACTATTTTGCTGGAGCTTTATATCCTGTCAGCTGCCTGGGTTTCAAAGATAATCTAACCTATTAGAGCATAGTAAGTGCTGCCATATAAGCTTTAGACAAAGGTGTTTTAAGTTATTCTTCTTGTTTAATGCATAGCTCTTGTAATGAAATGTAGACACCATCTCAGAATTCACCTATATGAAGATTGAAAAACACATAGAAACCATAATCAGGATAGCTGATCCTGAGATTCAATCATGTCTCCCAAGTCCATAACTCCTCATCATTCTGCTTCACACCCTAATGGCACTGGTCGTGAATTACCGAGGCAAGGTTCCAGAAATTCCAGCCATGCTTTCACCCAAAGAGCAAATCCATCCCCATTTTAAGATTCCTCATTTCAAGTAATGTCTGAGCCATATTTCTAAAATCAGTAGATCAAGTGAAGAACCTAAGAAGTGCAAAAACAGTCTCATTGGATTCATATCCAACATTACAGACATACCGTATTATAAGATTATGAAAAGATCTTATAAGACACACCTTTTTCTTTAAAAAAAAATTGCCTCCAAAATTCAGGTGCATCTTATACTCGAAATTAATATAAAAATGTGCAGTGTTTGATATAAAATTACCGTCAGCATTAAAAATGGCCATATATTCGATTCTGCGGGAACTCTATCTCTATCTCGCAACATTGGATTCAACTGGCAGCAGCAGTGCACCGATGCGACAAACATGAGTTGTGGGGATTCACAAGCTTGCTAACACTGTCTCCCTCCCACCACACCATCAGAAACCCAGAACATTGTCTAGCCTATGATGCATCATTGCAGTCTACAGTGTCAGTGAACTTGAATTGAAAGTGATTTGTGTTATCAGTAACAGTACAATATTTTTGTTAGTAGCTAATTTCACAATTGAAAAAAATAATAGGTATTCATATGATTGAAAGTAATAATATATGCAGAAGAACATGGTGGAAGGATGAAATGCCACTCAGCTGCTCTGTTTCCAACAGAAAAAAACCATTCGCAATTTGCAGGCTAGTAAAGAAGAACTGAAAAAAATGAGGAAGAGTAAATGTGCAAATAGAGGACTGACTGCAAAATGGACAAAACTAGAACAGAACATATTGAAATGGATTAAAGGACACTATAAAAATGCCTCTGGAATTAATACAAAAATGATTCAAATAAACACTCATAAGCTAGCGCTACAGTGGAACTTAACAGACTTCAAGGGTGGGGTTGGTTGGTGCTTCAGGTTTATGAAGCATCATGCACTTTGTAAGACCCACAGCCGATACCGGGGCTGTAGTATCGCCTTAGTGCCTCAACTAACAAGTTCAAGTGGATTCAAAGTTCTGCGAAAACTTCATAAAATAATTTGAATTTGACCATGTAGCCGTACCGAAACTCAACTAAAATGCTTAAAGGTCGCCACTAGATCTGTTACTAAACCACAAATCTAGACAAGGTCTACTGTCTACTATGAAATCACAAGTCCACTTTACTCGAAAAATTTGAAGTTTATTTAAAAGAAATCACAAGTTCAAAATAGCATTACACAGTTGAGTAGGTAATCGAACAGACTTTTCCAAACTATTGCAGGTTGTGGAGAGAAATTTAACCGACCGACCCCTTTTGCAAATTTACAAGTTCATGTTAACCGTTATCTTCGCAGGCTATCACACCAAAGTCCCAACATGGCCGACTCGGTAGCTTCACCTTCAACAGATTTCCTCCCGCCCCGACAAAAGACTGACGCAGGCTCACTCACATACTGCTCCGCGGAAGAAGAAAAGACAAAAACATGATGGCGGCAGGGTCTTTTTATAGGAACCACTAGAATCAGTGATGTAAGCAACTGTATCACATCTTTTTGCTTCCACGAGATCAAAAGTGTGTATAATTTATTTAACGATCCAGATTATTAAAAATGTTTAAACTTTGACAATGTCTAGCCTTATCTACTAGAAGTCCAACGGCAGTTTAGTGAGAAATTTAGAGTAATTAGTTTTAAAGTTTTATTTAATTCCACGTGGTGATACAAAGCTCTAAAGCAGGGGATTAACCCAAACGTTTGAATTTTTACAGCGACAATCAACGACAATCTATTTTCAAAAACTTAATTACCAGACAAATGCTAAAACTTTTCCCCAAAACCACTATATGTTCAGAATCGTCTTAATTAGGGCTATCTACTGATATAAATTTCAAATTAATATTCCTTTCAATTAAAAAGTTCAATTTTTCTCTTAATTAAAACCGCTAATTAAACTTTGCCAAATTATTTAATTTTCCTGCCAAAATATCGGGATTAATGGTGACTACAGCTGGTGATAAAAGATCAGTTGTAGCTTTACGCGATTTAAAGATATTACAAATCTTAGAATTTCTACTTTTATGATCGCGTGTTTCAAAACATGGACAAACCAGAATATCTCTTAAAATAAACGTTTAGCTATATGATAAATACACTTTAAAATGATTTTTACGGTGGATTGTAACTATGGGGAAGATTACAGGCAAATTCCTTTAAGTTGACAACTACTCTTCTCGAAATTTCTAAGTCCAGCCTAAGCAAAACTAGAATTTGCCAAAATTCTAAGGTTCTTACAACTTAGCGAGCAAACCAAACCAAAATATCACAAGGATATGAAGAGAAAATAATATATTTCCATCACTTTATTATTTAACATCGAAAGAAAACCAGTGTAGAACTAAGCAAAATAGCGAATATGGACGAAACTCCTCTTACATTTGATGTGCCAGGCAATCACAGGAACTATTTCATGAATATTCAATTGTGGTGGAAAGATACAAAAAGCGGTCCCTGGGCTTTTGGCGACGACTCACACGGTGCAATTGAAAAGGCAATAATGTGATATATTTTACAAAGAAATTGTAACCCATCTCTCATGGGACTTATGAACCATTGTAAAATAAAGGATAAGAAATTGTAATTTAACTGAAACATTAAACATAAACCAATGTAAAATTAAATGTAAAGAACCTGGCAGTATGGCCGACCAGGCCGAAAGCCAACAAAATAAATAAAAAAAAAAGGTAATAGAACTGTTGGCATGAAAGGTGCTAAAACTAACTATAAAAACAAATAGACATGAAAAAATGCACTTTAATGTTATACTGCCGTTACTAAATTTAATCCAATGATACAATATTTTGGTTTAAAACTTTATCCATACAGAAGAGATTGGGTCGTTTGCTATGGGAAATGTGCACACTCCAAAATTTACCACATTAATCCTTAAGTAAACTTTAGTGTATGCTACCCTCCCTTACAAAATGACCCAATACCTCCTGCATGGGTAAACTTCAGTGTGTGCACACTTCCCTTAACATATGGCTCAATCCCTCCCGCATGATTTAGTTTTAAACCAAAATATTTTATGTTTAAGATCATCTCGTGTGTCGTATACTCAACACAGTCTTCAAATTTGGTAAGTGATGAGTTATTTTCTCTATTCTTTGTTTTTTTTTGTACTGTCTAAAAGTCATTTCCTTTTTCATTAGTATCACTAAGATATATACAAAAGTTAATCACGATGATCACTGGTAAACTTTATCCACATCATTGTCTGTACTTCATTTGCTAGTACTCCAATACCCTTGTCTCCTTCCAAGACACTGATGTAACTATCCCTATAGTTTCTAATGGAATCGCAAATTTGACTCTCTCTTCCCAGATAAAATTGGTACCTGCAGTAATGAATAAATCTGTATTATCAGCCCTTCACTCAAAATCCCAACTGGCATTCACCAATAACTAATCAGAGAGAGATGGCTGAGAAGAGAGTGTAACAAAAGGGGAGAGTACTGGACCGAGGTAGTGACAGGTAATGGGGAGAAAGAAGAAAATAGAGCAGCTTGTGAACAAAGCAGAACCACCCAGTAATTGGTAACTGTTATTGTTGACAATAATGGTTAATTATCTCAGTCCCATCCCAAAACAGGATTCTTGAACTCGTCTCTTGGTAAATGCTTCAGTGGACCAACAAATCTCAGCCACTTCTTGGCAATGAATATATTCATCTGGCAACATAGCCCTATGATTCCAGACTATGCAACATATTTTGAGGAACACTTCTTTCTGCCATCTTCACCAACCTAACTACTGCACAATGATTTGGTATATTGGCATATGCTGAGGGATTTCCCATGTATTTAACTATTAGGTACCAACAGCTATCTTGCTTCATATAAAAACCTTTCCTTGAATCAAGTAAATGGGCACCGATGAATGTTATTAAAAGCCTGATCATCCATCTACTCTGCATGCCATATCACCAATTGCTTCAGTTCCTGCTTCACTCGTCATGTCATCAGCACCCTTTCTGGCACCAGTATTTGAGGAATTAATCCACCTGTGGATGTTGGAATCCAGGCATCCTTTAGTATCAATATAGTTAAAATTACTTTTCTCCCACTCCAACTTATAAATAAAATTCATATTCCATCAATTTCTTCTTATGTACCAAAAGTGAACTGCTGCCGATGCTCTATTTGACTTTTTTTTAGTAGGCTATATACTCTCTATATCTCAATCCTTCCCATTTTCCTTTCTCTGGTTTGGAATTTAACCCTTTCTGCATACACTGATAACCCTCCTTAGAGCAGCATTGCAATCGGTTGCTAGTTTCTCTCCAGCTCCAACCACGTACACTTAACTATCTAACAAGATGGTTTCAGAATCACATTTTCCAACATTTTATGTATCTATCATCAGCTAGTGATGGTACCTTTTATTGGCCTTATTAACTTTTATTAAGTATATACTTTATCTCAATTTCTCCTGTTGACAAAGTGAAGTTTTCATATAACATTATGGTACAACCAATTCAACTGAGTACTTAAACATCAAGGCATGTTGGTTGTTGTACTTCAATGACAAGGTAAACTAAACAAAAAATATGTTAAAAATGATTTATTTTATTCAATTTTCATTTTAAATACAGAAATATTCTGCAGTCACATTGCTGAGCATATGTAGTAGTTCTACAAACTAAGTATTACTTAACAGTCTTAATATCACAGATTGTCATTCAGATTTAACATCTGAAGCTTTTGTACACAAAAAAGATACTCAGTAACAGTGATTTTTAAAGATGGAAGATTATGATTAGTCTTTAATTATATGTTCCCGTTTCCACTTCCTGAAAAGCTGTCAGGAACAGCACCTTATTTCCACTGAATCATCAATTCAAACTTATTTGTGAAAATAGGAACATATAAAAAAGAATACATACTTTAAACAAAAGCTCTATAATGATCCTGAACTGACAACAATGTTAGCTAGAAAAGAATAGTAACTGCCAAGACATCACAATAAGTTGAGTGCAATCTCATGTATCTGCTTGTAAGAAACCTTGCATTATTGATTAGCAGTGAAGTCTACAATGTATTCATAATACAAAAAAAAAAACAAGAAAATCTTAAAATATATCAATTGAAATTAATGGCATGCCAAAAAAAAAAAAAACAGATCTAAAAAGTTAACAAAATTTCACATATCGCCCTAGTAAAAATTCATGTAGAAAGAATTCCTTTAGAGTTGATTCTTTCTTTCCTCAGTATATGAGAAGCATGGCACCATTTTAGGCCTAACATCTCCCAATACACTTCGCATCTACAAACAGTAGAAAATCATGTTACCTGCTCATTCAAATTGGGTCATTTGGAGGCAAGAGAGAAACAATATATTCATTTTCTGAACATACAGTGAGAGCAAACATATCTTTACAAAAACTGCCTACTATTCAATTTTGAGCAGCATAAAAAAACTACATGATGGCTAATTAGAAATGGTGCTGAGTAACAATACTACACTAGAGATAGCAAGCCATACACACTTACCAGAAATGAAAATAATACGTTAATTTTCAAATATAACAGCCAGTTGTCAAGGAAACATGTATGAAGTCAACCAAAAGTTTGCCCAATTGATCAAAAGATCTGAACCACAGGATTTGTTTAAACATTTTTATAGTTGCACTAATTTATACTGCTAAACACAAAATCAAAAAGCTATGATGGTTAACAGGAAAAAAAGATGCATATAAAATTGACAAAAACACTTTACTTCCTACATATCCCACTGTCAAGATCCCAATCACACTTGTCACTACTATGCAGTTAATGCAATAGTCCCTCATAACCATAGCAACACACACCTTATCATTAATATGGGTATGCAAATAAATTTTCAAACTAAAGTGTCCTACAATTTATTAACTTTTTTTTTCGAATCATAAAAGTCCTATCAGCCCCATCATAGCAGAAAATACATTTCCAGTACAGAAGCCCATATAATTCAATAACATTTTATGCTGGTAGATAAATCATAAAATGATGATCTGTTTCACATTAATTATTAAGCTATGAAATGAATACCAGCACTAAATGTTCTACAGTTTCTGCCAACTATTAACTATATGAAGATTAATGATTTTTTTTTTTTTTAACTTTATGAACAAACTAACAACGTGGCAGAAAAGGGTGAATAGCTACAAGCCTTTTTGTACTAACATGTTCTGAAATGTTGGTCTGATCTCCACCTCCATAACAAAAGCCAGAAAACTCCAGTACATTCTAAGTAACTGTTGAAATTTTATAACCCACCAAGGTTGATACATGATACGTTACCATATTTTTCAACAGAATTAATGTTAATAGGCATAAGGTTAATTTTTACACCGTACTGAAAAATTAAGTACTATAAAATCCCTCCCGGAATCAGTAACAAGAAACACATCAAACTATAAACTCAGCCACAAACATATTTATTATTTATATTATATAACTATACTTGACCTTGCATTTTAATTTATAAAAAATGTATCATTCGACAGGCAATGAAGAATAGGCTTGCAAACTGTTTTTTTAACTTTTGCTTGTGAGAAAAACATTACAGAAATCACTGGCCCTCCTGCCATTATCTATGGCAAGTGATTACTTTGTCGATCTTTCCTTATAAATTTAATGTTTGTCACATAAAATGAAAAGTTATCAGGAAGAGCAAAAAATTATACTTAGATTGTAAACAGTCTTTTAAAAACATTTTCATCATTCTGGTTTATAAAGATATTACTACCCACAAGAACAGGATTAAAACCTGAATTTAAAACATTTAAACTTAGACCATTTAATCCAGGAAGGGGCAAGTTCTTGTTCTATCAGATGATGACTAAAAATTCTGCAAGCACTGTAAGTGTTATGTTGGTTCGATTTATTAAAACCTAACATTTCAGTCATTGTGCTGCGACTTTCATCACAGGATGAAAGCTACAGCACGATGGCTGAAATGTTAGGTTTTAATAAATCGGCGTAGCTCCGCCCAGAGAACCAAGATAACAATTTTTTGTTCTATATTGTTCACTCAAGCAAACATTGTTTAAAAAGAAATAACTTGTAAATTCCACTGCTCTTTTGATCTACTAAACATACTTATGACTTCATGAATTCCAAATAAAATCAGTTACACACTACACTTACCAGAAATGAAAATTGTAGGATTACGAAAAATCAGATGACTGCAAATAAGTAGTAGTTATTTTCCAGGATGAAACTCGTCTATCCATGAAGGATATGTGCATTGGGTTGTATGTTTATACTGGAAATGTGGCTATATTCTATCTCCCAAAAAGTTTGGTATGTTTGTTACTGAGCAACTCCATTTCTCAGATATCAGTACACGCATAGTGTTAAATATACACCCAAAAGAAAGGTCAATGATTTGAAGGCCTCATATTATATTTATTCCCTAACACAGTAAAAAAAGAATTAGAACATTGTTTACTATACTGTATCCCCAAAAAACAGTATCTAAAAATAAACAGCAAGCAAAGACCTATAAGACATTATATTTAAGTACATAAAAACACGAAGATCCCTGCCAAACACGAGTCCAATAAGAATGTGCAGGGAACATGACATGGCAGAAGTTGATGAAAAGTTTGATAATTCACTGAACTGATAGCAAAAACAAATACTGATTGCTCTCTTTAATCAGTACAATTTTACAACAGCTCAAATTGAGTAACAAAATATCCCAACATATTTCTTTCAAAGAACTATTAAATATGATTAGTCTTAATTTCTAATGTGCCTTTGCTTCTAAAGTGACCTGGTCAAACAGACAAGCGCTAAAACATCTACCCTGGTTATTTTCAGACATCATTGATAAATGAAACTGAAACAGCATCACTATAATAGCCCATTCCTTGTACTGGCTTGTCAAATACATGCTTTCTGAGTAATTGTAAATATTTTTTAAACATACTTACTAATTTTTTTTTAATGGAAATGTAAAATAAACATTTTTTTTAATGTTACATTTAAAGAGCACAGTTTCTATCCGCTTCACTTTCAATAAGCTGCAGCACTAAATATCCAACTTATAGGATTATATTTTTACATCAAGTTATGTGTGATTTAAAACATAGCTTGAGTGTTATGCTTCTCACAACAGTAAAAATAATATTCAAACATGATCAGTCATCAATTCAACCCAACACAAAAACTTTACCAACGTGAAAAATGTTGAAAATTTGAAAAACTAATATTTCAAAAAATATTTCTACATAGTTAAAAAATAATTTTCAGTGTTATTGATATATTTTCTGCACCTGAATATTTTAATGAAAGCAAGATTATTCAGTTAAAAACATTGTAGTAATTTGAACATGAAAATGTATTAAATTTTGGTAAATAAAAAAACATTACCTGTAGTAAATTCCTCTATAGTGATCACAATTGCAACTGAATAATTCTTCCAAGACAAATAACATATTTAAAAAACGATTAAGATTTTTATTGGCATGTTGATCTATGTAACTTACTGTAACAAAAAGTATGAAAATAATTAAATTACTCTAGAATGTATGAACATTAATTACAAAAAACACATTAACAAATGACTCATAATGCAATTGATACACAATGAACTGAAATTACATGAAAAATAAATACTGCAGGAACATTTCTCAAACAGGTAACAGTAATTATTTCACATCAGAATAATTAATTGAACAAGAACTGCAAGAAAACAGTCCTTGAGCCACCTTTAGTTATTGCACATCTGCATGTAAACACTCGTTGCACCATTCATTTCCAAATATAAATATTGCACATTCATGAGTTACATGCAGAATCAAGTGCAACTATAAGAGTGAAATAAAAAAGCTATTTCATGTCATGCTCCTCAAACATGAGCTTGAGCACTTATCTTCACTATTACACATTTGGTAGATTATTTACTATCTCCTAATATATACATAAATATTACAGCATTTAAATATTACTTTTAAATTACAAAAATTGTATAAAAATGTTTTATGCATACAATGTTCTCTCAAATATCAAATGCCTAGAAATCTCACACGAGACCCAGGATTTGGAGGCAGGCCAGCACTAAATATTGTTTCGTACAAAGCTGATACAATTAACAGAAGAAAGACTACTGTTAAACTTTTATCATTTCACAAAGTGGTAAGATACACAGCCATACAGGGAGACTGATATGTAATGCCATTCTCCAGTCATCATGCAAGAGAACCAATAGTTCGAGGAACCACACTTAAGTCTTTTATTGCTGTTCACAGAGCAGCAAAAAATAATTCACCCCAATCACAAAACCAGTAATAAATAGAAACTTTACAATGGAGGTGTGAAAGACTGCCTCCCGACAAAGTCCCGTTCTCCGTACGGTCCAGAAACATTTCTGCGGCCCCCTCGCCAGGCAGGCCTCTGGAGCTGAGGTTGAAGAGGATTCCAAGCACCAGCATCCCCCTCACCCATGGGGAAGAATGGCATTTGCATTCCCATGAGTGCAGGGTTAGATGCCACGGGAAACCCAGGGGGCGCAGCCCCGAGCAAACCTGGTTTTGCTGGAGCAACAGTCCTCGCTACTCGGGGATCTACTGTCATTGCTGTTCCCATACCAATCACTGGCATTGCTGGTCCCATCATGCTCACACCAAGCTGCCCCATATCTGTCATATTGCAGAATGGAACCTGTTGTGCTGGCAGGGACATGGTCTCTGGTGCAGGAGAGGTTGTTGGTACTGATGCAGGTGTTGCAGTTTGAGAAGTGGCTACTCTGCTAGCAGCAGTTTGAGGTGTAGGTTGTGCTGGAGTTGCCAGGCGCCTGGGATCAGTCCGTGGTGCCGCTGGCAAAATATTTGTCGGTTTCGGAGGAGTCGTCGCTGGTGGATCGGGTAACTTGAATATCCTACGGAGGCGAGGATCACTTTCCACCTGCAACAACATTTCAATTTTCATTCCATATGCAACACATTTCAATCATGTTCACCATTTGTGTAATGTGTTATTTCTCAGGAAAGAACATTGATCTCTTTTCATAAAACATGACATCTTTCCAATCAACAAAGAACTGGTAGTTAATATAATCCCATTCAACAATCATATTTATCTTTAAACTACCACAATGTGCCCTTACCTACTGAGACTAGTTTAACTTAATACAACTCATTCAGAATGCATTGGAATCATGACCAACACTGATAATAAATAGTGAACTTCATATGACAAGTTAAGATTAGTTTATAACAACATATATTAATTTGAGGATCTGAGTGTAATTAGGTCAAAAGTAACAATAAGCACTTGTAGATGTTCGTAAAGTAGCACTATAACGCACAGGAAATAAAACTCCGTGAATATTAAAGTTACATTACCAAGCCAAATGTTTCAGCATATTTTTTCTGGTAATTCATGAAGAACAATCCTCTTTTCACCATACTGTAACCATTATATATTATTTCATTTTGAAGCATTATTGTGCAGTGTTAAAACTGTGTTCCCTTCTAAGATTTAAATCTGAATGACTACAAACAGTCCACACCCACAACTTGTACCTTCCAATACCAGAACATGCCAATAGCCATGATTCCAATAAACTCAATGACTGCTTTAATGTGAGAGCAATCAGTTTTCCCTGATAGCACCACTGCATCAGAACTCCAGAGATGGGAACTAGCGTACCAGAATATCCTGGATACCAGACACCCCCCCTGGCCTTAACCACTGGTAAAATCCTACCACTTAACCCAGCACTTAATTTAATTATTTTTTTTCTTCTTACATATTTTAACTATTAATAATTTTTCCCATCAATACTAGGTATCCTTTGTTATAAATATTTATTTTACCAATGCCTGCAATATATTATCTCAGACATTGTTGATATATCGATAGTCCACTTCTTAGCAGTTCCCCCAGCATTTCTCCCACTACCTAGCCAGGCATGGGATGACGTTCTGTGTGCACACGCGTCTGGAACCAAACGATTCGTTCTCTGTTACATGAAGAAGGTTAACACCAAAATATTGTATTTGTGTGTACATCTTACATGTTTTCTCTCTTCACAGCCATCAACTTTAACCCATCGCATACCAATTTCCATTTCCTTTATTATTTATTTCCCCTAGAAGCTGCTTCGATTTTCCTTGGTTTCATTAATAAGTAAATTTATATTTTAAAGCAGAATTGATTAATCTAATAGAGGTTAAATATTACAGCAGTTGTATTTTTGTTGCAGGACTAAATAATTTTTAATACTACATGGAATTTTTATTAGTGTTATTATTATTAAATAAAGTTCTGGGTGCAGTGTAAAGCAAAGCCAGACTAAAAAATAAAAAATTGGGATAAAAATATGATTAATAAATTATTTAGGTATTACTATTTAAGAAAAAGTGTTCATGCAGCCAATGGAACTGGTAAGAGAAGGACTAAACTACAAATCGCCAGATTACATGCATTATCAGCCAATGTGTAGCTGCCATCATTATCGTCAATGTGCTTTTCCGCATGCAATACACATGATGATTTTCAAGGAGCTGTATTAATGTTGTGGTCAGGTTTAAATGTAGCCTGACCCAGAATGATTACTAATATTCCATGGTGCAGAGTGGTTTTGAATGAAGTAATGACGTCAGAGGCAACTCGAGACATATATTATTGCCAAGTCAGTAATGTGCATAACCATGATGTAATAAGGTTGAAATGCAACCTGGAACAGAATGCATAGTGGATTTTAAGTGAAGAAGGTGCTTGCTATTCTGAATTATGATTATTATGACATCAGAATCAGCTCTAGATGTCTACTGCCGCTAAGTAAGTTGCGTGTGTAACTATATCTGTTGGTGTGCATTACACCTGTTTCCCATTTTTGAGTACACTTTTCCTTTAGTTTATGAAGCAGTTGACAATATTTTTAACCCCAAAGGAGATTTTTTGGCTGTAATCTGATCAAGAAGCAAACCTCTTAAAATATAAAACACTTTGAAGCAGACTAAATCAAGGGTAACACTCATGTACTTATACTGCTGTCGTGTATGAAATGTAATTAATTAGTTCACATGATGTGAATTGTTAAGAGCAAATTTATAATTGGTCCTTGCTTTTTCTGGAAGCTTGGTAGCAAGTACTATGGCCTCCTATACAAATCATCCCAAAATCTGGATGACTGGAAGCAAATTTGAACCCACATGCCCTCAAATACCATATCCAGTGTTACCGCTCATTCGAAAGGCACAGTGGTACTAACTTGTAATGCAAATTACACAGAAAATACAGCATTTTGTGAAAGACATAAAAAATTAAAGTAATTGTTTGAAAAATATTTAGTGTGCATTAAATTAATATTGCATTTACTGAAAGTAATTCATTTACTACATAATATCAACAGTAATTAACCAAAAAATGATAAGGAGGAATGATATGAAACAATGTATTGATGAGTATTATTCATTCATTAAAGTCTGCATCCATCCATTTTTACTAGTTATGTCAGACGCATAGTCGACGCTTCGGCTGATCTACAACCGTGCTGTGTAGCCTTTGGATATTAAGATTGTTCTTGCTGTTAATCGGTCACCACAGATTGGATAACATCAATCAGGAAAGGTATGTAGAAATTAAAGTCACTGCTGCTATTGAAAACTAAATCACTATATTCTTCAGAAAAAATTTACAAGTTCGTAGAATAGTCTTTTAGGCATCGGAATTCTTCACTTAATTTAATATTGCAAGAAATGTTAAATGGCTGCGAGAAATGCTAAATGATTCAAGTCAGGCCAACCTCATGAACCCCTAACTGCTTACAGTCACATCAAGGTCTGAAAGTACACAGACGGAAAAAAAAATCCCAACACCAAGAAAAAATTATTGTAGAGTAATGAAATTTGGACAATGCATTTGTCAAGTTAACATGTTTAATTGATTAAATTTTCAAGATCACAGGTTAATTTAAGCTCAAGAAAATGCATTTCAAATGTGAAATACTGTTAAATTAATAGCCGGTGTAACCTCCAGAATTTTGAATGCAAGCCTGCAAACGTGAATGCATTGTGTCATACAGGTTTCGAATGTCACTTTGTGGTATGGAGTTCCATGCTTGTTGTACTTGTGCTGTCAATACTGGGACGGTCAGTGCTGGCTGTGGATGATGCTGGAGATGTCGTCCAATGATATCCCATACGTGTTCAATTGGAGACAGATCTGGTGATCTCGCAGGCCAAGGTAACATGTCGACACTCTGTAGAGCACGTTGCGAGACAACAGCGGTATGAGGGCAAGCGTTATCCTGTTGAAAAACTCCCCCTTGAATGCTGTTCATGAATGGCAGCACTACAGGTTGAATTACCAGACTGACGTACAAATTTGCAGTCAGTGTGTTTGGTATAACCACAAGAGTGCTCCTGCTGTCATAGGAAATTGCTCCCCAGACCATGACTCCAGGTGTAGGTCCAGTGTGTCTAGGCCGCAGACAGTTTGGTTGCAGGCGTTCCCCTGGCCTCCTTCTGACCAACACTGGAGATCTGTTGTGTTTTCTGATGAAAGCAGGTTCTGCCTTGGTGCCAGTGATGGCCGAGTGTTGGTCAGAAGGAGGCCAGGGGAACGCCTGCAACCAAACTGTCTGCGGCCTAGACACACTGGACCTACACCTGGAGTCATGGTCTGGGGAGCAATTTCCTATGACAGCAGGAGCACTCTTGTGGTTATACCAAACACACTGACTGCAAATTTGTACGTCAGTCTGGTAATTCAACCTGTAGTGCTGCCATTCATGAACAGCATTCAAGGGGGAGTTTTTCAACAGGATAACGCTCGCCCTCATACCGCTGTTGTCTCGCAACGTGCTCTACAGAGTGTCGACATGTTACCTTGGCCTGCGAGATCACCAGATCTGTCTCCAATTGAACACGTATGGGATATCATTGGACGACAACTCCAGCATCATCCACAGCCAGCACTGACCGTCCCAGTATTGACAGCACAAGTACAACAAGCATGGAACTCCATACCACAAAGTGACATTCGAAACCTGTATGACACAATGCATTCACGTTTGCAGGCTTGCATTCAAAATTCTGGAGGTTACACCGGCTATTAATTTAACAGTATTTCACATTTGAAATGCATTTTCTTGAGCTTAAATTAACCTGTGATCTTGAAAATTTAATCAATTAAACATGTTAACTTGACAAATGCATTGTCCAAATTTCATTACTCTACAATAATTTTTTTTTGGTGTTGGGATTTTTTTTTTCCGTCTGTGTATTTCAAACGCGCACCACAATTTCTAAGATGGCTGCCGGAAACACTATGTCATGGTATCACCTGTTGCCTAATGCCTACATCCTCGAGCCAAACACTGACCTACAACGCGCCTGCTCAACCGACTTTTGCTTACTGACTATTCCCCCACCATGGGGCTTCCTTTTGTAACCACGGCTTCCTGGAGCGTGAGAAACTAAATTTTTCCTTGTTCACATTGTCATCAAAATCTTTTAGGGATAAAATTAATTCCTATTGATGATTAATTTTTACAGTAGATAGCTTGACTCCTAAGCTTTAAAACTCAACTTAGTCAAAATTCTTGTTTCTGTCCTCGTTTAGCCATAGAAAATTATTTTCTTCAAAATTCTAAAAATGTTTATAACTCCCAAAGTTTTAGGGCTACGAAATTGAAGTAACCTTTAAATTGATTTATTTTTTCTCCTCTTTCATTTGATACTGAATCCACTTTGTTGCTAATTTTAAACTGGGTGAATGAAAATTGTGAAACTTAAATTGTAGATATTGTATTGAAGTTGTGGCTCTGAAAACTGTTTTAACGATTCTACATTAACTCTTCAAGGTATCATCACCATCTAACTGTAATAACAGTTCTTTGATGGCTTTTACATCATTTTAAAAAATTCACCACCTCCCCCTTATAGTCTGAATGCTTACCAAACTCCTACCAAAAACCGCCATCACCGGATAATTTATTTCTTTTTCAGATATCAGCCAAAATATGGCATAAATTCAAAAACCAATTAATGTATCATGCTCAGAAAAAAAATCTCCTTTCATTTAAATGTAGTCCCTTCTTTAAATTTATTTATTCTTTAATCTTAACTTTCCTCCCTCACAAGGACTATTATTTTCATTCAAACCTCCAAAAACAATCCTTAGCCGTTAGCTACCATTCCCAAAATTTAATATGATGTGTAAGCAAAAATCACACTCCTTTTAAGCTATAAACCATTTCCCTATCTTCAAAACTGTGACTTCTAGAAATTTAAATGTGTTTATTGCCCAATCAGATTTTAAACAAATTCTATTTTAAAATACTGATATTTCTTCAGGAACAATTCCTAGCTCCGAAGTTACCTACTTTATTTTACTATACATGACAAGGTAGCTGTGAAAAATAATGTAATGTTTTCCTTTCCAAAATAGTCTGTACCTTATATACCAATTATGTTCATCCTACATTCTGATTTTAGATATCTGTTTACTCTGAAATATCACTTGAAATATCTAAGAAAATGACTTTAAACTTGATCTGTCATGTTATTGGGGGTGAGCTTGATGCTCTATAAACAAATTTGGTTATGAAATAACAAAATTTTAGGTTACCTGACAGTTAATACATAAAATCAGAGAAACACTTCTAGAGAAGTATAGATAAACTTCTTTTTTTGCTCTGTCTTGTTAACTGCCCTGGAAGAAGACCCCAGAATGAGGGTCGAAACGTCGGTTTCAAGAAACATGATGCGGCGCCACCCGGACAGCCAAGAATCAACTGACTCTGGCCGCGAAAGCCTACGATTATGTGTCCTAACTTGTTTTAATGCTACATTTTCTTTCAACATTTGGAAGTGACATCCTCCAATAATGACTATGTCAACTGTATGAAGTGGTACAATGGCAGAACTAACTCAATATTTCAGGCTCTCTAAAGTTACTTACATTTGTATAATAACAGAAAAAATCCATATGGCAACATTAATATCAAAAGGAGACAAATTACATCACTTACACAGGCTAAAAACCAACACACCAAGTAAACAGAATACTTTGAGCTCTCTCTTCATCATGAGAGAAGGCAAATGAAAAATTACATGGCAAGATTAATAGGTATTTGTGAGAAACCAGCTTGCAGTGGGGTGAATGCAAGAACTTCAGTCTCAGCCATAACAGTCTGGTCGCCACTTAGCTTGTTAGACCCAAAACTAAGGTGGTTAAAATAATGTTCACAAGTCTATTGCTGGTAAGATATATTCTTGAAGATTTTGCAAAGACAGAAACTGAAATTGCATCAGACAAATTCTCTGAAGATATAGTTGCAAGTTTGACTAACCGATTCGAGCCAGACCACACCCTATAATTCAAAGTACAATTAGCTATCACATGGAAGCATTTCAAAGTTCAACATATGCTTCTAAATGTTAATTTGTTTGTCAACGACCAATACTTATGTTATCCTTACACACCCCATGGTGTAATACTACTTCAAAACTGCATAGTTGCTATTCAGACAGAAACTTTAAAACTTTGTGACACTAAGCAGCATAGCTGCGATCTAACTGAAATTGGCTGGCCGACTGACTACATGATGTCACGCTTACTGTTTCTGGAAGACTGGGCGACTGCGACTGCTAACAAGGAAAATTCTGATACTCACAGACCGTGGGAAGCTGTAATACTTCCGCCCCACACAAGAATCTTCTGGAAAACGTATCAGATATCAAATCTCATGCTTCAAAACTAGTATCAAACATTTCGACCTTTAACGTTAAAAATGTTTCTATCGTTCTGAAATTTTTAGAATCGCTAGCTCTTATAGATCTTATGAAAAATGTTAACTTTAATCCTTATAAAAAAAAACTCTTTAGCACTAATAGTTTCCACATTAAAAAAAAAAAAAACATTTTGATGTGATTACCAAGACCTGTTAATAACATTCACAATTTTATAATTACTAAACTGAAATAAATTTTATTTTATTCCCATAAGGCTACTTTTTCATTGACTATTAAGCAAAGCATGTTTACTATTATCAGAAGGTGAAATAAAAATTTGTAATCCCAAAGCAGAATCTAACTAACTAATATTTCAGGAGTTATTGAAGTAGCTTCAATCAAATCTACATATTCAAAAATGGTTACTGGACAAATTTAAAGCCTCCAACTGCTTTTTTCGATTCATTATAAGTTTACAAAATATTACTTGAGGTGAATGCTTGAGAATGTTGCAATTGAAAATACTATCTTAAAAACTGTAAACACCTGATTTCTAGCTTGAATTAACACAGAAACTGACATATGATATGCAATTCTATCCAATCAAATCGTGGTTCTGAGAGCAAATTTTGTTACATAGTTACAAAATTTATAAGATACCTGACATATTCTTTAACCATTGGTATAACATCTTTTTATTTGAAGATAGAAAATTACATTTTGTGGTTTTAAAGCACCATTAGTACAATCCAGTTTTGTGCAAGACTTAGGCTGAAATCAACATCTTCAACATTTCATCATGCTTAGCTTAATTCGTTTTTCATAAAACTGCTAAAAATAATGTTTGTCAGTAATAGCAAATATGGACTGATTGATCAGGCAGAAGGAACGCTGCTTTAAGAAGTGTCAACACTGCTACATAAACTGAATGGACATTATAAGACACTAATTAGAATATATCCACTGTTAACAGTTATAAACATGTGGCAGAAGGCCAAACATGAAAACAAAATCTACATGCTGGTACAACATACACATAAATCTATCTGTAATCAATATGGCACACAATTCTTAAACAAAAAACTGAAAGATTAATATTCTGCTGATACATTGATGTATACTTCTGGTTTTACACAATTGGAGCTTTGAAACTTGTCAACCATGAGGCCACTAGAACCAGGAGAGCATTGTGGGCAAGGAATGGCAAAGAAATCAGAAATGACCTTCCTGAAGGAACCAAGGAGCATACATTGAGAAACCATGGGAAACCTAAAATGTGGATGGTTGGACTCAGGATCAAATCCTTATCCTCCCAATTTCCAGATCTGAAAATTAACCTTGATACATAAAATAATGGTCAAGAACTTCCCAGACTACCTTCACACATATTAATGGACATTAGTTAGAACATGACACTATACTAGAATGAAGCCAGTGAGCTGTCAACTAATCTCAGAGAGTGTACAACTACCTGAAAGTAGTGGTATCAGGCATAGTGTACTAGTTTTACTCTGAATATTATGTTTTACGGTTTTAAAGCAGCAGAGATATGCAACCGAGAGAATATATTTGTCTTGAGTAACATACTCAATTGCCTCACAAACTGCAGAAAATATGATTCTATCTAGAACAGCATATCTAATAATGTGTTAATTATGGTTAATTTAAATTAATTTTTAGTCAAAATGTAGATGACTTTTTATGTGCTGTGCCACCTAGCAATGAACAATACAATAACCTTATTCTCACTTTGGGCTTCTCCAATCATCAGAGTTTTAAATTGATCAATTTTTCTATTTTGACCTTAAAGAGCACACCATCATATAGATGTAATTCTAAAATAATTTTTTTTTAGTTTAGTGTGCATATCGAAGCATATACTGAACCATCATTTATACAGATAATGATTGTTTTTCTGTATTATTTAAGCTTCACTCATAATGCATAGAGATAAAGGGACAAGTTTCACTAAAGGTCTCCCAACACCTCACCAAATCTCTTGATGTAACTTATAACCCTACTTGTTATTAGGAACATATTACAAATTTAAAGTAAATTTCATTTAAAAAATTAGCTAAGAGAGCAAAGAGTACAATCTGGCAAAGTAAAAATATCATCATCTTACCTGTGGATCAGAGGTGCTTAGCTTCAGCCTGGTGTAGTCAGGTCGTGGAACAGTGATTTCTGTAACTTTGTACGGAATAGGAGGGTGAGAATTTAGCGAGGCTTCTATCTCTGTGGCTGGTGTATGCATAGGTACAGGCTTGAAAGGGAGCTCAAGGACACGCCGCAGATCCACGTCCTTGTTAATAGGATCAGCTGGTAGCCTAGGCCGTAGGTCAGTGTCACTTGCTCCTGTAAAACTTGTGAGCCGTCGGAGGTCAGTGTCTGCCACATGCCGTAAGTCTACATCACCAGTTACTGCTGTAGCCGATACAACAGGAGCTGCCTGGGGCAGACTGCGCAGATCCACATCTCCAGGGGATGTGATAGCATTGCTGTAATGAACAGATACACTATGTTAGATACATTATCAAAATTTATAAACAGAGTTGGCAAATATATTACACTATCACAATGAATTTTCACTGAATGGGTGTGAGGCAGTTTGATGGCACACACAAAATCTTTCTAGAGAGATACCGTAGACAGCACAAGAACTCAAAGTGATAAAGATAATAAATACTTATTATTCCCAATACTGCTAGTTGTATAATCTTGGGAGAAACAAATCTGCAGTGTCAAAACAGTGCTAAAATTTGACACGAATCAAGAATGCTCAAAACAGATAAAAATAATTAACATGGTAGACACTCAAACAGGTACCTTTAAAGGCACATTAGAATGAAATTCCTACAGCTCAGGGTACCAAAGCAAAACATTTAAACAGAAATTATGTATATACTGAAAACCTATAAGATTTGGGAAACATATTTTAAAACTGCTAAATAAGTTTTCAGTAAAAGCTATTTCACTATTTAGCAGTACATTATTCCAAATAAAATCATATAAATTTTAATCCTATAAGCAGAAACATATTAAGCACCTTGCAAGACATGAATGAACCATCTCCCAAATTTGCATTTTTTTCTTTCTTTTTTCTGTTCTTCTGTTTCATACTCAACAGACTAAAGTTCCTCTCAAAGAAACTAATCCATGCTGCTTATATCTGAAGAGCTTGGGAGCCAGGCAACCAGTCATCCCCAACCCACTGTAGTACTTCAATTAACAGATGCATTTCCCAACCAATTCTTAGTCATTTAGATGCTGTCCACCTCCTTTTAAAGTTTGTACCTCTATTTATGGGACATTGTATGTAGTATCCGACCGAAGGTCATTTTTTTGGCCAAAGCCGAAGCCGAATGTTCGGCTCTTGGGATAACCTTCGGCCGAAGCCGAAGCCGAAGGTTCAAAAATATATCTTAGAACACTAACATGAAGTATATATGACATGTAAAAAATGAACTGTTATTTTTATTAATATGTGGTATTTTTTATATAAATTGCACCTTTACAATAATTATAAACAAAGATTTTAATATTTATTTATTAGAATAAAATAAAACAGTAAAATAGTACCAAACCAGGTTCTGAGTAATGCAATTTAGCAAAAATAAATGCAGATATTTTTATTTAACAATAATAAAAAGAAACTATAAAATTTAACAGTAACAGCCCGAATCAAATCAGAATAATTTATCCCGTGGATTAAATTAATAAGTTTTGCAGTTTTAGCTTTGGTAAATCAAATACATGTTAGCTTATATATAGTAATACCATCGTTTTTCAACAACAATAATAATAAATTTCAATCTTCTTACCTAGCATAAATTATTCTAGCTTTTAAAATACGATATTCTGCTGTTTAAATTAGTATCACATATTAAATTTTTCATTTAAAACCGAATCAATATCAATATTTTTGAAGTAGTTTCACGTATACAGATTAATTAAAAATGTACTAAATATAACCAAAATAAAAAGTACATCGGCACTAATAAAATAAGATTTAATCGCTCCAAATGACCCGTTTTATTTGTTATTGTCAGTGCACAGTTTTGACTTAGAAATGACAAAATATCAGTCTTCGTATTTACAATTTCGTCGCTAGTCAAATATTTAATTTTAAACCGTGGATCGATTAGAGCGGCAATCAAAAACCATAAGGTTTCTCTTGCGAAAACAGATCTCCTGTTAACAGACCCACACAAGCGGTTTTTGAGCAGTATTATTTGATCAGCTTTCATCCTTCTGAGCAAGTTTTGGGCTTAAGATGTCAATGATTGATATAATTAAGATACTGATAATTAATCGCTAGAAATATAAGTTGTTGCTTCCTAAATACACTTCAGCACAGTTATAAAATTGTTCATTTGTATCCATTCTTCTGCAGTTGGAATTTATATTCCACCTCGTGCTAACATATACAGATTTAATGCATTTTTCTGTTCTATTAATTAAGATATCAAGTGGTTTGTTCAATCTTCTTACGTTTTACAACATTTTTTCACTATTTATATTATAGCAATATCTTTAAAAATTACTTTGTGAATCATGAGATGTAGACTGTGAGCAACACAACCAATAAAAACGAAGTTTCCATAGCAGATGGTTGCATTCATATTTGAAGTATTATTACGTATACCCGTATGGATATTTTCTTTTGAATTTTATTTGGTAACAGTTTCAGTGATTTTTTTGTGCAATATATTGCCTTGTATGATCTTCCAACACACTAACAGCCAATTTTCTTATTTTTATTTTGGAAATGCCATGTGCCGTGACACTCAAAATGTGTTTGCTTGATCACTTCATATCTTCGTGGTAAAACTGATCCATTCAGCGTTTTTCTAAAATCAATGCAACTTTACTGTTTACTTTTTCGTATGCAGCTGGCTTTAAAGACATTCTAAAATATTTCTCTCGCTTTTGTCTGTACTAGGGTCGAGTTTGAGGATCAATATAATTAAGTCTGGGAAGTGATTCTTCTTCAACGAGGTTGTACGGAAACAGGTTTACGATAACCAGATCCATACGTAATGCATTAATCCGCAAAGAAATCGGATGATTAACGAGCCATGGTGGAACAACTTTTTTTCTACGATATCGCGTAAAGTAAACTGCTAACTTCTTTTGTAAAATCTTTAGGCGCATACAAGATCTCTGATATTTTTTTAAAATTAATCAAGCTTTGGTATTTAACACTGGCTTCACAATATACTTCCCACTGATTTCTATGATGTTTTCCAAATGGTTCTTTATCTTTCCTATCGTCTGTTGACGGTATTCGTAAAAGTTGCTTCATTTTCAGGGGCTGGATGTAAAACTTCGGCTTCGGCCAAACATTCGGCTAAATTCGGCCGAAGCCGAATGTGCGGCCGAAGGTGCTTTTTTTGGCCGAAGGTGGCCGAAGCCGAAGCCGAACCTTCGGTCGGACTCTAATTGTATGTAACGTAAATACAGTTGGCGAAGGATCGTACTATGAACTATGAGACAAAATATTGTTCAATTACAAAATATCATTAAGATGCATAATCGAAAGTATGTAGGTTTTCTCAGTGAGTCAGTTGCGTAAAATCTTCTCAATCTTTACACCAGGATAGCACATCGGTAAAAGTACAAGGCAACGTTTCGGAGCCTGTCTCTTTAGCTGGAAAATGGAGCCAGAAGCAGGCTCCGAAACATTGCTTTGTACTTTTACTGACACACTATCCAGGTGGAAAGCTCGAGAAGATTTAACACAAGATGCATAATTACTGCACTGAAAAATCTCAATTTTTCAAAATTATCAGAAAAAGAGTACGCAATTAACCGAGGGAATTATTCCAGTAATGTGTACATTAAAATCAGTGTAATGTTTTAAAACAAACACAAGTTAGAAAACAATGTATTAATTCAATATGTATATGAAGTGAAACCACTGATTCCTGACTCTTCACCTGCTAAATTTTGCTTTATTGAGCCAGAAACTGCAGCATCTTCCTGTGAAAGGGTCCTAACTACACGCACACTCTCTTCAAAAATCAGCGGGACTAATCAGCACATGTTAATGGACCATACCACTCTGCTCTGCTCTTTAGCAATGTCAAGAAATCAGCTCTTGTGAGGTTGCAAAATAAATGATGCAATGGCTATGAACTTCAAGGAAGCAAGAGTGTCAAAGTTAGGAGTGAAATATGGAGCCCCAGTGAGAAATATGGATGCAAATACAACCTAAAAAAATGTAAATGTGACCTAAAAATAACAAAATATTACCAAACATTTAATTTTACTTTACATCAAAACATGCTCAGTTATACATCATTTATTTTATCTGAAACCCGCGACTTCATACGTGTGGATTAATATTTTTTTTGCCAGAATTGAATATAGAAAGTTGTTGGTAGCGAAGTATTGGTCCCAAACAACACCAATTCAGCATAATATGACCCGAAAGCCATCACTATATCACTCTACGATTGAACCTGTCTCTTGAAGAGAATCAATTTCCAACATATTTAGAAACAGAAAAACAAACAAATGTGAGGGGATGTGTGTTTGGGGGGGTTGGGTGTTAACCAAGGGCATCTTTATTTCAGCTTGGACTTTTCTTCTTTCTTCAGCATGAGCATCCAGTTCTTGGGTTCTAATAACTTTAGTTGCTCATGCTCTGCTAGAGCTACAACTTAGGCCAGTTTACGCCCGCAAGGCATGTCAAAAATGAAGGCAAAATAAATTGGTGCCAGAAACATTTAAGCAGACACAAATCGACATCTATACTAAATAATATGTTTTTTCTCTAAACGAACTTTATTAACAAATTATACACTAACATAATGTGAGAAGCATAGCTTTAGCAAGCGACATAAAATCACAGACTAACACACACATCCATCTCTCTGTAACCATTCGATAAGTTCTCAAAATTTCGTGACTACAACTGTTAATCACACCAAAAAAAAGTGTCCTGTGTCCTCCCTACAGAATTTTCTTGCCAAATTCAGTCAATATCGGTATAGGCATTTAGTTGTCAAAACATAATAAAAGACAGAGACTTACTTCCGCATTCATAGTATTATTACTGCAGATCACACACACATACTGACTGCGAATCACCCCTGAGGGATCAATATAACATAAAAAAGTGTACACCTACAGCATTGCAAGACTAGCTACAATTTGCCTTGCATTGCACCCCTAAATTTGTAATATTTACAGTTGAATATTCATTCCGAATAACCGACGGCTCAGTCGTGGCTCTTACGATCAAAAACAATTTTTAAAAATCTTAGCCATCCACAGAGATTTGAACCGGAGACAACGACCCAAACATTAGTAAGCAAGCGTTTTAACCACTGAGCTACCTGACCGCTACATGGAAAAACAGTACAGAGACCTCCATATCCAAAGTGTCTATCGCCGTTCAGTAATTTTTCGAAAGTATAAGACAACATGTATTATTTCTACAGATAATTTTTCAACCAGATGTAGACAGTACTTTTCTCCTTGTTTCAAACGATAAGAGTGCAAAGTTTCATCGAGATCGGATGAAAACTGTGTATTTGTATGAAGAACAAACAAACCAACAAACAAACCAACAAACAAACAAACAAACCAATAAACAAACAAACATACATACATTCATCTTTATATATATAGAATGTTGTTTTCATGTAGACAGCATAATTTGATTCCATGCACCACTGGGAAATATTAAATCGTTTTGTTGAAGTAGCTTTAATTTCAGATAATTTACAGAAAAGAACTCTTTCATCTGCACCAAAGTACTCCTCTCTAAATTCCTTTACATAATTCCATATCTTTACACTTTCAGAAAAGTTTGTTTGTTTTAGGCATGGCAGTACTTACTGATCCACTTAATGATGACAGGATTACATTTAAAAGTATTGGCGACAATGAGACATTGAATGACTTGGATCGACACAGAATGCTGCTGCATTGTCAAGATTAAAAGGAAGGCAGATCATTAAGGATTAGAGAGCGACAATAATGCATAACTTTAATTATTGTCTGGTGAATTCTCAGTAATTCAGTGACAATTAGTTATTTTTCCTCCAATGTATAATATAAGTACAGCTCTGTGAATAATTATCTTAATTTCTTCTCATCTATAACTTCTAATGAATTCTTGGTACTATTAAAAAATTACCAGATTTTTCCTCAAAACATGTCCATAAATATTATTGTAATATGATCAAAATTAGGAAAATTGCCTGAATATTGATTAATATACTATGTAACATACATTTAAGTACAATCAGAAACATTTAATCAGTGTTTAATTCAGCATTAAAAAGAAGGCAGAGAAAAATTGGAACTGTCAAAGATCTGCACCCCAGCCATGACCTTATGATGACCACAGAAGAAGTGGTTGAAACAGTGAGCAAACTTCTATGGAACAATTATGAAGGATTTTACGAAATCACACACCTACGAGGCCTTCATTCTCTTATTCCATACCATTCATTGCTAAATATAAATAACAAGAATTAGGAAAATATTATAAACCTTTGATAGAATCAGAATGTAGGTTTATTTGTATCATGCATTCCTCCTAAGACAACCTGAATCTTTTGTCCATCTTGGTTGAACAACAACAGTACATAAGCCTAAACTAAGTATCTAATATCGGTAGACCTGAGATTTAGTACCTGTATATGCTTGTGAAGCTAGATCGCCGTGGTGGTGGACCTACAATATTTTTGGCAGATCCTTCATCACCTCCAGGACTTGCTCCTAATGGAGTAGTTCCCACCGCTGCAGCTGCCGCAGCTGCTGCTGCCTTTCGTGGATCAGCACGTGCTGTACGAGGATCTGGCCTCCTCGGTAGATGTGGTGACGTTTCTGTGGTAGTAGTAATTGGAGTTGTTCCAGGAGACATTAAACCCGGAGGTCCAGTAGCTACAGGAGTTTGTGGGGCATCAGATACTGCAGTGGTATTTGCAACTGTTCCCACTGTCCTGTTGCGAGGATCTCGAGACATACGAGGATCTCGAATTGCTGGACTGCTTCCTTGTAGCTGCGGTGATTGTGAAGGCAACACAACTGTAGAGGCAGGCAATCTGTCACAAAAGATATAAATATAATGTTAAGTTCAAGTACAGTAGCTAAAGCTTGGCAGAACTGACCACAGAAATTATGTGTGATATAACTCTTTTACCGATGCTAGCGATATTAAATCAAGCAATAAAACTGATTAAACTTCGTGCAATAAGAGGTACTGATGAACTGATATAATATAAATTTCACAATAATTTCCCATAGCATTATACACGATTATAAACATTGGCGAGTACAGAACGAAGCTGCATAGTAGGTGAGAAATTTTACTACTTTTACGGAGGATATATTGGATTTTCTTATTTTACTTGGGTTTTACAGTCTACCAGTGTTGAGGTCATTGGTGCAGTTAGTGTACCAGGTATTCTGAAACTTTGATTTGTGTTAACCAATCTGTATAATGTGTAGATTTTTGAGAATATGGTGGAAACCATCTGAGCATTTGCTTACATGACAGTTTATATCTGCCTAGAAACTACAGTCGGCATGTACAAGAGGTATGGCATATTATACCTACCTGTTTCCAGTATGGAATCTTTTACATTACAATCATTCAGAAACTATGGACCTATAGAAGTTTGTATTTTAACAGCCAGCAAACACTTCTGTAATTCAAGAACTGTTGTCAACCTCTAGTTTTCCAGTACAAACAAAAGATTCTGCTAAAGAGAGAGTGATGGGATTCTAGGTGCTACATTTTGCAGCATTGTCTCTTACAAAGTGAAGAAAAATGATATGTTAAATGACTCATTTCATTATTTTGTGAAAACCAGGCACTCCAGAAAGATTTCTATAGTTTTCCAGTAATCTTAAGGAGGCTAAATATTTTCAGATCAATAATTTCTGATAAAAGAGGGGAATCAGGATTTTTTTATTCAAAACCTCTTACAAATCATGAATCAAAAAGAAAAACTCATACATACTGAGAGCTTTCATTTGATATCCACAAAGAGTGTCTGAAGAAGAAAAAATTCCTGTAACACCCTACTGAACACCTAATTAATTATTTTTGCCCTGTATATTATTTCCAAATTTTACTTTGTAACCATGTTATTATTAGAATGAACCAAAATAGTGCACAATAATAAATTTGTAAGGTAAGGGTTAGAAAATTATGTCATATTTGGACAAATGAGTAATTCTTTCATTCAAAAGATATGGAACCCAAAAAACAATTTTTCTGATAAATTTGTACAGTTGTTTGCAGATAAGATGATTTTTGAGAGTAAGAGGTCTGGTGAAGCATACTCAGGCTCACTTCAGATGGGAATAACAGTTGGAAGTGATAATCTGAACCAATGGATACAAGGCCCGGTGTGAATTTGTAGGTGAAACCCGAGTATAATTAAGTCTTGTGAGTAGTGTGTGGTTGGTACTGGTATACTGAGATATGGAAGTGAGGCAAGTAATTTATTCATGCTTCAGTTTATGATTAGGGAAATAATGATTTTTTTTACATAAATGATAATCAACTGAACACTGAATAATAAAAATAAAAAAATTCACATTATTCACGAATCTGAAGTGTCATTTATATTAAAAGAAGTCAAACACCATAATAAAAAAAAAGTTACCAGTTCAATGTAATTAGTAAATTAACTCACATTTCTTGGGTTTCAGTTGTTGAAGTTGGTGTAGGTGTTGGTACAACTCCTTGGTTTCTTATTGATGACAGAAGTTTTGTAACAGATTCAGAAATGCTGATGTGCGATAGGTCAGATAGCATAAGGCTACCCACTGCTGGGATAATTGGTGGAGCTGGCTGCTCAGATTCTTTAGGAGGAGTTCTTTCATTCTGCTCTAATAATGGAGGAACTTCTACAGTGTGTTGTTCTGGTTCCTAAAATAAAAAATTAACACCAATATAAAAGTGATTTCAGTTGAAAGTTAAGTAAAAAGAGGAAAAATGTAACACTAAAAGGTAAAAAAAAAAATTACATTTTGTTGAGAAAATTAGATTTAGCTACCTAACAAAGAGATTAATCTCCATTTACCTGCTTGGATAGTTTTTTAAGAACATCAGTCAAAGGAACATCTTCATCATCACTGGAATACCAGTTTTCATCTGCACAGTTCTCCTCCTCTTCATCATTATCACCACTGCGATCCTAAACATGAAATCAACAATGAAGGTAAACTAAGATTTTTCAATAAGCAACAACACTAAGTAAACTTTTATAAATTATTTGCCACAAATCTCTCCCATACATTTTTGTTTTTGCAATTACTAAGCATTAGTTGCTATTATAAAATACAGATTGAAAAATGTACAATACCTGACTGCTGTCTGCCTCTCTCTGTTGTTGTTGTATCCTTAAAAACAATTCTCGCTGTTTTTTTGGTAAGTGTAAAGGAATGTTAGAACCATCATTGCTTTCAGTACCACTTTCCCCTAGAACAACAGTTTAAAAAGAACAATTACTAGAAAATCATCATGAATTTATTTAATTAATAGCGTAGGCCCGTGACCATTTTTTACGTATCACCACGGGTCTAGAATAGTTCCAGTTTCTAGGAGGAAAGATTACAACAGGTTGACCTGATTTGACCAAATATAAACTTGACCTGTGTTTCATCGTTAATAAAATCTCTTGAGCTTGAAGAACTCAGAAGTATTGATAGACCTAGGTATTAAAGACAGACAGGGACAATAGTGTAATCGTATAATTGCTCAAATACAAACTTGACTTTTATTTGACCCTTAAAGTTTACCCTGCAAAATTTAAGAAATTCCAGTTGGCTTCGAAAGCATCACATTGTTTTTTATTGGACTGGGAAAACATTCATAATGTAATCATTGGTCGTAGTATCTGTAATGGCCAGACATTATTAGGGCGAGTGAAGTGAGCCCCTTATACTAGGAGACGATTTGTGCACACTTTGTGGTACAATTTTTCAAAAAACTGCTGCACCTAAATACGTGAAATTGAAAATACTGATTCAAAGTCAATTGTAGATGTGCCATCAATCATTATTTTTGAAAAAAAAAAACACAAATAAATATCTATATTTTTTAATATTTCTATTCATTCATACCGATAGAAATCAGAGGTGATCTCGTCACGTGACCACGTCATGTGGTCGAGTCACGAGATGCAGTCATGTGACCGTGTCATGTGGTTTGAAATATTTATTGTCAAGAATTGGTGAATAAATTAACATGCAAGATATTGGAAATGTGTTAATGTAGTTTTGCTTTTAGTGTGTCCATTGAGAGGGACGCAGTTTGAAATCGCTGTTAGCATTTATGCAATAACTTACCACTGAACTTGAAGTGCAGCCATTCAGCAACGGTAAGATAATCAAATTAACTGTTCACTAAAAGTGTAGTTTGTGATTTCCAATGTTGACCTGAGAACTTACACTCCAGAAAGAGAGATATTACTTTATTTGTATTAAATATGATCTATTTTTGTTGAATGTTCTTTGTAAATACATCTGTGATTTGTGTAAATTTAAATGCGACAGTTTTGTAATTATATAAAGAAATTCCACTCCCACACTTAATCAGTTACTTAAATACCTATACAATTATAATAACTTACGATTCAATGTTTAAAGAAAATAAAATATAAAAGGAATGTTCACCTAATCGCTTCAAACCTTAATCGAAAATAATGTTGTATTGAGAGAATCTGAACTCCAGAAAGGGATATATTAATTTTATTACTAAAGATTCTTCTGTATTATTGTTAAGAAATGTATGTACGTGGGGATTCTATGCCGCAATTTGATGATGAATTTTTATGTAACTCGATGAGATTTCGAGATATAGCATGCCAAAAATCAGTTCAGGTCCAGGCTGTATTTCAACCTAACAACCAATAGGACGAAAATAAAACACCTATTGAGAATTTTCACCATGTTGATATAGTGGTTTTGGTGATTTTTTTTCTTTGGTCCAGGCCAGATCTCAGTCTAACCTCCTCACTTTTGAGATACAGTATCTCGAGAATTAAGCGAGGTATCAAAAAAATTATTCTTTATCTTCCATTTGTCTCACCCAGTTACATATCAAATCATCAGCAAATTTTTCTTAAGGTCAACCTAGCCATGTCAATTTTGAGATTAAATATCTTGAGAACTAAGCAAGACATCAAAAAAAAATTATTGTTTATTTTCAATTTGTTTCGCCGGGTTCTATAAGTAGAAATCTAAGTAAGCCTGATCAAATGCCAAGAGTGATAATGGTTCATTTTGAAAATTATTTTCATTTAACTTATCAAAATAGAGGTTGTGTTCCAATTCCACCCACAACTAAATTTAATAATAGAGGGAATATCACTTATACAAGAAAACAATTTCCATTAAAAATAGCTTTTGCAATAACAATTCATAAAGCTCAAGGTTTAAAATTGGATAAAGTTGAAGTAGTTATTGGAGACAAAGAAACTTCTATAGGTTTAACGTATGGTGCGTTATCGAGAGTAAAAACTTTAGAAAGTCTAACTTTAAACGGAAGATTTTCTTATGACCGAATTACCAATATTAAAAATTCAAGTTTGTTAAAATGTAGAAAACAGGAAGAAATTCGAAAGATAAATTTTGTATCTGATTAAGACCAAATTAAATAAATTGATTTTTTAAATATTTAAGAATTGTGTCTTATTACAAATGAGCCTAATTATTTTTTGTGAACAAACTAAAACCATGGTTTTTGATGATAGTTCGTGAAGTTTAAATATTAAAATTCTTAGGATTATTTATTAATTTCTTTAGTTGTATAAAATATTTCTTATAGCAAACCTTCGCGAGCCAACACAAAGCCGTGCTTTTAGCTAGTTATTAAACAGTTGAGCAACTCCTAAGAAATGAATTGCCAGAATAGTTGAATCGGTAACATATTTGGTCTAATGTCCACTTAAAATAACCTAATAACTCACGTACAGCGAACATTAACAAAATATTTAAAAAGTAAATAAATCATAATGCATCAACTTTGCTCAAGCAACAACATTACTGAAAGTTTTATTAAATTAAAATTTATCCTAAGCCAGAATAACAATTGGCAATCGTGGTTTCAGCAGATACCATGAGTAATTAAATTTTTAAATTTTTTTTAGTTGCTTTCATTAGCAACATGTTACTGAAAATCAGATCCATGCTTTTTCAGTTGCAAAATTTACCAATATTTTTTTTCAACTATGTAACGCTACAAAAAACAAACTTAATGAATGTATTATGGCAATTAATTTGGTAGCAGTTGCTTAGCTATTAAATTGTGGACATAACCACAAATTTCTTCTAATGGTATCTCAGGTTACTGGCTTTGATCAAAGGCTGATACGTGACACCGTTTTCCAGCCAATAGCTATCGAGATGAGTGAATGTGTGAGCTTAGGAAATTGAATACATAACAGGGTCAATGAAAATAAAAAATTATTACCTGTTTCTGGTTGGGAGTCCCTATTTTCATGTACTACATCAGTCTGAGGCATTCCATTATCTACTGAATCAGTGTTAATAACAATTTCCATTGGTGTATCATCAGTCTTTTCTTCTTCCACATCAATATCTAAGATAACTTTTTTAGGAGATGGATTCTCATCAGCTACAATGTCAGGAGACCTCCTGAAATGAAAAATAATTTATAAATAAAACATACTTTTTGTCTCTGCTGATCATAATGTGAGAAGACAATGGTCTTACTTTGAACGTCTATGCGAGCTTTCTTTTTTTGTTCTGGATTCTTTCTTCTTGTGACTGCTAGTTTCTTTTTTCCGATCTCCTTCATCGGAACTCAAAGTATCCTGGTAGAAGCGGAATGTTGGCTTTTGCTCTTCATGCTGATCACTGTAATCTCGATTCTTCCTGTCAGGAGTCTTTTCAGTACTGAAATCTCGACTGCTACCAAATGGCAAGGAATCATCTGAAAGCCACTTGCTTTCCTTACTTCGAGATGATTTAGAATCTACCTTTGAGGTGTTAACTGTTTGATCATCATCTACAAAAAAAAGTACAATATTCATGGTTTTTTAAAAAACTAAAGCATCTCTCTTATGTTTGCTGTTATTAGAAGGTGATTTTCATAGAAAAAAAAGAAAAATACCAACTGAAAACAGAGAAAAAGACAAAAAAATTGGGTAATTGAGACATAGGATTGATTTAAATAAAAAGAAGTGAGAATTCCAGATAAAATCTTAGATACATTTAATCAAAATCAGTTACGATTTCTAGCAGAATAGTTAGAGTAACAATTTATTTCAAGAGTGGCGGGACAAATACTCCTGAAAGTTGTTTCTATCAAGAATGGCACTAAACAGTTTACAGATTACAAGAAACTCTTTGCAACTTTAAAGTTGCAAATGTTAAGAGTTAAGCAGAAATAATAACTATGAGAAAATTTAACTAAAAAAATTTTCAGAAGGATCCCATTTTCTATCTTTCCTTTTCTTGTGAAGTATGGTGTTGAAAGTAACAAGAGTTGATTATGATCAAAAAGGTGTAAAATTACTTTCAAAGTTAAGAAATGTGATTGTGAGAAAGAATGAAGAAAGTAAAATGGATGTACAAAATAAGGATGCGCTGAAAAGATTAGGAGAGGTTGGGACTATGTTAATGGTAAAAAAGAGGGAATTATTTTTACTAGATCAAATATAACATAGAAATTGTCAGCAGAGCAGGATAATGGAAGGAAAAACAGAAGGAAAATAGATGAATAAATGTAAGGTTTACAGATGACAAAGAATAAAACAAAGGAAAAGGTGCCCCAGATAGGAAGAAATGAAGGATGTCCAGCTGATATCTGTCAAAAGAGTGATCCACTAAAGAATTCTATATGGAATAAGAAATTAATCTTTCATGAATTAATTCTTCGAACATCTATACCAACAGTGACTCCTTTTCAGACAATATACAGAATAAAACATAATTATTAATCTCAAATTTTCAGAGGGAAGGGTGTATATGAAATATGTATTACAACACTTGGTTTATCCAAAAACAAAAATCCATTAGTGGGAGAGACATCTAGTCTCCTTGGTTAATAATTTGCATCCAAAAATTTGTCTCAACTTTCATATTTCAAGTGATTATAGTGTCCTATCTTCAACTATTTACATTTACCACAAAGTCATCAATAAAGAGCACTTCCACAATTTTTCATACTCAATGAAAATATATGCTGCAATGGAATCTTAACATGTGTACTGCTGGAATGTGTTTTAAAAATGTTACATTTTGATGGCTAACTCCACAGTCTGCTGCAGGTATAAATCCATCCATGCTAGTTAACAGACCATCAGCAATTGATTACTGACCAGTAAAGATGGGTTTATACCTGAAGAAGATGGAGGAACTAGACGTCAAAACATCATGTTTTTACAACATTATCCCCGCAGAACACCTGTGAATATTTCATTGAAATCATACATCAGCAAAGTCTTCATTCTTACAAAACGGGTGTCAAATGCAAAGGAATATTTCTCGATACTCTAAATTTATTAACTTTCTCCAAGATTTTATAATTCTTTATTTACTCATATGTGGGCATTATCTCCCATTCCAACTACTTTACTTTATTTACATTTCAATTTATTTTTCCTTCAGTCTATTTGTGACATTTCATGATGCCAGTAGGTATAAAGATTAAAATAATGTAATGAAAATAACCACTGTTAACCAGCTAAGGACAAAGTCATTGCTTTATCTGTGAATCTTGACATTTTAACTTGTCTTTTGCCATCAATATTGTTTTTTCCCCTATACATTACTTGTCAAATATTATGTTTAGACCATAAACTCACCTTCATTGTCAGACTCTGGCATGGGCGTAGAACGGCGAGCTGGAGACTGTTCATCGCCTTCCATGTCCTTTGCCTCTGCTAATCTCTGCACATGTATTGGCACTTCAATGTCAAAAAGAGATGGAATGATTTGTGGTCCTCTTTTTCCATTCCCTGTAGTTCCACTATTGCGATGGTTGGTTCCCCTCTCAGATCTTTCAGTCCTCTCTCCTCTTTCTGCCCTATCTGACCTTTCACTTCTTTCCCTACCCCTCTCTCTTTCCCCCCTGTCTGACCTGTCCCCTCGATCACCATCTCTTCTCTTGCCATAAGGTGTGCCAGAACCACTATCACGCCCATGTCTGGGATAATCTCCCAGCAAATCCTTTGGTGCTGTCTCCAGATGCTGCCACAGAAGAGAAAATACAAACATATTCACTATCTTAACTATGTGTAAGTCTAGTTTTAAAATTCCTTGAGCCACTCAAATTTAATTTTTCAGTACTAAATCAGGTATTTGGTGTGAAATACAAAAAAGAGCTACAGCTTGAGCTGTCATATGCATGTTGTGGTGATAGGGTACATGCACAACTATTCATCTGAGTAGAAGCAAATTCAGCACTGTATTTCTGTAGGTTCTTTAAGAATGAACCAAGAACAAAATGAAGTTAATGAAAATCAAGAATCAGTATAATGTTTTGTTTTTTTTTCTAAACAATATTGTGACTTCTGTCATGAAAACACAAGTCTATAAGAACAGTAAGCAATAAATGATAAATCCAATATGGAAGCCAAAATTTAAGCCTAAGTAAACATGATAATTACAACAAAAATTAACACAATTCCAACACAGGATGTCCATAAACCCAACACTAAATTTGGTTTACTCCATAAATCCCAAACTCAACTTGGCATATCCAGTAGATTCAGATGGAATGCGGCCAGATGCAAGTGAAATATCTACAAGAACACCTGCACAAGCTTCCTGCTCTGGTGTAAAGCTATCTGGCTATAAGTCTGACTATTCCCTCCAATACATTTGTATACAACAAACACTATCTTCTACATCTACATCTATACTCTGCAAATCACAAATACTGTGGGTGGCAGAGAGTGCTAAGCACCAAACCTAATTCTGAGCATTCAAATCCCGAACAGATCGAGGAAAGAAGGAATACGTAAATGAATCAGTACGGCATCTTATTTCTCTAATCTTATCCCTACTGTCATTGTGACCTAAATAGGTTGGCGGAAGAAGTATTTCGTTGCACTCGTAACTTAAAGATTTTCGCTTATTCTCCAGCAAATTCAAACGAAAACGACGTCGTCTGTCCGCCAAACAATCCCAGCCCAACCCACGAATCAGCTCTGTGACACTTACATAAGGACTGTAACTAGCAGTCACGAATCGAACGGCTCTTCTCTGTACTTTCTCTAATGTGTCAATCAATCTCTTGCGATACAGATCCCAAATTCCACAACAGTATTCCAAATGTGGACACACTAGTGTTTTGTACGCTATTTCCTTTGTATGAGCATTACAACTTCTCAAAATACGTCCTATGAATCGTAGTTTGGAATTAGCTTTGCCTACAACGGAAGTTATGTGCAAGTCCCATTTCATGTTGCTTTGTACTGTTACGCCTAGATACTTCAGGGAATCCACAGTGAATTGTTAACTTTGTACTCCTGAGCAAGCGGGGTCTTTTTATTACTTATGTGCATTGCCTTGCACTTTTTACAGTTAAGTGTAAGCTGCCATTCACGGCACCATTCCGAAATAACATCCAGATCGCGCTGAATTTCTAAGCAATCGTCAGAGCACCTCACTTCCCTATAACTAAGTGCATCATCAGCAAAAAATCGCATCCTGCAATTAATGTTGTCAACAAGATCGTTTATAATAATTAAGAAAAGAAGTGGTCTTATTACACTTCCTTGAGGAATGCCTGAAGTAACATCTAGTTCAGAAGAAGCTTCCCCGTCTACAATGACATACTGTGACCGACCAGTTAGAAAATCGCGTATCCATTCGCAAATCTGATGAGATATACCGTACGCTCGGATCTTCGCTAAGAGTTGGTTGTGTGGTACAGAGTCAAAAGCTTTCTGAAAATCCAAGAAAATAGCATCAACTTGTGATCCTGCATCAACAACTTTCAATACATCATGCGAAAATAGAGTCAGTTGCGTTTCACATGATCGGTTCTTCCGAAATCCGTGTTGGTATGCTGTAAGTAGCTCGTTTTCATCTAGAAACTTCATAACGTTAGAGCACATGACATGCTCCAGAATTCTACTGCAAACAGATGTTAGCGATAACGGTCAATAATTCTTAGGATATCTCCGATCTCCTTTCTTGAAAACGGGAATCACCTGCGCGATTTTCCAGTCAGAAGGTACTTTTCTTTCCTCTAAAGATTTACGAAATATATCTGACAGAAATGGTTCTATTTCTTCCGCGTATTCCGAAAATACTCTTACTGGTATACCATCGGGACCCGGCGCTTTCCCCCTTGTCACCTGAGTATCGAAAACTCATAGCTTGCCCAGATTTTCAACCTCACCCACCCAGCTCCTATACTGCCCATCCCATAATTTGCTATCCTGACTATTGGCAAATCCCTTAAAAGGCCTCTCATCAGAATTCAGTTTCCCTCTCACTTCTCAGCATCCCCATACTATCAACCCACACATGCTTCCCAAAATCCCCAGCGACTTACAGTTGCAGCATTTGGATCACCCACTGAACGGATTTTGACGGTGGTACTTCGACATCTCCAGTGTATCCAACCATCAAACACACCCCAGGCTTCCAAAAGTATCTCTCCACAGTTCCCATTCCTCAACACCTCCCCCACCAATTTTTTTCTTGTCTACAACAATGTCACTTCATCATATGTGAATATCTCCCACTGTCAGTGCCTCAGTAGCCAGGAAAATAGGTTACAAATGTATCTCCTCTTCTATCTCTCTCTATCTCTCTCATACAGCCTCCTTTTACATTATTGACTTACTTAATTTCCAAGAACTACTTTAACTCGAAAAAATATCACAAAATCTGTGGTACTCACTGCCATAGGTAGATGGAAAGGTCCGTCCTATGCTAACCTACCCTGTGCTGTCTAGAGGAACAATTCCTGAACATTCGTACTTATGGTGTTCAGGTATATACACGGATCCACACTAAAAATAACCTTTTATATTTTCTAAATTTCATAAACAATAGCTGTTCCATCAATTTCACCTGGACTTATCCCTACATACATCAATTTCCTTTACATGATATATTCATATTCTAGACCCAAAAATGATCTTCTATACTTTGTAATTCCATAAACAATAGCCATTCCATCAGTGTCACTTGGCCTCCTACATACATCAACTTCCTAACAAAGGAGGGCCACACCACAGCCGGAGAGGGCCCTCAATAACCCCCCCCACCTAGGCCAGTAGTACAGCTAAAAACTATAATTCTGTAGATGGGAACTATCTCATGAAGATATCCTTTATAACTGGCATCTCCAAGGCCTCAACTGCCAGTAAGACTTCATTTATTATTGTTATTATTTTCTTTTTACAGCCTTTTCTTAATTTGATTAAATTATTTATTTATTTTATAATACTTTCCCATAGATACTGATGCTCCAATTCCCCACTACCACAACCACCCTACCTGCTCTCACTAGACAACTATAGTCATTGTCATTTGGTAAGACTCATGGGGAATTTCCTGTATCCTTGTCATATGTCTCATCTCTGCACATTTTGGAAAGATTTTTATACTAAAATACTGCAGAATATGTTCATTTTAGCACTTCTACCTTCATCTGTGCCATGTCATTGATTTACTTTACCCATCCTTCACTACATATGTAACAGCTTATTCACACACTTGCTTGTAACCATTAACGAAAATAACTATCTGTATATACAAGAGGATAATGGTGACAGTGAAAAATCCACTAAGCAATGAAAATGAGATACGTCTTGTGATAGGTCTGAACATCCACACATCTTTCCTCCTGCCATGTCTCACCTCCTACACAATTACGGTTATTAATTGAAATATTGTAGAGAGGGAGTTTATCTGGCCCTCCTGCCTTCATCTGTGGCAAGTGATTAGTTATTTTCCCTATCCTATAATTTTTATATATACTAAAGGCAATGTTTGTGTATGTGTCTGCATTAGACTAAACACACTACTGGACCAATTTGCAAAATGGTTGGTGTTGTCTGGAGCAGGTTTAAAGCTATTGAAATCCTTGGTTTGACCAATAGAAACAAACCAACAAGAAAATGTTTGTGGTGTTCTAATGTTACTGGAAGGTAATTTTTGACAGACATAATCTCTGATTCCACTTCCAACACCAGCTTGTGAATTAAATGTGTGTTTAAAAGCATCACATTATGGAGAGATGTTAATAAACTTACACTTACAACAAACATGCAATTTGACCTTCTGTATAACATTTACAATAAAATTAATCGATATTGGAAATAGGAAAAATTACCATATGGATAATTATATGCTGCATGTTCCTGTTTAAGAAAACCAAGTAATTCGTTTATATATGTCAAAGAGGGGAAACCAAAAATATTTTACATCCATGAGCATTGCAAAATAAAAAAAAAACTTAAAACTGAATAAAACAGAAATTACAATTCATTTAATCTAAAACATAAAAATAATATCGTATATGTAAATATTTAATTTTAATGAAATACAAAAATTAATATCAAACTTTTGATTGCATTCATTTAATTAATATATATGCATTCAAATGTAATAATAGTAACACATTGCCAGATCAGCTAGTTTTATATATAAAAGGAATATCATAAATGATTTAAAAATTCTGGAACACAGAAATCAAACACAGCTAACAAATTGAAAAAAGATGAACATTACTTCATGGCATACCAACTTTGGCAGCACATCCTACAATTTATAATGTTTGATTTTTCTATTGCAACTAACCTTCATAAGCACTGTTTTCATTTGATCTGACAGTGGTCCATGGCTAAATTTGCATCTTGATCCCGAGAAGCATTTAAGTCCAGTATGAAAAAATTTACAAGGAAAAGCTTCATGCAAATAGAGACACTTGTCTTTCTTTGCACAGCAACCCATCAAATAGAATTTGCACAGCTCCAATTTACGTGCAGGCAGTGCACTGTGTGAATATGGGCAGTCATCTCCCTGTAACAAATATTAACAAGATTATACCAATACTGGATACTGTATTACTGAGTAAAAAGTATTTTGCTATGGATTATTTCTCACATGATTTTAACTATTACTGATAAAATAAACAGCAATATCAAACAGTTATAGTGTACTATTAAATACAGTGGATACTACACACTGAGAGCAAATAATACAGTCTTTTATTTTGTTCACACAGATCGAAATATATATGAACTGATTCACTAGATAATTTCATTTGATTGTGAACCAAGAGCCAAATAAAAGACACTAAAATCACAAGGTTAGAATCAGTCAAGTTAAGTACTGTACTGTATATTGGACTTGAAATAGTTACACAAAAATTGATGCTGGTGACTTTGGGAGTGTCCATAAACTATGTGGCTCGGTCGAAGGGGGTGGGTGAGGGGCTGGCTGGCTGGAAGGCAACGCTGTGGGAGGGGGGGAGAGGTTCAGAGCCTGGTCAAAAGGAGGAGGGGGAGGGGGGAGGGGGAGGGGGGAGGGGAGAGAGGGAGAGGAGGATGGGGAGGAGGGAGAGGGTGGCTGAAAGGCTATGTTGTGCCATGTGGGAGGGAGGGAAGAGGGGGGTTTCCAAGCCAGGCCACTTAGTTTACATACCATTTTTCACAATTAAAATCAGGTACAGAACACACAACAGCATGTGAACATTTATTTCCTTCATTTAATTACCTCTGTATGTAATTTACAATAGTCTTATAAGAGAAAACAGTACAAAATGTCGTCTGGAATCAAAAGGGGGAAAAGCTACATGCTACATGAGGGAGGGGGCAGGGATGGGGGTAGAGGCAAAAGCCACAGTGTGCTATGGAGGGGGAGGGGGGGGGGAGATTCACAGGACGCCAAATTGGAGCTACGTGGTTTATGGACACTCCCTTGTTTGCAAATTTCTATATGCACCATTAGCTAACATAGATGGTCAAGTCTCATTGAAGCATAACAGGTTACTCTGAGAAAAGATAAAAGAATGATAATTACTCTGGGGGAAAAATCGGTCGCTATGGAGACCAGTGGGTGACAAGAGAGCAAGAAGATTGGGCGAACGATAGAAAAAGTTTAGTTCACATTTTTGAGGTGATGATATCAAGTTACTGATGGCAAAGGACCTCTGTAATTCTTTGGATGTTTATGAATAAATGTCAAATGAATCATAAGAAAGATGATTGTTATTATTATTATTATTATTCAAATACCAGAATTTAATAAGTTCAAACATTAAATTTTCACCACATGACTTTAAGACGATTCTGACTGCCGACTGAAAATTATATTGAATAAAACTTGGCATTTATTAAAATATGACATCATCTTATGAATCAAATGACTATTCATTTGAATGCCATCACTTTTCAGCCTCCTGAAAAAGAATTGCAAGGCCATGACAGTATTCACCAAATCACAGGTCAAGTATCAAATGATACTACAAACTGACTGATGCAGTCTATACAACCTATTTTTTTTACTGCAACACTTGAAAGACTATGGTTTGACAAGCTTTTAGAAGTACTGTCTTACTTGCGCAAGCCGAAATATTGTATTTTCTTTGTTTGTGTGTTGGTTTGTATTTCCCTTGAACTTTGGTGAGTTTTGGATGTATTTTCCCTTTCTTTTCCATGTAAAGAAAGTTATAAATGTGTCAAGCTAAGAAAAATAGGTAGGATCAGCAGAGACCTTCTGTCACTGCACTGAACAGAAACAAGACACATGCTAAAAAGTATAAGATGAATTTACTAGGCTTTTTGATAAGTCTACACAAAAATAAAGAGGATACCTTTATCAAAAAACATACCTTATGGCAATTTCCCTGGAGGTAGAACATACAGACATTCTCTGAACGGTTATGATTATCTCGGCCAAGCCGTCTCATGCCACCACGCATCTTGCTACCAACACCTTTCCCAGTAATCATATCTTTTCTCGTTAACAATGATCTCTTGAGGTGGCCACCTCGTTGCCCACTGCCATCACTATTTCCTCCACGACCCAACGATGGCCCGCCTCTAAGTGGCCGTCGCTTGGAACCCCGCCCTATTCCACGTCTCATACTATCATCATCACTCCCTCGGTCTCCTCTACGTGCAGGATAATCATCACGCATCTCATAGTCTGATTCCTCGTCATGGAATGAATCATAGTTATCATCAAATCCTCCACCTGAAAAAGAAACATATCTATGCTATATTCCCAAAGAAAAATGAAACCGATTGTGAATCTTCATTTAGATATTGAACTTAATGGTACAATAGCAAAACAATATTAAAAGATTAAACACAAACTTTAATATCTGACAAGAATGCTTTCCAAAGCTAAAAGAAGAATGCCTAAAAAATTAATGATTTTTTCCCCTGCAGTTTACAGCTGGGCAGAAAATCATTAATCCATTAATCATTAATTAACAAAATTAACAAAATTGCAAAAATGTAACTTTTAAGTTAATCTAAAAAATCACTAACGTCATTCTTAACTTCCGTTAAATTTCAATTCCATTAACTTTAGTCCGTTACATTGGTAGTTACTATGATTTCAATTGTTTGAATTGCACACCACAGGACGCTGGTACATTCGGTGAATCGAAAAGCGAAAGAATTATGTAGATAATGCATATATAACTGTTATGCTAGGCATGGCACAGATGTTAGTGGGAATGCTAGAGTTATGGAACATTTGTATTTTATGTCTGCAAACTGGTGTACTCGTTTCAAATTCGATATAATATGTGTAGGTTTGGAGTTTGTTAATGAAATAAATTAAATTGACATTCATAACATGATTACAGCATGGAAACTGAAGATTTAGAATCTGTTTGTGAATGCAGCAACGAGAAGATTAAAAATCATTGGCCACATTTATGCGATTACGTTGCATTTAAATCAAGATTGGGAGAACAGTTGATCTATGAATTCAAACTGTATTTGCCTAAAAATTCTATAATAAAGGCTGACATTTCTAGCCTTAATAATCTTAAACAAAATATGAAAAGGATGCTTACATCCAAATATTTACAAAGAAAAATTAGAAATAGGGTCAACTCGTGCGGTAAGAAAAAAACAATTCAAAGCCTTCTTTCAGTACTGTGGATTCTTCTGATTTAGATAGCAGCAGAAGTTTTTTTCCCCCCGCCCCCATCACCATCTGCACTGTCGTTACCGACAGCAGCATATCTCAGACTAGTGTGGACCAGTGCATTGTAAACTTTTTCATTGCCAGCATGATTCCACTATATCTTGCAGAATCTGATACGTTTGAGAAGCTGATTAAAATGTTGACCAACAGTGAGAACTCATTGGATAGACATATTGTTGATGGTTAACATTTAACGAATATTTGTAACTTGCATTAAATTTGCGAAAATGTAACTCTTTAACGATTATCAAAGTTAACTTTTTAAGTAGCGGATTAACAATTAACAAAGTTAACTTTTGGATTAACTGCATCCAGCTATGCTGAAGTTGTACATACCCCATACACCGCTTTCCTTAGAATATACAGTACTATGTATCTCCCTTCCTTGCATCCCCACCCCTTTTCTCAATGGTTCATTCACTAACTGCATATTTATTCACACAGCAAACTGCAGTATATTCATATAGCTATAATACTGATGTTATCAGTGAATTGTTATTGCAGTGCAAAAAGAATTTAAATTATAAAATATATATTCAAATATACACACCTTGCTCATTATAGAAAGAATCCTCTCTTGCATTTCTTCCTGAAGGACTATCATGGTGGTAGCTATTTCTCGTACTAGGAGATGCTCCTCGAACAAACAGCATTTCATCTTCATCACCTGCATCTTCCTTATCATCCCAGACATCCCTATGATGGGATCTTCTACGTTTCTATATATAAAAAAAGGACAAAAGGTAAACTGACAGGAAACTGAAAGGTACCAACTGGAAAATACAGATTTGATTGAATGGCAAACGATACTAAATCAGCAATTAACAAAAATAGCTGAAAGTGAAAGGAATTCCAATTACCACCACTGAAATTATAGAAACATAAAGGCCTGCACTGCCAAATATGCAGATGAAACTTTTGGTATAAATCAATTATCAGCAGAAAATCATATAAATTGGAGAGCTGTTTAGCGCATACCATTAACTTCCATGTTGTTCAGTTGATTTGTGGTTTATATTGAAAAATCGCGTGTACTTGAGTTTGTTGATGTTCGTGAATCTGTGCATTCCTGCCACCAATTACAATTTATGTATTTATTTATACTCATGTTCCATTAGATTTCTGCTGAAGTGGAGCATGACATGGTGAATATATAATATACATACAAATGAATAATAATCATAGTGAAAAACTACTACTTGTTACAAACAAACAAAAAATTCAACATTAAAATTTACTGAAATCATGGTACATACAATTAAAATAGTTTGTATGTATATTCTTATAAACTGAACCTGGAAGAGCATATACATATTTTTTTTATTAGTTTTCTAAATAAACAAGTAAGGTAAGTGTTGCGATAACAAATTTAAAAAAGTGGCATATATTAAAAATGGCAACATTTGCCTAATAAGTAGCAATAAATTAAAATTATAAGTATAGCATTTCAGTTAGACTTAATAGACTAACAGTAAATAATATTTTGTAAAATTTTAATATTTATGATTAATAAATGTATTTCTTTTAATGATATCTGCAATGTTATTGATGTCCCCTAAAGTTTCTACAGTAAAAACTGATTTCATTTCTTATAATATTTGCTATATTCCCCATAAACAATATTAAATCAAATAATAATAGATTAAAATAGATAATGGACATTTTCAGTCTTCTGATGTAATCAGGCAATTTTCAATAAGCATTTTCACCATCATTGTTGTCGTAAGTATAACTGTATAGTATTTATTGCTCAATTGACTGAATAGTCATATTCAAATGAAGCATCTGTATTTGAACAGATCAATCAATCATTCAAAGTATGAGGCATTTGGGTGTGAAACAAATAGTTGATGGGGTAAAAGATTGTTTTTCCCCCCAAGTCAGCAGACATTTTGGCTTTCACAGTAAACACAGCACAATAATTTATTACAAATTAGTTTGAAATTGGGAAGGAAAGAAGAACATTTGTTTAGACATTCAAACTTTCAATACCTAGTACAAGATTCCGAGACCAAATCTGCACGAATGAAAAGACAAAAAACATTACCATCCTCCTACCAAGCATGATCATATTAAAATATCCCAAATATAAGACCAATTAAACTAAACTGCCAGTAGTTTGTGTAAATGTAGTTGACATAATTAATGTATCATGTATGCTATGACTGTACGGGTAATATCAAGATGGGGATACCGCTGCGGCCTCATGTAGTAAACACACAGATCGTATATATGACATTATTGTGTCGTATGGTCCAGGCTGCATTACAACATGAACTCAAATGATGATTGACGAAGTCACATTTTATGCGTTTCGGTCGTAATGCAGCCTGGACCCAAGTGAAACGTAACCATAACGCACGATATTGCAGATATCCAATTTTCAGATCATATCTATAGCTGTTACTGTGTTGGTACGTGCATACTGAATACGTCACAATGATGTCATATATACCGCGAAATCTGTGTATTTACTACGCGAGGCCGCAGTGGTATCCCCATCTTGATATTACCCGACTGTACATCATCTGGTATCTGTATTATTTTCTTTTGCAATGTATGCTAACTGTACATAATCTGGTGTATGTATTATTTCGTTATGCAATTGTTTAATGTGCCATGTATGTTTGGACTATACATCTTCTGGTGTATGTATTAATTTGTTATGCAATTGTTTATCTGTAAATTGACAACTTTCCATATTCCACAGAGCCAGTCTCTTATATTGGAATCAATGGAAAATGAATGTATTGTATTGTACTATTCAGCAAGACATTTTCTACCCAAGTTCATAAATATCTATTTGTGTGAAGGTTACATTCAACACTTGGAAACAAGGCTTTTTTTTGCCTCGTCGACGGCTAAGGTCATTAGATGCGGGATAGGACTGGGGACAAGGAACGGGAAGGAATTTGGCCATGGCCTTTTTGAAGGAAGCATCCTGGCATTTGCCTGGAGTGATTTGGGGAAACCATGGAAAACCCAAATCTGGATGCCCAGACATGGATTCGAACCCGCGTACTCCCGAACGCGAGGCCATAACATTACCCGTCCACCCACCACACTCGGTGGAAACAAGGCAATCAGTCCCAAAATTATTTCATTTATTTTATTGTTTTGAATTTTTCTAAACATTTGATATATAAATAGCACCATCAGTAAATATTAAGCCCAGCCTGTTGGCTTAGTTGGTAGCAGCACTGTGATAGTGCCCAGCACTGACACGGGATTAGCAATTCTGGTGGTGGAAGAAATTTTCATTATCAGGACTTGGCAGGCAGAGAAGGGGAAATGGTGGTGCACAACTCCTAGTCACCAGATTCTGCACCAAAGTCCTGGGTTAAAATCCAAACCTATCACCAGAGTGTGTTGAGTGAGGGCATATGACGTTGTTAATAGTGATTCATTAATCAGATGGGGATATTAAGTTTGGTGGCCAGAATGGTGTCTTTCTGAAGAGTAGGCTTGAAGGAGTGGGTACTGGTTTCATCTTCTCTCTCTCTTCCACAACACAAACAACATTTTACACTGTCACAGTCATCCACATTTATAACAACAATTATCAACAATGTAACATTCTGGAAGGCAATGAGAAACCAGTCCATCACATCTAGCCTCACATTCCCACAAGGTGGGAACATACCCGAAGGTAACCACCTACACCCAGATACGGGCAAATTGTTCATGGAATAAAAGTAGTACATATTATTTATGTTTCTTCATTGTGTATAGAAACAGAAATGCTTTGAGTGTCTCCTAAAACCAATTTTGTAAAGCAAACTTTCCAAAAGATAAATGACCTGTGACATTATGAGGCAATAGAACTTTTACCCCCTCATTGACAAAGAGGTCATTAGAGGTGGGAAAAGAGGGGGCAAGGAATAGGAAGGAATTAAGGCAGGGCCTTTTAAAGGAAGCATCCCGCCATTCACCTGGAGTGATTTGGGGAAACCATGGAAACCCAAATCTGGGGCCTGGGGAATTCGAACCCACGTCCTCCCAAATGTGAGGACAGAGCATAATCGCTCACCCACCAAGCTCAGTACAAGGCAGTAGAATGCTTAGAACCACGAGTAAAATTACCTTTGTAATAGTTATTATTATGTTACTCAGAGAATGGAAATCATGCCACGTCTAACAGGAAATGAGACCATAATCAGCTTGAAAAGCCATCTGAATGTTAATCAAATGGGTTTCTGTCTGTGTTGTTCAAACTATATTTAATTCTCTGTTGCAGTTTTCAGACGAAACACTACCTTCAAAACCTGGTCAACAAACTCATATTTAGATACGACTGATATATTAAGTCATTGGCAGGCTACAAAAAAACATTTGACTGTAGCCAAAAATTTATATAATAAACATTTGGTTCAACAGGACATAAGACAATGTATTTAGAGTTCAGGAAAGTTTATATTTTATAACTTCAGTAAACATGTTTCTTATACATTTACTCTGGAATATATATGCACTGCTATATTTTGATGAATGAAGCTGAAAAATACTTCAAGAACAATATCATAAATCACACAAATAGTGAACTAATGAAGAAACTGATATTTATATACCTTTGAGTCCTTCAACTCATCTTCATCATCCTCATCCCCTTCCCTATGTTTCTTCTTTCGTTTCTTTTTCTTAAGTCTTTTCTCATCTTCTGGTGACATCCTGTCTTTTTCTTTTGATTCTTCATCAGTAAGCTCAATTTTTGCTTTTGTCAGGGTAGCAGAAGTAGAATTTGTCACAGTAGCAGCACCTTCAGTGCCAGCCAGAGCTGCTTTCAGGGCTTTTTCTACATTACTTGCCCAGTCATCTTCTTCAGGGTCACTGTCTGTATTGGTGATGAGAGGTTCACGGTATAACCTCTGACCCATAGGTCTCCTAGCATTCTGAGAAGCATGGTGACGAGGTGTGCGTCGCAGAACAGGAGTGCGAGGTTCCTCTCTTTTTACAGGAGAGGCAATAACAGGTGCCAGTGGCTTTGCCTCCACTTTGGGAGTTGGAGGTACCTCATCAGGAATACGCACTTCACCCTCTTCTGGAGGTTCTTCATCCTCAATTTCACCTTCCTCAAGGTCGACTTCATTCACACTGAAATTTTAATTCAAGTAATTGTAACAAATGTGTTTTTCAAAAATGTATATTTGAATTGTTTAAAATCCACAAAAAGGTTGTATAACAAAACAATAACTAAAGCAATTTAATAGTTCTTCAGTGTAAAGAAGTGTTTATAGTGTCATATCATCCCACTTTTATTGAAAACAAAACCTTAATAAGTAGTGTAGATAACAAAATAGAGTGAATTTACATAACACAAACATCATTATTGGGAGTTATATAATATTTAAGTCGTATTATCGGGTCTTATATGTAACTGTAATCGAAAAATGGATGATTCTAATTTTAATGTAGGCCTAAGCACATGAATCAGCATACGAATATTACTCGAAAATATAACCCACATAAAGAAAAAAACTAACTCATATTACAAATTTTCTTTTCAACAATTTTCACATGGAAATGTGTCAACATTCCTTGAAGTGTGTAGTACACGAAACAGGTAAGTTATTACGAATTCTTCATTTTCGCATATCGCAGCAAACAGTTGAGATGCACGATACTATTTTTAACATCAGATCCGTTTGCAGCACTGTATTCTAAATGAAAGCCCCTTTACAACTAGTACCTACAGCATCAACAGTTGGTGTTCATACAACTTCTTCATATCAAAAGTGTTCATTTCAATATCCGCTATTACCAATTTTCAGATACTATTTTTCGTGAACAGATATTCTTGATTTTAATTAATACTTTAAATAACTAATCGATAAGTAGAATAGCTTCACCAGAAGTTGCTAATTTAATTCACAAAGGTGTTGTGAATTTTTATCCCGATTGCAAAATCGATAAAATTAGCAGAAACTGATGCTTGTCGTTTATAACCCTAAAGTTTGATGACAGATGGTGAAATGCAGACGTACTTCCGTTTCCTCTCATGGCATTTTCAAGAACATAATCCACAAACGCAAAATTTATTCAATGATGATTAAGGAAATATTTTGTTAAGATATAATGCTATAATCTATATGGAATCCAGCAATATTTTTTTAAGAGAAACGTATAATTTTACATATTTATAGCGAACATCTCCATTATTGTTCTATCACGTATCCACATTCACGTTAGTTGGTTTTGTTAAAACTGCAGAAATGACTTTGTATTTCTTAGGTAGCTTACGATAAAATTAATGCGGCTCTCTCCATTAAAATTAGTTTGTTTCTACTTTTCACTATAGTCGAGTTGCTAATTCGTTTGGACGAAACTGTAGGATTTGTTAACAATAACCATGCATTGCTTATTTCGCTAAGGGCGGCATTTATTTTCCAAAGATAACTTGTATTGAATTAAAGCGAACAAAGAGAATAACAAAACAAAACACTGGTTCTTCTTTTTATTTATTATTCTTTCCCAGAAATCAGCTTTACCTTTCTATTTCAACTGCCTTGACAAATAGAATTGTGTTGATACTTGATAGTCTTTTTATAAATTTCTTTGGAAATTTAGACAACGAGGTTTGTTTAATATACCAAATTTGCATTATTCCAGCAGCGATAACGCTTTCAAATGGGATTTTCAAAGCCGAAATCTTCACTACATATTATAATCTAACTTTAATCAGGCATCTCTTATTGGCAAAAACGTTACACTCGTCTACAAGTAGTAACAACATTTAGGACTTTACTGTTTCTTGTTCTATTCTATAACGAAAATAGGTGAGTAGGGAAATTCCATTTGAGTATTATATTAAATTCTTGCAAGACAGGAGAAGGGCGAAGAGAGTCATGGGAGTGTACAAGGCGTATATTGGTTATGAGGCATGTAAAAAGATTGGTGTAAGAATGAAAAGTAATACATGGAAGGGAAGAGATGACCATGACCACAAGCTGGCACTCGATTTCAGGCACAAGGGTGTACCTTCTTAGGTAAGGGTATCAGGGATTGGAATAAATTACCAAGGGAAATGATGAATAATTTACCCATTTAAAGTTAAAATTTGTAGAGGGCAAATGTAGGTGGGCGCAGGAAAGTGGGAAGATGGGTGTGTAGGGAAATTCCACCGGAGCATGCGGTCCATTGCAATATAATTAAATATGATTATTATCCAAACGATCTTAGAAAAGTTCTAACATCCAACAGAATCAGCAAACGCAACGTAATGCACATTTCAACACCTTCATTCGATGTTTCATCAGGTTAAGAAGTATTCTGCGATAAATTACGTCACCAGAATACTAATTACATTATGAAAACAGCGAAGGAAGCTGTAGAAACGTTGTGCTTAGCGGAATTAATCTGAGTTAACACCCGTAAAAACTATGGTCTTTACGTTTTTCAAATTCTAGGTTTAATCCTGAACTTCGTTACAAACTATTAGTTTTTCGATGAAAGCACCCAGGAAAGTATTTATGCACCGGTTTGTGTTTCAGTTACGTGTTTAGTTATCTCGGCAAAAAGTGTTGAACATTTCTCTACTACAGGGACAAGACTGCCCACGTAATAATGGTTTACCCCCACTTAAATAATTTCTGGTCGTGCCTTGTTCTTTTCTTTACGCATAAAGCTTCTGTCCATGACCTAGGGATTATACAACATGTTATCAACAGGGCCAACGAGCCTCTTTCAGACAACACGACAGTAACAGAACGTTCCCCAATTATAAATTGCCGTGATTGAAATCGCGCGTATTTTTTTGATGCCTATGCTAATTGTAAAAAATACTTTCTCTAATACGATACTCTACTCTGATACTGAAGAATGTTTGATAGTTACGCCGAAACGCTGTTTTATTATATAGTAAATCTGTCTTTCCGCTCTAAGAAAGCATATTTAAAAAAAAAATCGATTGAACATTTGCCAATACCTGGTCGTTATGTTCTTATTTCAATGCAGGGGCGGATCCAGAGCTCAACCCCCCCCCCCCAAAAAAAAGCATCTAGGTCACCCCAACCCGACGACATCATATTTTTTTAAGCTCTACTGTTCTTAAAAAGGGTGGCAATGTTGATATAAGACCAGACCCCCCCCCCCAAAAAAAAAAAAAAAAATCCTAGCAACCCCCAAACTAAAATCCTGGATCCGCCACTGTTTCTATGGTATATTACTATATATGTTATGCTCAAATAACGAAAACCCTCATTGAGCGGAAAAGACCAGACCAAAAAGCGTTCTGTTTTTGTTATTCACGTTGTGGCACTTAGCTATTAGTTAGGATTTTGGTATTTTCCCTTATAGTAAAATATGCTTATGCTTTGGTAAATGATAAGGTTGGAGGAAGGCAGTTTCCATCATAAATACTATTTAAACATAGAGTATAGGGAAGCTTTAACAAGCAGATTGTAGACAAGTGGTTTCTTTTACGCTATCCGCTTTATGTTTTTTGCTGGCGCAGTTGTGGGTAAGTATAACCGGGAGATGCACACACCGAAAGCGGTGTGAGGTCATCATGAAGCACCGGGCCTGATCCCCTTCCCCACAGCTTCCCGGGCGGCCTGTAGCAGCTGATCGATCCTGCTGCTGCAGACGTCGCAGTGGGTCACCACTCGTGTCGCCTGCAACGCACACACTTCCGGACGCCACATCTCACCAATACCTTCGTGTCACAAATGAAAACAGCTTTTACAAACCGTTACACTGTTTCCCTCAGGCTTTCCGATAATAATGTATTTATTATGCGTTAAAATTTATACAGGCCTACCGCTAATCAAAGTTTCAATCTGGTCGATCTCTGGCAGGCGGGAGTTCGAAACGTTCACGTCTGTCCCAACATAAAAAATAAACTTTTAACAATTCTGGATGGAGGGGTAGTCGTAAAAGTTATACTGACTGTGAGTACAACACAAAACCAGTAAGCACAAACAGCAAATGTGTATAGATTTTTAAGATCAATATTGCTGTTTTTTGGTGAAATGCTTTTAGAAATCTCTTGAAACGATTCATGTAGTAGACGTTCGTTTGATTAATTTGTTGGGATTAAATTTGTGCACCCGGAAGAGAACTCTCATATTACGGCTTGGCAATAAAATCATTTACCGCCTTCATTACCAAACAGTGACGCTGTTTCTGTAGCATATTTTAAGAACTATGACTCATCATCTGGGAAGACCTTTATATTTATGACCGAGCGTGCTGGGTGAGCACTAACGCTCTGGCCTCGCAGTCGGGAGGGTTTGGGTTTGGAATCACCGTACGGCCATCCAGATTTCGGTTTTCCGGGTTTTCCCGAAATCACTCCACGTGAATACCAGGAGAGCCGATTTCCCTACCATTCCTATCCCCCACTCCTACCCAGACTCTTAATGACTTCGACAAGGCGTATAGCAAACAAAAAGTATATTTATTTCATTAAGTTGACTACGCTGAAAAAAATGTTAAAAATTCTGAACGACTAAAAATACAAGAATGTGCTGACTAGTCGTTGATACCAACAGTTTTAGTCTTGGCGGTTATGGAAACTTGTAAAAGCTATACAAATAACTAAGAAGCGATTCGTAAAAAATTAAATAGTAGTATATATTGGCTCCTTACCAGAGTAGCCTGCAGGTGCAAGTTTTTCGCACTACTAAAAAAAAATCTCCATCAACTGAACTATACCCAGAAATAATTTCATTCATCAATAAACCGCATTACATGACCCTAAACAATTGCCCATTTGTTTTGATGACTTTTCAGATTGCTGTGGAGCTAACAGCTATATGTTGTTCAAGTCCATTTATTGGCCATTTTTTGGATTGGGGGTTTAGCGAATAACATGCGAGGTACAAGTTACGAAGGTTCCAGAGTGAGGCTCAGTTTTCATTCGAAAATTTACTCCGCCTTAATTAACGAGATGATTTGGCTGAACTATTCTAAGGAAGGGAAAATGTGTTCTTCCATCCAAAATGCAGTTCTGAGATTATTGCCGTGCTCGGCTAAGTTATTTGAGGAGGAAATGAAATAGCAGCTTTAAAGTCACCTTACTATCTCAACAGATCTTATTCAGCTGCGAACTCTCACCAAACTAGCGAACTAAATCTGTGCACAAAAAATATTTCTTGTATCACAGTCTGTTAACTATTAAAAATTTAAAATATTTAAAGAATTACTTTGAATACTATAGAACTTCATATGAGAAGCAAAAGTTAATAGGTTCTTTAACATTAATGCACAATATATGATTTCACTTAAGTTTCAGTATGATGTTATTCATTTATATATATACGAATATGCCATAATTTTTTCCCATGCGTGGGGCATACGAACTGCAAACAGTTCCGAGAAGTATGACAGCGTCAGCACCCCAGATTTAATGTGTAGCCTGGTAACGCGATCAATAATCTCAGCTCTCTCCCCTCACAAATGCGAGGCTGCCCAGGAACCTGATTTGATTCCAATGCCTGATGTGTAATATATTTTTTTAAATAGACCTTATGTTATATACACTATATGCAAAGGGCATCCTGACCTAACAATAATTTAGTAACTGCATCAAATAATATTTTGAGGAAGTTTTTTTATCAGCTTTTAAAAACATAGTGTTTGTTTGAAAAAGCAGCAAGTGTTCAGTTTGAACATTGATGATTTAATTTTCAGGTTACGTTATGGATTTCACCCAAGATGTAAACTATCTTACGTGCATTGTAAAGAATATGAATGATACATAAATTCATGCAGTAAAACAAAGTGTATAATCTCCCTAACGGCAGGCGAAAATAAATAGAAATATCTTTTCAAGAAAATATATTCAAAGGTTTTTAAAAACAAAAAATAAAAGACTAATAGGCAATTCAATGTTGGCGAAAAGCGTTACAGGATCATGAAATTAATCCTTGATTCACTATTACGAAACAATAATCTCTGCAATATGGTCATTTAAGTTTTTATAAGGCCTTATGCATTTTTTCTCATTTAAATAGGTCTAACAGACGTTATTTTCTTATTTTTGAACCTAAAATCTAGCACAAATTATGTAACCAGGTGTTCGTAACAATTTTTGTATTGGATCTTACCCCATGTGGCCATTATGGGGCCATCAAGAGCGATCTAACTTGGGAGAGCATCATGTTTGATTATCTGTCTGTGAACGTGAAAAATTTGAGCTAATATTTTTTATGTCATTTTTGGGTATAGCGCTTAGTTTTTAATTGAAAAACAAGCAACACACCAGTACTCGCTTAAGTGCTTACAAACAACTTCCTAAAAAGGTAGTTAAAATGACGTGTTCAGATATGAAACCGCTCAAATTGTAACATCCCGTATATGGCGGCGACAAAAGGCACTTTGCCAGGTGACCAAGTCATTTCAATCTTTTATGGAGTTAAGCAATATAAAGACGTCCCAACAACAAAGCTTTTCTATGTTAATACAGACCAAATGAATAAAAGCTATTTTGTAGGTGTTATGGGGAAAATAAGTAGGGTATCAATGTTTCAGTCGATTTATTGCCGAATCAAACTTTTGGGAGAGTGTAGAGGCATGTTATAAGTTCAAAGGCAGAGACATGTATTCTTACAAGAGGGCAATGGACATTCATGAAGGTCAGACTCTTGCGGGACTTTATAACACGACAATCATTTGCAACCTACAATAATGTTTCGCGAGAGAGGAGCAAATGGATCAGATAAGGTTAACGACTTCGAACACGCCAAGCGATTAAAGTTAGGTCATCTGCAGATTTGAAGACAACCTCATTTTGAAATATTAGAGAACTTTAGAGAAATAAAGCTCTCATTCTGACATTCAAAAGTCGGCATTAGCATTTTATATTTGATTTTTAAGGTTTTGTTTCGAATATGACCGGTTCAAAAATTTTAACATGATAATTTCTTCCCCAGAAAAGATGAAGTGCTGAAATGCAATGGCAACAGCCCATATGGACGTCCGTCAATGCATTTCCAGCATGTAAATTTAGGGACACATTTGCGAAATCGGGCCAACTGGTCGGCAGGCAGTCTTTTATTCGCGTCACGGGAACCGGTTGTTGGCGGAGGGAGGGAGTTATGAATACTAGTAGATGACCATTGTCAGAATACAAGATAGTCCAAAAGTGCAACTAGGTAAGGTTTCATTTCTGGTACTTCCCCCCGTTTTAGGCGAAAAATGCTGGCCACTCAAGGAGTGGAAGAAAAAGATACTCTCAAAGAGATGTTGCAGCAGAATTCAATCAGAGTCATTCTAAATTATAATCAGTCACGAAATACTGCGAAGCGACTACATGGTAAATTGAAAACCACTAGAAGGAAATGTCAATAATAAAAATTACGAAAAAGTTTAGGAATTCACTGATGTTCGATTTCGACGTACGCTTCCCCTCCTCCCCCTCATTATGACACTCAAGCACTTCATTGACTAGGCAAAAACTTTTCAATGTGGATTGCCCGGATTTAAATTCAACGGTTTTGCTAGATCGATTAACTAAAGACGAAAGTTTATATTGTAAAGATCTGTGATAGAAACCACCTGCGTGAAATAATTGCTGCTTAGTACCGAATAACAACGTCAACCTAAGTGGTAAACATTCTGCTGAACATTTACAATCCCTTGAAGATCTGTTTTTACATTTGAGGCAATAATACTTAAAACATGATGTAGGGCCTACTATAAATGAATTATTTTTATACATAACAAATTTTTATTGTAAATGTGTTGTCATTGCTTTGATGCTGGATTTCTGAGCTACCCTGTACCCTAGGGGTTCCCAAAATGTCTATTTCTCAGTACCTACAGTGACAGCTCAGTGGAAACTCAGTATGTTGGAATAAAGGTTTTCCAACTCTAAGAAAGGTATCGTCCCCACGGACGGCGAAGCAACCTCACACCCTGCGCCCCCCCCCCCCTTTCCCGCTCTTCTCCCGTTTGGGAAGCTACATTATACGGCGTCAATTTACTGTTTTCAAAAAGAAACTGCTAAAAACAAGTTTACTTTTTGGCGATCTTACTTGGAAACAAAGTGAACCGATTTAAATGTAAGAAAAGAATCAGACATTTAAATCAAAAAAAAATGTTGCTTTACATTATGTTCATTTTCGTACCTCCCTCAACTTGCTCCTATATCTTCGTTTATGAAAACAAATTGCTCTCTATTTTCTTGCTAAAGTATAATTAGGAATTTGGGAATATGGAATAAAATGTCTACATTCGAGAAAGCTTGTGCTCTAAGTTCCTCCAGTGTTTTCTTTACAGCTAAAACCGGTTCTTAAGCACAGTATTCATACTCCTTCTATGCCCCAAAATTCTATGTTTGGATTAGAAATGCCACTTTCGAAAACCACCAAAGAAACAGATCCAGTGAAGCAAACCACATCGCCATATTTTGGAAATATATCCACACGGATTCGCGGAAAAACAACTGCTTGTTTGAAACCTGCAAATGTAAGATTTGTAAGCTGACAAAGTAAGATAACGAGCTACATTGTCAGTTACTGTCAGTGGTCGTGACGTAGCGTTACTTATGAGACAAGAGAAGAATACCTCTTCGAGCGATCAACAGCGCTCTTGCACAACGCTGGTCGTGCCATCTAGCCAGCCAGGTGCACTGAGAAATCTCCCAACCAGACATTCAACGCCGCTCCTTTCACAACGAAGCAGCGTTGCCAGTTGCAGCCACAGCCTACATTTCCCTCCCGGACTTCCTTCGGCAAATTTCTAACATATTAAGCTTCAGCGTTATACAACGATTCAGGATCTACCTTATTCCTTATAATATTACTACGGACTGAATGACCAAATTCTATATCATGCTCCGCGGTCCTGATATTCCCAAAATTGTTTTGGGAATATTACTCTGAACTGCGACAACCTAATTCTTATGAATGGAACTTGCCTAAAACTAATTCGTTAAATGTTGACAACACAAAAAAGTAAGTAAAAAATAAAACAAAGTGCTTTTAAGTATGAGACTTCAATTAAGAGTTTTGACTGAGCTCTAATTAGGCTAATTTATATTCCATTCTATGCCATATTTTCCAAGTTACAACTAACTATAATAAAGATGCATATTAAATCATTGAAATTATTTAAAACCTCATATCTACCGACATTCTAATCAACAGCAAGCAAACTTATTTGTTTTGTGAGATAACAAGGAAATGATCAATACCAGGTGTCGATAATAACTTCTATAGTGTAAAGGGAGTTCAGTAGGGCTTCTGTCGTGGTACGACTGGTTTTGTATAAGCAATATGGTACTTCATTTTTAGGAGATGGGTCAGTCTGTAATACTGTTGTCGGAACATAATGGTCTGTGATTAATTCAGAAATCATATGGCACATCTAAGGATGTTCTTCCGTTAAATTTTACCGAAAACAAGTATAAACTTCGATAAAAGAATTTTCTTTTTATGCAGCAGACAGTATGCAGTATTTCAAGGTCCCTGTAGGAGACTGCAAGGTCATTCAACATTCAAAAGAAAGAACTACTGCATTTTTTCTCATTGGGAATGCAACTATTAATTTGGTGACAGTATTTCATATCCAACTTACATAACACAAGATAATAAAACTGATAAACTAGTATTCAGTCTAGTGACGAATTTTCGGGTGCTAACTAAATGTCTGACGCAGCCAATGGTTGGTCAACATAATAGATGTTTACGCGGAGAGTATACATGTGTCGCAACCTTTGCCATCACTGCAATAACAACCTCTCTTCGCCCCACAAATTCCGAAATTTTCACTAATCTGGATACAAAGTTTGCATGATTTGGCTTCGGAAAGCAAAGAAACTCCTTTGACCAACGAAGAGAACTTTTTCTCATTTATGATCTCTTCCATATCAGTTATGATAAGCTCACTTTCTCAGATATTTTATGGAAATTCGTGCAGAAATGGGATATATTTAAGATAAAACGTGACTAAAATTGAAAAATTTTATGGCTAAACTGTGAAATATATTTAATTTATTCATTCCAGGATTCTATTAATAGTTTTGCGAGAAATTTTGTATTTATCCATAACAGGTTTGAATAATCGACAACATCGAAGAAGTGCCTCTTTAAAATTAAGAGTATGGCTAGTTAATCCCCATTCACCCCACATCCAAATTAACGATTATCTTATCAAGAACAATACTGAATTGGATGAACGAAAGAGTCTAAGTAGAAATGTACTTACACATGATTTTATTACAACTTTTAAAAACTAAATAGGCTTCAACCATTCAATTCTTTCCCCTTCACATTTATGATCTTTTTAGGTCTTTAATCAATTTATTAAGCTTAAATGTTAAAATATTTTTAAGTACTTAGGTATTTATTATACAATGTGAAAGTTTAAGCTTTCACAAATTGCTTACAACATTGCTTTTGCTGCTAAACTAACAATAATTCCTTTCAGAATTCTTAAAAACGGCCTATATCACAACTAACTTATGTATCGAATGAAACTATTTTTAATACTTAAGAAACAATCTATATTATCTTAAAACGATATCCTTTTACATTTAACAACTGCCGAGGTAATTACCTAAAATTAAGTTACTCGAACTTTTCCCATTGCATCGACGAAAAGTAGCCTGCATGCATTAAAAAATCCTCAACAATTTACCGAAATCAGCCGGATCAAAGTAAATAGTAAGTTCATGATTTACAGTTCCACGAATTTAACGTCGTGTGCAAAAATCCGAGAAAAAAGTTGACACCAAGCCGATGGCGTAATGCAGCAGAATATTCTTAATAGAAGTGGAAGTAATAATGCTGAAAAACATCAGACAAAATAAATCGGGGCGAATAACAAACCAGAACAGTAAATTGAATCAGTATTGTTATTCTTCTCATCTTGATAGTTCTATAAATCACAGGAAAACCTTTCTTACTCCCAGGAAGGAGGAGTTTCGAGAAATCGTGCCAGAAAATACGCAGCCGTTAAAAATAACTCGTGGTGGCAGTCGCGTTGGTTTCCAGGGACTAAGAATATTAAATAAACTTCACCATTTTAGCCAGTAAATTTTAGTGACACTATAAAACTTTTTAAATAACTTAACAATAGTTCAAACAAAACCTGAATCAACATATCCTCAATCTTATCTTTTTCCTATTGTATAGTACGACCTACGAGGAAGAAGCAGGGAAATCGGACAGCTTCGTTTCTTGACGCCGCTAATATTGATAGCGATTAGCTCGCCATTAAACAAAATATTGGTTTAAGTTTTTAGAACAGGTGTGATTGCCTCAAGTGGCCACAGTTAAACAGAAGAAGACTTATCTATAAGCTTTTGAAGTTGTAATCATATCGACTTTTCTCAATTTTGATCAGAACTTTTTTTTTCTTTCTAGAAACTATTTTAGCAACCACAAATAGTGCTGTTAGGTTGTATAGGTACGGGAAATGATTGAATTATGTGAAATTTGCGACATGTCATATAAAGGAATAGTTAATGCATCATACTCAAAACAGTGACCTTGAAAAGAGAAAGTGATTAAACCCGACGAATTTTCAGAAATAACGCTCAAAAATGAAGCAAGGCACACACCTTGGACTCCGAAATTAATTATTTTACTATAGTCAAAATAATTAATTTTTAGCATGAAAATTTTGCGAGAAATGTAAATAGAAATCTTTTTTTTTTATTAGTCAATAAGATATGCTACTATATGTTGTGCACATATTTACGTTTTTGTATTTTCTGTATTAGCGGAAGACATTGGATAGCTGTAATACTAAATGTCTTACATTGTGTCCTAAATGTTTTAATGTCAATATAATTTTGTATTCCTTAGCGACCTGGTTCAAAACCACTTTCGTCAAACTCAAAGCTGCACGATAATAATGTTAGACGATATCCTCCAACACATCGTTCCAGAAATAGGGACACGATCTATGTCGAAAAAAAAGTAATTACCAGAACTCAAATTGATTATACAGGTAATAAGAAATCAGAATTTTGATTCGTTCTAAACGACAGAAATAGCATGTCACCGTTAATGAACTGGCATGGTAACAGGATGACGTCATCAGCGGCGACTTCCGTCATAACTGTCCAATTGTGAGTCACCAACGAAAGTTCCTTTTTTCTAAAATAAAAATAATAAAAAAAACCTCTACATGCTGTAAAGTGTAGACAAATCAGTTCCTAAAACATATCTAGAGGTGTGTTCAAAACCTTGATGTCAAGACATTGCTAGACTATCACGTAAAGTTAATTTCGTACACTAATTCTCTTATCACCACACAGCATCTCTTCCTATAATACAATCTTTCGGCCACGCTATGATAGGATAGTTAAATTTGTCAATAAGGCAATTCCTCCAAGTTTCTAAGAAACACAATGAACTCAACGTACAGAACAAAGACAAGACTTGAGATCCGTTCAATTCGCCTTGATAATAGGTACAGCAAGTTTGCTGATATTTCGTGACAGATATCAAATATAAATAATCCTAAAAAAATAAATTCATATATAAATACGGAATGATAAAGTCTAAAGGCCAATATTTGCACCTAGCAACGGACCACGCCCAACTGAGAACAAAGAGGCATGTACTGGGAACTGAATATGCCCATAATCTCTGACAAAAATACGAACTTAACTGACTTAATGAAAAGCTGACTTGTGACAGAATAACAGGCTACTAAAATAAAATCGTCGCAATTTCCTTGACGACTTGGTAGGGCGAGCGGTCGGGTAGCCATTTTTCATGCTGGCAGCAGGGGCCCAGTGAAGACAATCAGACTGGCCAGGATGTCGACAACTTTTCCCCCCCTTGGAAGGCCACTAGGGTCGAGATCACAGCGTAGAATATATGTTGCAGTAGCAGACACAAGTCTCACCAGTTATTTAGAACCTGTGCGACCCCCCTCATTTTGAGACAGATCACAGAGCAAAGGCGGGCGACAAGGTGATGGTGTAGCGTAGCTGGGACGGGCGCTGCCTCGACTACTACGGAGCTGCCCGCGCGCCTGCGCACTAGCCCAGCCGGTTTCTCCCTGTGACGTCATGCTGGGCGGCGGAGGCAAGCGGGTCGTTACTGGACCGGCTGGCCGTGGTATGCAGCGTGCTTCCGAGGCCGGTCGATGAGAGAGAGAGAGAGAGAGAGAGAGAGAGAGAGAGAGTCGAGTTCACCCACAAGCGGGATAAGCGCGATGTTGCAGCTTCTCAGACACGTGTCGGTGCCCCAGAGAACTAACGACGGAGCAGAAAAATGATTCAAAATTCTTTAAAAGTTTCTGGACAAAAATCTAATAAAATGCTCCCCGACTTAATAAGACGTGTTGCATTTTGGCCGAAAAATACACTGTGCAATCCTGATACTAAAACATCCACACCAATGTGTAAAAAATACGAATTTTGATTATACATCGCTTTTATGGAAGCAAATTTGAATTTTGCCTCCCACTAAGAATTAAATGATTGTTTAAAATACTTTCTACACACAGTGCTAAATGGTGTACACTATCGCTGTTATCACACTTCTGTTAATAATTTTTTCCGTTCAGTTTATCAGACAGTGCTGAAAAAAAAAAACCTTTCAAAAAAGTTTGTTTCTATCGTGTTTATCGAAACGACCGATTTGTTTTGGCTTCATTATAGTGAAATATAATTGGACCACCTTAAATGTATCTTTTTATTTTTAATCTTATACAATAGAAAATCACAAATCAATTAAGTTAAGGTTCCTTGAAATCCATTCTTCTAAAAGAATCCCATTTCTTTTTGCATTCACAATACTCGTACAGGACAAGATTATGTCGAACAACTCAATTTTTAATTTGGTTATAAGATATTACTATGCAAAATACTGATTTTAGATGTCACACAGCAAGGAAAATTAACGGCAATAACACCTTAAATGACTACGAAATTCGGGTAAATAACTGAATTAAAATTAACTGATAATACAGGACTTTGTATTTCAGATATTATGAATTTTAGAATTAAAATGTAAGAAGATCTACGAAACTAATACGCCATGTGAAGATTAATGATGCTGTTTACAATTTGAAAGGAATACACTGTCGATTTAATGTAAATGGAGAACGGTTGAGGGAAGACTTTTAAGGAAAGATCCGAAATTATAAAAAGAGTAGATAAAAATGCTCCTCCCACCAACTTACTTAGTTCGCAATGACAGTATAGAATGTGAATTCTTTATTCTCTCCTGCCGTTAAGGATTGGAATGCCCAGAAAAGAGACTAGTTTGGATGCAATGCAATGCACACTGTCACCCACATTTTCTGTATATTATAGATGCAGATGAACAACATCGCATCATTTCAAGCAATGTTCTCATGTCCCAAAAGTTTATTACAGACAGACGTTCCGAAAGGAGCATACACTAAAATATAGTAAACCTCGATTCTAATACTTTATTTATAATGGTATATTAAACAAAAAAAGTTCCGTAGAAGATATAATCCCCATTTAATACTTAATCGATAAGAATTTAATATCGGTAAAAGGTACTTGTTGTAATAAATTTAGAGGTAATAAAGTTTATAGGGTGGAAAACCATTGAAAACCGAAATCTAGATAGTCGGACCAGGTATCGAACCCGCATCCTCTCTAAAACATTAACCCAACAACTCGAATAATAGCTCCAGAGAGAATACTTAAGAAGGGAAAATGAGGAATTACGGCTACGAAAAACAAAATTGGCGTACGACTGTGTTATGGCAGAAATTCAACGAAACGGCAGTGGTTTGCCAAAACTATTACTAGACAAAACAACAGAGAATAGCAAAGGCTGTAACAAGCAGTCTTTCTGAAATGTGTGTTTAAAGTCTGTTTAAAACAAAAACTAGATTTTTTTTGCAGTCATCAGTGTCTCGACTGGTTTGATGCAATCCTCCATCCCTTCCTATCTTGGGCTATTCTCTTCATCTCAACATACCAAGGGCGTATCTTGGATCAGAACTAAAGGGGGGGGGCAAGATTTAAATTAGGGGGGGGCAAATCATATTGGTTTCGAGAAAGTGGGGGTGGGGGACTTAAACATGACGATTTCTTACAAAATGAAACTCAAACTATTTTTATTATTGATTAATATAGCAATCCAAACACTTAATCTGAGGACCTACAATGTAGTTAATTAAGATCGTAACTCAGTATAGTTTTTTATGTAAACATTAATCGTCTCGGATTTTAAGAACAAGTTTCAATAACTTTGTTTGTCAATAACTCACGGTGTTCTTTCACGAAATTTCGATGCACACTCATCAGGCATAATCCAGACAATCTTTCCTCTTCCAAAGTGCTCCTGAGCCAGTTCTTCACTCGTCGAAGCGTTTTTTCTGGGGGGGGGGGGCAGCAGCACTCCCCCCCCCCCTCCTGCCCCTCGCTGGATACGGCCAAGCAACATAACCCTTCCAACTCTCATCCTCAATTATCTACTTCATATACTCTGACCTCTATCTTCCTCTAAAATTCTTTCTTCGATTGTTCCCTCATGACGAAAATAGTCTATTCTAGTTGCATTTGATTTTCACGACAGCCATTTATGTATAATTGTACCGCGGCAACTACACTACACAGTTGCAACTGTTTTATAATTGAGTAAAACAGGCTTTAAAAATATGAAAAAAAGAAACCGTGTGTTAAACAGTCATGTATTAATTTTGTTTTCCCGTAATATACGTTCATTTGGATTTCGTGAAAGAACACCGTGAGTTTTTGACAAAAACAGTTATTGAAACTTTTTCTTAAAATCCGAGACGATTAATGTTTAAATAAAAAAAAACTATAACCGAGTTACGCTCTTAATTAACTACATAGTAGGTCCTTAGATTAAGTGTTTGGATCACTATATTAATCCACAATAAATACTATATTAATCTATATGATATGATATTAATCAATATCATTGTTCCCAGCAACAGACTTCCGAAAATTATTTCTCTAAGTATTAAAACTTATGCTGGCGAAAGAAGCAGTGCGTTAAACATATACGTAGCTATAATCCAGTAATAACAATTAAGTCATACTACTGCACACACTTCGAGCGGCAAAACAGATAACCTAAAAATATGGCATGGTTCTTCGCAATAAAACCCCATTTAAATAAACAAGTTTTCAACAGAAGGGTATTGTACAGTCAGTGGCGTAGCTAGGTCAACAAGGGCCCCGGAGCAAAAAATTTATTTTGGGCCCTCAGGCCAGACGGGCGACTTTTTTTTGCTTTGTGTGCTGGTAGGGGCCCCCTGAACTGAGGATGAGGGCCCTTGAATTATTCTTTAGGGGCCCCTGAGCAGTGGTTGGGGCCCCCCTGAGCACAGCGAGGGCCGTTAGTGAGGCGCTCTTGTACTCTCAGGGGCCCCTTAGACGACGGTAGAGCTAAAAAAAAAAAAAAAAATGGTCGCCAGTTTGCCGTGAAGGCTCGTGGGGCCCTCTAAACTGCGCTTGAGGGCCCCTAGAGGTGCGCTTTGGGGCCCCTTGAGGTATGCTTGGGGGCCCCCTGAACGTGAGGGCCCCGGTGCACTGCACCGCCTAGCCCCATAGTAGCTACGCCCCTGTGTACAGTTCCCATTTAACCGCTAGCCGCGGAGTGATGTACTGCCGGCACAGGAAGGACATACCAGTTACCCCCAAACGGAGCCTCCAGTTCTTTATCACGTCTAACGTAAGCTACGCAGCGCAAATCTAAACTGCACTGGTCAATAGCCTCTAATAGCTCCCAGCAGTTTCAAAGCAGGAAAAGAGCAACAACGGAGACCTGACCCTAAAACTTCATGTTCTTAGCAGTTCTTACGGAAATTAAAGATGTTAAGAGTCACTTTAGCTTCTGATGAGATTTTTAAAGGTGATCATAAACGCACTGTAACAGTTCCTTCAAGCAGTTACGTAATTTTTAAGAGCTTTACGGCTCGTCAACGCCGGGGTCATTAGGGCCAGGAAACGGTTGCGGCCAAGGAACGGGAAGAAATTCTGGTAACCTAATGAAGGAGCTGTTCCGGCATTTGATTGGACTGATTTCGGGAAACCATGCAAAATCAAAATTTGGATGGAATGGAAGGATCAGCGATTGAACTCGCGTTCCCCCGAATGGAAAAGCAGAACGCTAACCGCTCGGCTACCAGACTGGTTAACAATTACGTAATGAGCACTTGTTTTGTGGGCGCTGCCATTTGTTGTCATACGGCTAACCAAGACTAAAGACACTTTAATTTAAAAAAAAAAAAACAATGACTCACAGTTAACAATTCTATCAAGATACCACCAACAAATGGAATCATAAATTGACCGACAGACATTTCGATCGGTCTAAGAAAAATTATTTAAGATTTGTAATAAAAAATAAAATAAAAACTAACTGCCTGTTTAATTTTTAACTTCGCATGTTGAAAATTGGAACAGATTTAGAAATTTCAGTTTCACACTGAATATTTTTGGTATTTCCATCGGATTACATTTTTTTTTTTATTTCCTATCCCGTTATTTAGACTTCTTCTATAAACGGTGTTTTGATAACTATGCTACTAATGAAAAAACTTCCACGAAATATGCTAAAGAGGTATATGCGTTAGATATAATTAGCATTATCAGTTTATTTATAGGAAATTTGTATATTACTGTTGGTTCTATGGGATTTTAAAAGCTTCAGTTGGAGCTGATTTATCTTAGTGCGTGTGGTCGTTCTTGACTTGCGTGTTATCTAAAGAGCTTATTTTCTTCACTTTTCTGTCATTACTGGCAAGTGGTAATATGTTAAACAGATCCATTTACTGACATGTTTCATGAGAATGACGTCAAAGTTACACCTTTTATAAGATTGATTTGTATGAGTTTCTGACCTGAGCTCACTTACAGGAATCCTCAGTAATAATAAAAATAAAAAATCGAATCTTCAAAGTTGTACCGCCTGAATGTATTGTAAAAATACAATAATTCGACGGCTATCTTCAACATCGTCTTCAACTGTCAGTCAAGCATACTATAGATGGTTTCAGATCTGAAGACGGCGAAGCTAGCAGTCGAAATATATATATATATATATATATATATATATATATATATATATATATACAACACAATTCGGCGGTATACCTTTGAAGATTTCATTAAAATAACAGGCCAGGAAGGACTCCGTTTTAGCCACCTGATACATATTGGTTCTGGATGCAAGTGGAATGGTGTAATAGGAGAGGGATCGTAACAATAAGAAGCAAACTTCTAGCAAGTAAATAACGGAAAAACAGTTGTGATGACTGTTTAACTTTTTTTGGTGTGCCAGGGGAAGGGAGGAGCTACTAATTTGAGTTTCAGAAAAAAAATCAATAGTTATAATTGGTGTAATAATGCGGGATTCTGCAACAAATTCTCACAACTGGTTTTAAGCACTTTATTGTAATGTAGTCAAGAGAATCTGAGTTATGATTCACTCTTACCTCGGAATATGCATGTTCACGGTTTCTCGACAATTAGGGCGTAATTGACCTTACTTTCATTCAGAGTTTAAGCTTGTCCCAGCAATGATTCAGTCACAAACAAGTTACCGTCGAGCATCTTATCTCTGATAATGATACGCACCTCATGCTTGCGAAGATAACCAGGTACTTCGAAAGATAACTGTCATGAAGTCGCAATGGAACCGGCAAAATATCGAGAGCCATGAGGATTGCGCTTAGCGATGCAAAATTTTTCGCTGTTAACTGCAGTGCCCAGAACTTTCGACTCTGGTACTCGTTTGGTTATCGAACAAGTTATAGTATTTGGAAAACACACAAACAGAAACTAGCACCAGAACTTCTTGAACCTGACAGGGGAGATGCAATCTACGGGCTTGTCATTCGGAAGGCCGAGGCTCAATAACCGGTCCCGTCATTCAGATTTGGGTTTTCTGTGGTTCTCCGAAATCACCCCAGGAAAATGCCTGGATGGATCCAGCAAAAAGTTATCGTCGATTTTCTACCCGCTCCTTGTACAAAAACTCCTTGCAACTTTAATGGTCTCTTTGTCGACGTTCCACGAAGCCTCCCCTCATCCCATCTCCCTAAAAAAAAATACGGTACCTCCTCTCCATAAAGGAACTGAAACATAACTACGCAAAAGGGAAGGTTTATTTGAGTCGTGACAGGTTGAGACTATCCTGTTACAGGTCTGTAAACTCTTATGAAGTTACAGCAAATAGATGCAAATATTTAGTGAAGTTGTAAATCATACAAATGACATCACATATTATGCCCACAATTTTTTACAAACTATCAGCTCGCAAACATGAATTAAACTTTGCCCTTCAGTCTACTTGAGCATCATAACCTGAAGAACGTACCGCGCTTGTGACTTGACATTAATATGAAAAATAAAAAAGACGAAATATAATTACCATATTACAACGTTGATATAACAGCAATCTAATCAACTCTAAAGTCGTAGAAAGCAAAATACTCCACTGAGCAAACGAATATAGTCGAAGACAAAACCTTCCGTCTTTAAATGACTTAATACATATCATCACAATCAGCGTTTCATCGTCATTTTTGCATTCGTTGAAATCGAGGAATCGTAACACCCTAATTTAACCAATGCTATCCAAGATACAAGTAAAACGTTTCCTTCCATTATCTATTACGAAAGTTATCTCCCAGTTCATTTTGTTCCTTGGGAGAGCCACAAAGTGAGTGTCAACGTCTGACAGAATGAAAATTTGTAAATAACTTTTATGTTATCACGTTCGATTAATGCTTGGGGAGCGTCCATTTATTACGAGGGTGAAATTGGGGGGGAGGGGGGTAGCTGAAATCTCACCAAGGAGGGGGGTGGGGGGGGGGGGTGGGAGAGAAGGGAATGTCGACTGAAATCTGATGTCATTTTTAAATTTCTTGAAGAACAGTAGAGTTTAAAAAAAAAAGGCCGTCGTTTCTAACGTTAGGGATGGTTTAACCGCCCTTGAAGACGGGATAGTGTAAAAAAAGGGGTCTCCTCAAGATCTCACTACGGGGAGAGGGGGTCCCGATTTCTAAAAAAAAAACACTCCATGCAATTAATGGACGTCCCCTTGTTTAGAGAAAACCACGTAAAATTAGATCCACCCATGCTGAAGGTCATATTCTGGAAGGGCCGGCAGATAAACTTAATCCACAACCGGAAGGTTAGTTGGATCCTAGCTAAACGTGGAATCCGAACCACGGAGCGACGTGGCATACCTCATTTAAAAAAGCACATCCATTAAAAATTACGAGCTTCAGCGGGATTTGAACCCGCGTCCTTGAATTTACTAGGTGAGCGTCTCATCAACTGACCTATCAGACCGCCTACACGAATTTTGAATTTGGGAGTCAAATGCAAATCGAGCTGCAGGAGAAAAACCTTTTAAATCCGACACGCCAAGCGAGATAAAGATCAAAGTTGAGACAGAACTAGTAAACATTCAATTATACACCAAATTTATCGTCAATTACAGATTTGTAGACATATATCCCTAGTAAGTTTTATGTTGGGTCACTAAAGAAAAAGATAGAAATAACAAACACTAAAACTAACACCAAACTTTGGTGAGAGCCAACAGTTGGACTGCTAAATCCGAAATTATTCGAAATTCTATAGTTGTTAGATTTATTATAAACATGACAGCTGTTGCGAAGCTAAATGTTAATAAAGAAATCCAATACATTTAATGTACTAAGCAACTGCGGAGGAATGGCCTACAACAGTGCATCCGTTATGAAGATTCACAATACACAAAATCGCCTTCAGCGAATCTCAAAATGTGAATATACAATGAAGTCGCAAAATTTAAGTGTTATACGCTTACTAGTACATCTATAGGAGATATCCCAGCTGAAGCAGAGCGCTTAGATATCTGCCTTGTATTTTACGATATGAAAATAGCTTCTGGTACCGTAGGAGAAAAGGTACGGAACAAATATTTTTGTTCTAATACTTCTTTCAGTTTTTTATCAAGGTTATTACCTCTTTCTGTATGAAAACCTTTTTTTAAGTGCAGCTTGTAGAGAATGAAAAATACACCTGGCAGGCAAGGTAGCGACATTGAAATGACCTTGAACACCAAAATAATAATAAAAACGATATTATTCCCGAGCAGCAACTCGGGGGCTGCATATTAAATTTTCAAATCGTTAAACAGAACACAATGGAGCAACAGTTTGCTACTGACGTTCCATGTAACGAATACTAAACGACTTTAAACAAATTACTCTGGAATGCAATGATACTATCAGGCACTGGAGCTGTTAATTATTATCTTTCCTTGACAACATAACAAGATTGCTACTTCAATCCTAACGTTCCTCTTTTAAAATCAGGTTAGTACTGTAAGGGAAATGACAAGGAAACACGACAATTCTCTGCGGTTTCTTAAAAAAAAAAAAAAAAGGTAGATGCTTATGGGCTTAATGGTTTAGCGACTAAAGATACTTCTAGCCATTTTAATGACTGACTTGGTATTACGCGACCACTGTTTAACCCAAGCTAGCAGATCGAATAAACTGAACGGAACCTATTGCTTATTGTGGAATCGGAATCATATTTATTCATGACGTACGTCACTTACACCGCGCTTACCCTGGCGATGGTAACAAATAAGCCGGACTAGTATCTTAATGAGGCGAATCTAAAACTATAAATATTTCACCAAAATGACTAGATGTAGACAAATGCAAAGAAGTGACGGAGATGCAAATGCAACCAACACCAATTACTGCAACAGCCGTTTAAAAATAGAACGCCGTAGCAGCTGCAGTTGTGGCAAAGGGAATTGTATCCGAAATATTTGCCGCGTTCTGTCAGGTAGCTGCGATCCGTTAGGTCCAAGGGCAAAACTACCTGCTCGCACCGAATATCAAGGCGGTGAATAATGGGTACGCACTGTGCACATGAGTCTAATGAATGCAAGTCGCCTGTTCGCGTGCCTAAAACATGATAACGCGAAACACTAAACAGTTACGCAACTTTTAATGTACTGACTGGTCTGAGCGGTCCCAATACTGAGAAAGAGAGTTCAATTTGTAGAACAAAGTAGAGAAGGGTGAGTGAGGGATGGTGATGTACAGTGTTGCAAGATCGACTGAAATTTTCCTCCTACAAGAGAAAAATGTGAAGCAGAGAAAATACAAATAAACCGCTTGGTTACAATTTTGATTATGACTTATAGGCACTCTGAGTTTGGCCCCGAATATTAAATTTCCAAGGCGGTCAGAAATTAAACCCATATTCAAGATATTTAATTTAATAATGTTTATATAAAAAAAATATGCATGTTAGGGAGTAACTGAACGTCTCTTTCATTCCTGTATTAATATACATTTCGCGCATACATTAAGTTCAAGTTATTAACAACTCTTATTGTAGATCCTTTATTGGGGGGGGGGGGGGACAAAGATACTTGATAACTTATTCAGTAATGTACTGTATATAATCTGCCATTATTTGATTTTTTTTTGTTAAATGAAAACATTGCTGAAGGAAAATACCTTTGTTTCCCAACAACGCAGCTCTAATCATTGCAAACTGATATTTGAACGAAAAATTACTTAACACTACCTCTAAGCGCAGAAAAATAACGTCTGTGGACAGCAGTTTCGAGCCGAACTGTGAAAGCACATGTTCATTGCATATGCAACCAGATACTAACAGATCGCAAGGTCAACCGGTTACCGACTGGCCTCTAGCAACGATACGCTGCAGAAACCTCTAATATGCGAATATAAATGCCAACCCAGGTTTGATTTTGATTGGTACAACAATAATTTAAAGGAAATTCTCCAACTGGAATTTTATAATGGAATCATTTCATTGTGAAATGTCCGCCTTAGACGCTAAACACCCTGAAATAGTGTGAATAGCAACAACGTACACGACTGTTTTAAAGTGAAGAATCAGGCTACACCAAATGCAATTCAACCCGTTGGGCAATATGGGTGTGGCAAACAGGAAGTGTACAACATCCGGTCGATGGCTTGGACATCAAGCACGTTCCGTGATACAGGCAACTGACAGTTGTAATCCCTCTGGGATTAGTGGGAACTAGGATATAATGTATTATTCTTTGTTAGAACACATTTTTTTAGCAAACCATTTTCCTATGCGATAGAGGGTAATTTGTGATTAGCACGATAGGTGCAAACGCGTCGGAAGTATCTGAACTCAACGGTACCGACCAAAGAGTCTAGTATATATTTTCTCTCCCTCCTTTCCAGTTTCCGCATGCTGGTACGCTATTTTGTGTTCTGTTAATATCTGGGCTGTTACGGAAGCTACATGTGTCTAATTACTTAAATGGAGAGGAGCATTGTCCGTGAGCCGTGTAAGCACTGAATGGCGTGTCTTATGTCAACCTGCTTGTGACAAGGGAATTTTTCATAAGCGGTTGAATATCTATGGAAAAGGCTACAAATAGCTGCAGCTGATAAGTATGCGACACTAAGCGTGGTGGGTGAGCGGTAACGCTCTAGCCTCGCATTCGGGAGGACGCTGCTTCGAATCTCTGTACACGTTCTGCTATTCCGCTCGGTAAAGATAAAATGAAACAATCCCCTTGTTGTGTACTTAATTTAACAAACATTTTAAATATTATTATTTCACTTACACCTACCATCTTCTTCATTTCTAACAGAAGCAAGAATAAATCTCAGTTCATTTTAAACATCTTCGTTAATCGATAATTCTGAGACGAGTTTGCTGCCGCACTGAATCGTGTTGTTTCCTCAACAAAATTTCAGTTCTAAAAAACGTATTTCGTCCCTTAACTATACGCCAAGCAAGTGATGTGTAACTTATTAAAGTTAAGTTCATTCGGAAGTTTATAATTTAAAGACCTCGATATTCTCCAAGATTAGCTTTACTGTTTTGTGGTGTAGCTGAAGAACTGAAATAATAATAATTGGGAATGGTGTCATTTTCTACGAGACCCTCGGACTGTTCGGGTGCTAAGTGACAAGAGTTTCAAATTTCGTGGCTTCGCGGAATCCGCTAATTCCACAGGAAAAAAGGGGACCTACAGTTTATCCAAAACAATAAGCGCCATATAATACTTCACGTGAATAAGGCGGAGATTAAGTTACGTTTAATGGTTTTTAAAAATTCCGACGTAGAGAGATTAGGAGAACACAGTTTGAAATGAAAGCAACATCTAGAAAGGATTCCTTTGCATGCGCTAAAAACAAAGTTTCACAACAGTCCTCCCATGCGATACTTATAAGAGGGAAAAAAATTGGGTGGAATCAAATATCACATTAATTTCATTAAATATACATAAAAAAGAAACTGTGGACATTTCTAGCTGCCAGAGAATTCAAAAGAAGGAAGAAAACGACTAAATCAGATAAATCACAAATCTATGGCATTAACTGAATTCGATCAAGCACATATTAACAACAGATTTAATCACCTGCTTCAGTGACTTGCTGGGAGGGAGGAGGGGGAGGCATCTTTCGTTTAAATCTCGTGTTATGTTAAGTTGTTTGAGAAAGGCGCATTTTGTGTATCTGAAATAACTTTTTAAGTTTTTAACAGATTGACATGAAAGGAGTCATTAAGGGTGATCTATTCTAAAGGAGCTCGCTCCTTGGGATGTCGTTAGGAAACCATGGTAGTGTCTGGCGCTTGCCAAAGGATTGCCTGGTTTGATCCCCGGTGGAGGAGAAATTTTCATCATTAAGGATTAGGCCAAGGATTATGAAAGGTAGAGATGCAATATTCTTCTTTTTATGATAGCATGCCCGACTAGGTGGTTATCATGGAGATTTACCTCTCCATGGGAACACTCTTGTGGTAGTTTCCCGTTACCTTTGTCAGTAAGTGTTGTGGGTATGGATGACTGCGATGTGTGTTTTGTATAGTGTGTTGTATGAAATGAGGGATAAAGGGAGAGAGTGAAACCAGGTGCCGACCATTCAGGCCTAATATTCCGAAAGAGAAAAATTAATCCGCCCGGCTTATCGTCTCCATCCATTGGATGAATCATCACAGTGCCGTATGCCCAATGTTGAATAATCCCAGGAACCAAATTGCGTATCAAAGTCTTGGGTTAATCACAAACCTCTCCGCAGTATTTACAGAGAAGGAGTATACTGCTCTGTTGGTGGTTGTGTGTCCGCAGGATGGACGAGTTAAAATTTGCGGCCTTATTGATGTCTTTCGGAAGAATAGGCTGCACGAGGTTTTATTCTATCCCGAACATAAAAACTACTCGAAGTAAATGAACACACACACACACACACCACTGCCATCCATAAAAACAGTAAAAACCAATGCTTTCATACCGAGGAAAGCAACTTGCTCAGGCCTGTACGGTGGGTCTTTAAATCCCTCATTCAACCTGCTGGGTTTACAGTTAGTTGTTAAGGAGACTTGTGCTGCTTTGTACAACTAATAAAACGTGAGCTTCCCGTCGAAATGTGACTAGGAACACACCGAAAACAAGTTTACTGTAAATGTCGTATGACAACATTCTGAAAATAGTAACCAGTGGTTTTTTAAATAAAATTTAAATTTTCCATCACCCATAATTAACAAAAAAATTTATTTAAATCAACGCGAAGGTAATCTTTTCTTCATTAAAATGCAGTAACTAATTAAAAATTAAGTTTATAGCTAGAACTATTTAACAGTTTATTCTTTATCTTTAAATCAACGGGCTTAAAATAATATAAAACATTTTAAAAAAAAACTTATATATCTGCATGGCCATCGTGAACTCCGATTTGAATTTTATTCCAGAATAAATCGTAGAGTAGTATAACGCAAATAATTTCCTTTAAGCTGAATCTATTGATCAAACTGTTGACTCACCATTCTGCTCAACAAGAATAAAACCTGCAGTTACTGGAAGTGCAGCTTAGTGTAGGTAAATTTCTCCTTGCGTACTGTCAAGCTATTCCGTTGAGTAGCGACAGTCTGTTTACACAAGACAAGCGATCTATTTCTGCACCAGGCTTTTAAAAATAGCTACACTCACTGATGGTGCCACGCTCCTTCCCCTTTCAAACCAGATTGTTAAGCTCGGTCAAGATACCTGTGATTTACCTGATTCCAAAGATACCCAAGTGCTAAAAGAATGGTATAAGTGTATGTGTGCTGTTGCAAATTGTTGAATGATTTTTATTCCAAATGTTTATTCTAACAGGTCTTTTTAATTAATTCCAGCAGATAGCATAAAAAAGGGCCGAAATGATTAAAGAATAGTCTTAGCCATACAACATTGTCATTTCGATCTTTTTAAAATTATTTTCAAAACAATGAATGTGATTTTAAAATGTCTAGGCCTACATCACAGGAGAGACATTTTTTTACATTAAGTCATGTTTATTGCTCAGGGATATTTACAGTTGATGTAGGCTACCATCTCAAAAGCAAGTTAGCTCTAGCAACAAACTTTTTTCAAAAAGATAAATTTTTTAGTACCAAACACTAGAATCAAATATGATGGAGCGCAATTAATGGAAGTGAAACAATGTTTCGATAAAACCAGATGGAAGCAAAATTGAAGCGACCGAAACGTGATTATAGAGTAGATTTTGAAAACCAAGACAAAATAATATGTTCGGGAAATCGTGGCTGAAGAAAGATGACTGAGGAAGAGTCGCACAGGAATAAGACGGAGTTGGTGAGTCATGTTTTACGACGCATGGGCTATGAAAAAATAAAGGGCAGTTCTATCATTACCGTGGCCCCAAAATCTGATGATGAATTATTGTAGAACTCGACGAAATAAATCGAAAATAAAGAATAAAAATTTTTGATATCTCGCTTGGTTTTCGAGATATACCATGTTAAAAATCAGTCATAGTTATAGTTCCTTATGCTTTTGGTGTTTTTTCTTCTGGTCCAGGCCGTATTTCAACCTAGCAACAATCACTAGGAAGAAAATAAAACACCTATAGTGCATTTCCACCGTGCAGATATGGTGGTTTTGGTGAAAAAAAATTTCTGGTCTAGGCCGGATCTCACCCTAACTTCCTCACTTTTGAGGTACAATATCTCGAGAACTAAGCGAGATACCAAAAAACTTTATTCTTTATTTTCCAATTGTCTCGTCGAGTTACATACGAAATTCATCATCAAATTTGGTTATAGCGAAATTTTTCTTCTGGTAAAGGCCGTATTTCAAACTACATCAATTTTAAGAAACGATATCTCGAGAACCAAGCGAGATATCAAAAAAAAATATTCCTTATTTTCGATTTGTTTCGTCGAGTTCTATAAGAATCAATCATCAGATTGTGGCGCCACGGTAATGATAGAATCCCCCAATAAAGCACTGCATAATTCCAAGGTGGATATCGAAGCCTAACTATTTTTGGAAACCGCAAAGCTACCTGGCAATGTTGGCTGATACACCTGGTGTAGGATCTGAGCTTGCGTACTTCTGCCTCTTAGTGTTTGGAAGCCGTTACTTTTTAACCAGCCTGTGGTGGTGTACAATTCCTAATAATAAGATTGTGCACCAAAGTTCTGGGTTAATTCCCATATCTCACCGCAATGCGTATGGAATGAGGGCATACGACACCGTTGATGGTGATTCATCTGTCGAATGGGGACGTTAAGCTTGGCGGCCCAGTTATGTCTTTCGGAAGAGTAGACCTGAATTGACAGGCACCGGGTTTCACCATCCCCTTTCTATCATCTCTCACTCACAGCACAAACAACACGATACACCCAACACGCAAACTATCACAGTCATCCACACTTACGAATCTGTCACATTGGGGAAGACAACAGGAAACCACCCCAGGTAATCTTCCCATGGAGAGATAAATATCCCCCCACACGGGCAAGGCGTTCATAGGAGGACTGGTCATAGCGATCCTATCGGTAACTTTTTTTCTATGTTGATACCTCTGTCACAGTCACAGTAGGTATCAAAGAAACGATCTGACGCGTTTTTTACACGATTAATTCTGATATACCAAACTTGGGAAAAAAATGACCTAGCGCTACCTATCATACACCCTTAAATGTTCTGGAGTTCTATGAACTTAAAACACTCAAGGTCCACATTTTACCATATGTTCGTTTCAGTTGGTAAAAACTTATCATTTTAGCGACTAATCAAGGACTCAAAGAAAATGTTTTACAACGATCGAATTTTGTGTGGTATACAAAACTGAAAATAAACGTTCTGGACTGTCACGCATCACACTATAGGAATGAACAATTACGAACTACTTTGTGAATTTACAATTCATACCCTATATGTAAATTTAATACAGTATCCATTACTTACATAAAATACTTTCTTAGTGGTACACATCAGCTTGCCTTCCATCGCTGACATTCAAACAAATGACTAGATTAAAAAGAAACACCCGCCACCAAAGAAATTTCATATCAAAATGCAAGGAATCTGAGTAAATACAGTCTATGAATCAGTAAACAAACATTAAGTAAAAAAAAATAAAAATAAAAATATGGAAGTAGTAGTAGATTCTGGATTGTGTCAATGAGTATGAATCGGTATACCTGAGCGATATCTTAGTTTTGATCAGGTCAACTTTTATTTTCCCGGGAAATGTAGAAATGTCCTGCAAATTTTATGAATCAAAGTGGTAGTCCAGTGAGTTATCCATCCCAAAGTAATAAATATTTAAAATATTGAGAGCTATTAATTTCCTACCAAAGAAATCAGATTTCACTCTACAGCTCCAAGATGTATCTACTTTGCCTAAGCGATAAAAGGTGATTTTGGTTTGTAAACCGTTTAACTGAAAACTTTATGGATTTGCCAGCAAGTCAAGTAGTTAAATCTGTGTCCCAAACGGTGACCTTCAGATAAAATAAAAACAAGAAACCACTTTCTACTTTTCAACAACTTTTGGATGTATAATTCCAACATACATTCGAGACTACTATGTCCCTGTAAAGTGCCCGGGCTAAAAGAAAAAACATAACACTCATTTCTACGGTATCCTGAGCTTTGATCCACCATCTCCTTTATGCTAAGGTGGTCTCGATAACGTCAAAGCTGTCTCTGTCAAAACAATATAGCTTTGCCCTGACCCACGGCGCAAATTCCTGAAGGCAAGTTGTACAACAGATAGCACGTCCACTTCGATAGTCTTTCTAGTGATCGAAGTGTTCTGGAACCCGGTCGAAACCATTGATTTATCCCAGCAGAGAATAAAACAATTACTTCGAATTTCGAAATGGACCGTCCTAAGGATACAAATGTTTACGGCATCAACAATCACGTACCAAAGCATTCATTTTTTATATCAAAAGTAAATACAAGATTTCTGTAAATTTTGATATATCGGTAGCAAAGGGAACGTTAAAATTCTTAATTTCATGCCTCCATAAAGAAAATTCAAATATAAAAATCGATAACTTCCAGGGAAATCACTCTAAACAATAATCAACTTTTTAATTTTATTACCAAATTGTGTATTTTGACTTGCTTCTTTCACGGCGGTCCTATGATTTCCTGCAAATCATTAAACAAAACCAACATTAACGTGATCGAGAATAACGAATAATAGGGAAAGAAATCAGCCATTTAAAACAAATTACGTCTAATAAGAAAATGATAGACATCTATTTAAAAGAACCTTAGGGAGGGAGGTAGGAAAAGTACCAAGAACGGCAGGATATAATTTGACAAATACAATACATAACAATACTTAAGTACCAGTACTTCCTTTTGTATTTTCATTCGCATCAAATCTTTGTTATGATTTAAGTTTCAGAAATAATTATAACACAACTAAGCTTTGATATTACTGTCTAAGCTTGTTATGTAACAAGGTATTTCAAATGATCCGCCATGATCGAGAAAGCAACAGGATACCATTGAACTCAATACTGCCGAGGATTGCAGTAACGCTATTAAATTTTTTCTCATTCGGCTAGTAATTTGAAAATGATGAACTGTCGATAGTGTATCTATCGTAGTCGAATTCATTTCCTTCGAGATTGGTGTTGCCAAGCAACGTCAGCACAAATAATTTATAGCGGGGGTTGTATACGAATCGCGTGAGGACAACAGTACCTCCCTGCGACGTCTCGTAAATACTGAACATTTCAATCAATAATGTATCTGCTATAAAAAATCAACACTGCACAAGCAGCAGTTTACTTCCAGCGAATTTTTTGGTACGTAATTAAACATGAAAGGCCGTATTTCACCATTACGTTTCAAAGCAAGAAATTGATAAAAATGTTGATTAGTCACTGCCTTTCTCAGAATTGTCACACGCATATCTAATACAAATATGAAGTTTTATAGTTCTTAACTAGAAAATGTGGGCTAAAATGTTTTGGAAAATCACTAACTACATTGATATAACCTCATTTAAAATGCTGTACTTATTTACCACAAGAGTTGTTAATAGCCACTAATGTAAAATGCTTATTGATTCTATTCTGATAAACAATAGAATTTAAATTTGATGATTCTATCACCCATATATTAATAGCACAATGAATAAAAAATTCTTTCAAACCATCAACCTCATATCCTACACGTCACGCAAAGGCGGTCACAAGATGGCCACGGTGGCAAAAGTCAACATAAATTTAATAAATCACAAAACAGAAGCAGTTATGTGTTGATGTGTGAGGAGATTTAAGCATGCAAAAAAAAAGCATTAATATTGAAATCCCCGGCACCAAAAGCATTTTCTATCTTCACTAGCATACTGTAAAAATGGCGACAAAATGTTGAAACACTTTAAAGCCATTATAAATAGTGTACCATGAACCATTCATGCAAATGACATGTAATTATATCAGTTTTCTTAACACTACCCTACACAAATGTTTCATTACTTTTCACCCACAACGTAACCTTTCTTTGAATAACACCAATTTCCGAATTACTTGCCAAAGGGCCTACACAATAATTAATTTCGATGACTGGAAATTAAAATTAAATGGAAGGAAATTCTATTTCTTTTAATCGTTCCGTTAAATTGGGAACGTAGTATGCAAACCTTTCATCTCCATCCTTTACATTTGATGTCGGGTCTAACGCACTTTCGTGAGCCATTTGCAACACCAAGTTTTTTTGTATGGTGTCTGATTTGTTGTTTATATACATAAATAAAAATATATCACTGCTTGTGAATTTAAATCACTAAATAGTTAAAGGAAGAAATGTTAATTGTGAAAATACAATCTACGCATTATTATCGAGGCCATCTTCCTTTCTGATCCTTCTTTTTCGGTTATGCGGAGGAACCGGAGCAACGTATTTAACTGTTTCACGTCTTGCACACGAATGGCCGTTTCCTGGTGGCGCTGGCTGACAAACGTAACCTGCTTCGCTCTCATTCGCTACTGCGCATCAACTCGGCTCACGGTAAAACCCGGATCGGCTGCGCGCTGCATGAACGGAAATCGAGGCGGGAATTCAAATTAAAAAGGAATTTCGCGCCATTTTATTCTGCACTTGGGCCGTCCGTATAAATGTTATGGACTTACAAAATACAAATTTATTATAAGTACATACAGTCGACTATAAACTATTGTGATTTTAATAAAATTTAAGTAAATTATTGTGGTAGAAAGCACTCTGCAGAAACTTCCTTCATTCGACCATTTTTTTTTTTTGGTATATTTGTTATTAACGGGCCAAAAAGTGTAAGACTAATCTTAAAACTAATTCCACTAACAGTAGATTTTTTTTTTAGTAGCAAAATAGAACTCTACACCAACTTGTGGAAAACAAAAATCAGTAAAAACTGATTTTCATTGATACTAATCTCAGTATTTTACGAAAGTTATAACGGCAAACATTATTATTTGGAAATATTTACACTCTCAGCTTCAAGTATCATGCCTCATAATTAATATATACTCCTAGCTCTGTTTTCTCCCTCCTCGTGTCTTCCAGGAACCAGCCTAGTTCCTTTATAACGTCAGCTACGGATTGCGTTGCCGGGTGTGATGGATTTGCATTCCGGAGGACGTGGGTTCGAATCTCCCCCGACCATTCAGATTTGGGTCTTCCAAGGCTTCTCAAAATCACTCCAGGTGAAATCCGGGATGGTTTCTTCAAATGGCCAATACCGAATCCCTTCCTGACCCTTACCTCGAGTCGTTTGCCGCCTGTAATGTCCTCAACGACGACGGAACATAAAGCCAAAAAAACGTTCTGCGCTAATTTCCGCAAAGTGGGCGTCCGACGAAATCTCACCAAGGGAGAGAGGGGGAGGAGTCCGCAGAAAGCTATCGTCACCATTTCAATATTCAAGATCAGTAGACCTATAAAAGAAGGGTCTCCAGAATCAGTGGTCAATCTCGGGGGGGGGGGGGGGGGGCGCCCTCAGCAGATATCTCACAAAATGATCACCAAGGGGAGGGGGGCGGTCCACCGGGCCAAAACCCCACCGAGGGGCAGGGGGTTCCCACCAGATTTCACTTGCCAATGCTCACCAAGAGGAGGAGGGGGATCTCACCCACCAACGCTCACCAAGGGGAATGGAGGTCCAGATTTCCAATAAAAATGCTCACGTAATTAATGGACGCCCCCAGATAAATCTAGCTGTCCTCACAATACGACTGTATTGGACACCTAAACTGTGGATCCCACACAACGCCTTTTTATATAAACAATTGTCTGAACAAACCCAGTTCCCTCACTTTTCCAGTAAATCACCTAATCTCCCTCTCTTATAAATGTTGAATTCTGAAACTTTTACCCACCTTCTGCCCAGTTAATATTATTATCAAATGTTATGCCAATAAAATTATACTTCAAGTATTTAACATGCAATTCCTTCCCCACCGCGTAATCGTAAACAACTTTAAGTGGTTTTTATTTGTGTACCTAAAAAGCTGACACTTATTGATATTTACCCACATTCCATGCTGATCTAGCCAGCTAGATATCCTGTACGGGTCACCCTGCATTTGTTTACAGTCTTCTTTCGTTTCCTATTATATAAAACTAAATGTAAGACTATGAACATGTTTTGGGTGTGATCACTGATGTAGAACAGTTTCTGTTTTTAGGAGGAAAGCTCTTGACCGCTTTATAGTATCTGGCTGAAATTTCTGTTTAGTCGGAAGTTAATAAAAACAGAGATTTTGTACTTCGTTCTATATAGAAAAGGGTCAAGGGGCATGTCTTCTTCACCCGATGTTGCTAAAATTTGAACGTGATCTTGGTTCACTCTTTCGGCTCGCTCTGCAAAGTCGAAAGAATTGAGTTGAGTTTGAACGAAGATAGAATAGATTTTGCGCGGACAGACTGTGCACTGTACAGTAAAGGGTCAAATGTCGTGTCCAAATGACCTAATATGACTGAAATACGAACGTGTCATGTATTTTATACTAGAGTTCGCTCTGCAAAATTTGAAGAATTTTTGTTTAGTGGGTAAAACTGATGTCCACGAACAGGCCCAGTATACTGCACTACTGTATAGATTATGTCATCTGCGAACAACCTGTGTCTATAAACCATTAATACAATAATTCATCTAAATAATAAATATCAATAGTCCGATATACTATACTGCGGTACTCCAATTTTCACTTCCACGTCTTTCGATTCTTCATTTCCTTCCATAACTCTTTGCTTTCTATCTTTTAAGAATTCATCTACAAAGCAAGCCACTTTTTCGTCCACTCCAGTAGTTTTTATCTTATGTTCCTCCATTTCATCGCTTACTTTGTCAAATACCCCAGAAAGATCTTGTGATACACTATTAGGTTGGTCTCCCATGTCCATTTCA